>JAPSES010000102.1:1250858-1269278 GCA_029822895.1 Maxillicosta whitleyi | reverse complement strand
AACCCAAGCCAACACTGTATAACCCTTTGATGCATGAATTACAAGAACTTTTTTTTTTTTTTTTTTAATGAACCTATTTTTTTTTACGGAATTACAAAAACGTCCACTCAGCAGGACACCATGCCTTTAATTTTCAAAGCAAATAAACACATATTTAAGTGATAAACTGTGAAAACTATGAAATAAAAACCCTTTTAATGTAGCTAATCTGATGTTTTCTCACATTTTAGCAAACTAATACTGTAAAAACCTAATCTAGTCTAATAACAAGTAGCAATTTGTTAGCATTTACACTCATGAAGCATGTTAGCGCATATCAAGTTCGTTAACAACAGCAAAGCGACAGTAATGGTATGAATTAGAGTGTACGGGATGGTGCATAAGTGTCCACTGTGTTGGCTGATATGGACCTAAAACAACAAAACCATGAATATACATGAGAACAGCTGTAGAATAGACGTCAATGGGTTCAAATTTATGATGTAATTTGCTTTTGCAGCTCCACTCCATGACAAACTAAATCCTCTGCATCTGTTGCAACCAATAGTAGGTGTAGTATTAGGTTGCTCAGTCAGAGATTCATTTACATAATGCTATAATCATTGCATTTCACTGGAGGACTGTGTTGACGTCCAGGATCCTTCCAAAGACCGAGTCCCTCCTTTGGAGAATTGTCAAGGATCCGGATCATCTGCACTGTTTTCAGCCACATTGATCCTCTGCACAAGTATTTGAAAAATGTGCTAAATGAAAAAAAAAAGTCAGTAACAGCTGCAAATAAAACCTCAACCAGGAAGACTCGAGAGCTGGGCGAGATCAAAACGCATTTAATTAGAATAAGTCGCCTCATCAGAGAAGGTAGGGCAGGTTTATTTACAATACAACACATTTCATACTCTGAGGCAGTTCAGTGTGCTCTTAGATAAATAAACTGAATATCCAGAGGAAAATAAAGTCATAAAAGGAACCCATTCTGCGAAAAGAAAACACAGAATACATCAAGTCATAATAAAAGAGAGCGATATAAGCATTATCAAAAATAATTAAAAGGAGATAGAGTACTTCAGCATTAAATAACAGTGCTGCCAGAATTAATTTAGTGCATCAGTAAGTGACAAAAGACATGTTTTTAACTGACTTGAAGGAAATCTACCTTTAAGGTCAGTTTGTTTCATGTTAATTTCTGATCGCAGAGTCGGAGAAATGGGTGTGATGTGAGGGGTAACTGTTTAAAATCCAAAGAAACAATGATTTGTAATAGTTTTGTGTCCTTTTTTGTATAAGTCTGACACCTCTACAACACACCAACGCCAAGGTATCGAATAAAAACTATTGTTAAAACAGTATGAATGAACAAACTGAGTAGAATTATTTTTTACTATTTGTTCTGACTGGTTTTCATCAAAAAATGTATGTTATTTCATGAACCTAAACCCTGTCATTTCGGTTGTCTCGCAGTAACTGATCCTATTATGAACGTAATTAATTCCAGACAAGAATAAGAGATTGTAAATAGTAGAAAATCTATCACAGAATCTTGTGATACAGTTGGATATATTAGCATTAAGATAAAAAAAGAAGCACTGTTGCGGCGCTTTGTCACTTGTTAAATCTTAGTCATACATCGGGAAAGGCAATAAGAATGTGACTGAATGACAATACATTAATATCGGAATGTTTTCGAAAATGAAAAATAAAGAAATAAATAGAGTCTTGCTTTTTGAAAGAGGGATGAGAAAGGCAGAAAAGCTCCAGCGACTTTAAAGTTTTCTATGGGAAATGAGATTTGGAATATGACAGAGCTAACTAATATCCCCCCCCCTCCCAGCTTCCCAGCATGTATGCTAATGCCCTGTCCTGACCATACGCAACAGGAAAAGTGGGCTAAATAAAATGGAGGAGGAAGCTGTGAAATATAATTCTGAATGCCTATAACGACTACAGTATCAGCCGTCTTGGATCTGTACTTCTTCATTCGGATGTTCTCATTTTTATCCACACCTGTGTCATTCACAGCCTTACGTCTTAACCTAATTTCATGGTCTGCAGGTTTGGATGGATGGCTCTGCTGCAACTTGTACACTGAGGGGAGGAGAGGGAGAGAGTACTGCAAATGCATGTGTATCGGTGTGAGTGTGCACTGGCATAAAAACACAACTGTGACTGAATGAAAGAGTCAGAGAGAGAGGGAGGAAGAGGAGGAGGGGTGGGGGGATGGGGGGGTGGGAATGCTCTGTTACAATAGCATAGAGAATTGTAGTCACTGCCAGATATTAACCTTTTAACCTTGTAGTTCTCTGTTAACAAAAATGCATTAAGCTCCTCTGGAAAGCTGACAGTGAATTGGGGTTTTACAGAGTTTCACTGAGCATGACTGAATGATCAGAGGTGAATCCATTTTGTGCTAATGCGCTTCAATTACAGTAAAAGTCTGCTAAAACACAAGTTAAAGGGAGATGACACAGCGAGCGTTATTGCTATGATCTGAATGTTACATGAACGGCATTCAGCTAGAAAAGACACAGGCAAAAAAAAAACAACAAAAATTTTTTTTTTAAAAAGCCTGAATACAAAGAAGTCCTATTAATGTTAGCATAAATCATCCTATGGGCTTTGCACTGCAATATGCTTGTTGTCAATGTAATTGCTCGCCGTTTTCTTAAGCCGAGTGTCAGCGATGTCTATTTAGCCTGAGTTTTTAGTGGTGTAATAGCTTATTTAGCCAAACCAGGCATGACACCAATTATAATGGAGGGGAATAGACTCAAAAAAAAAAAAAAAAAAAGCTTTCAGATGGGATGTGTAGCACAAAATGAAAGGATATTTCTTTGGCTTGCAACACAAATAGCAATATCTGTTAATTTTTAGTCAAGTCAAAATGCGTAATAAAGGTCTTGATATGAATATATTGACACAAAACAAGTATTTTTCAAGGACTTAGTCGACCACATACCTTCACAATGACCCGGTGATACTGAAAAACAACAACAAAAATCAAACCCCTCTTCTGTAGTGACAGAAAATGTGACACTAACACACGTACAGATCTGCACTACAACGTCAACATTCATGGAAACTTGTGCAGTTGTTTTTGCAAAATCATGCAATGTTCAGCAAAAAGGCAGAGTCAGCCCCTTTTGTTGTAGCTCGACTCCCAAATGACATAGGTGCGATGATATTTTGATATTGTAACATTAGTATAAGAAAATAAAAGCTTGACAAACATAGAATTATGCAGTATTACCTCCTTGGCAGGACAGTAAGTTGACTTTGTTATTTATCACTATTATTAAAATAAAATCTGAAGCTTTTTCCATTTTTTAGTGAAAATCAGGTACATAGTATGTTCACAAAGGAAATTCTAATTTATTTATTTTTTCATCAAATCAGCAAAAACTGAAGCTCAAGTGATTTTTTTTTCCAGCAAAATATGTCATTACCCAAGAACTTAAACGTGCGTCTACAACCACTGTCATTTCCTTTAATTATGAATCAAAATTGGAGAAGATGACGGCGTTTCCTGCCTCTGAACATCCAAATGCGTCATATCTGACGTCCATGAAAAGCTGAGAAACTGCATTTTACCTCGATTATTTACATGCACCGATGGGATTATGGGTTCAAAAGGTAATAAACCATAAAGTGGTGCTTTTGTGGCAGGTCCTAAATGGTTTATTTCTCTCTATTCAATGTTTCTTAAATGATTTATCACCATATTATAACGTGTATATTTTGTGTGGGGTTTTTTTTCAGTGAAAATGAGGTATTTTCCTATATTTAATTTAATGATCATGCACTTCAATCATCATAATGAGTTTACATTTAAGGGTTATTATATCAAAAACAGAGAAAATTTAGGAAAAAAGTGGCTGTTTCAGTCAAATCTATCATTAACTGAACATAAACCCAGTGTGTCCATCCACTGTCATTGATCCAACTCCATGAGTTTTACTGTTAAATCAATTCTGTAGAAGATGATGGCGTTTCCACGGTAACTACAGAGCCTCTAATGATCCAAATGGTGTCGTATCTGATGACAAACTGCATTTCACACCAGTTATTTCAACATATTGACAGGATTAGTGGTTCTAAAGTTATTAAACATTTTAGATCAGTAGATGGTTTTGGTCACTGGTGGATATTTGTGCCTTTGTGGGTTAAATATGTTTAACTGGCGGCTGTTATTTTCATTCATAATGTCCTTACTATCATCTTTTCTGCACTTGGTAAATAAATGTTTACAATAATAATAATAATAATGCTTAATGAATGACCAAATTTAACAGCAGCTTACATTGAATAAAGATGGAAAAATCAATGTTTTTATCAATGTTTGAATGTAATAAATCTTATGTGTTAGAACTTTATCTGATCTATGCATCCAAATACACTAAAATTGACATTTTTATACATAGATCTCTATGTTGTCTATACTGGTGGCTGTTATTTTACTTCATAATGTCCCCACTATCATCTTTTCCACACTTGGTAAATAAATGTTTAAGAAATCTAATCCATAACACATTGGGTAAACTAAATACCAATATGAATAAAACTAAAAAAAAAAAAAAAAAGTCATTATTTAATAGATAAGCTTCATCGGGCTGTGATCAAGTCACGGAAAACATTATTAGACCATCAAACGTCATCAAAAACACTGTTTATGTAATCAAGTCCTGACTCCTGTGTGTGTCATGTGACTAAAACAGATAGAAAAGAAAACAGAATGTCTAAAAGCACTGTTTTTATCAGTACAATTACATAAATTTTGATATAACAACTGAAGTGATTTTAGTTTTGTTTTTTTTGTTTTTTTATCAAGAAAACACTTTAAATGTATAGATATCAGCTCTGAAATTAATCTACTATGAGATATTTTTGTTGTTATCATTTTATTAGTCGTACCAGGCATTAAAATGAACAAGAAACTGAAGAAAACAAGGGGTGGTCTAATAATTTTTTCCACAACTGTTGATGACAACTACTCCACCTTTCATATGAGGTATTTCAGTGTCTGTGCTTGTCGTTATACATGTCAATTCTGAGGTTCAGAAAAAAAAACAAAAAAAAACGTGAGTAACCTTGTGTGCACTGAGCGTATTTTAATTACCGTCGTATCTCGCCTGTGCTCCAATGGCACGGTTCTCCCTCAAATGTACAGCATTGTGAAAGATATTAAAATCATAATGAATATGCTAATTATCCTTTTGTATATTCAAGATCATACAATGGTTTATATTCCAGTGACAATAGGACCATTTTACGTAGGTTTTAATAAGTATGTGTAATTACTGATATTCTAATAATACGTGCGTAATAATGCGGCTGAACTGTGCCACAGATCTACGGTGTTATTGTGATCCTTAAACCATACGTTTAACTGGGTATCCTGCGTCTGTACTGGTCCCGTTCAGTTCATTTCGAGGCTGTCTGCCGCCCTAGTGCCACTTGTTGTCAATCTTCATTCCTGTTTCCAGACGTTATTCTGTCCGAGATAGATCCCTCATATGTCAGAACCGCACAGACCATTTCCCGGAGTCCGCTGTGACTGTCAGGCTCTGCGGACCATGAAAGCCGTATACGCGATGCCCGAAATTACCTCATCATAGAATACCAGACTCCCACAAACGGCGCAGTTCAAAGTATCCCTTCACAAGTGCCAGTCTGAGCCAGCGCGTTGCCAACAAATACAGTGGGAGCTATTTCACATTCTACAGCGGAAACTAGAAATAAATCCATTTTACAGTATGTGCGCGGAGCATGAATTATCAGGTTAATGGTGTCCGGGACATTCAGCGGGTTAATTCATGGGTTTTGCAATAAAAACGATGTGTTTTTTTTTGCATTTGAATAAGGTACGACAGCACCTGCAAAACACAGAATTGAATCCAGGGTGGTTTTTATGTGGCTTTCAGTCTTAGCCAAAACAGAAGGAAGAAAACCAACTCTCTCTGGTACAATTACAGAAGTGCACTGCAGTCACTTAGCCTGCTAATACACGGTGTGATATTAATTACTGTTTGTAAACAATGCACTTTGCAGAGATTATTGCATGCACTCGGCGTCCTCCATTTGTGTTTGGTAATTCTCACAAGTGATTAAGTGGTGAAGCTAGGACAGCTGTTCAAGATGAGTTCATTGGCATGTTTAATTAATTGCACTTGAGATAATTATTCAATCATTACTTTGATTAATTTTCTGCATCCCAGATAATGCATCAAACGTCTGCTTGGTGTCAATAGTTTTCAAAGCGCCAGTCGAACAAGACTAACCATTCTGGGAGTTTGATTTAGGGTTTTAAATTGCGCTTTGTGGAGAAAAATAATGCCAGTGTCAGCTGCCCATGACAGGAATTCATTATTATGACTGCATGGTTGATTTGAACAATGCTAATGCTCACTTAACAGGCATCCCACTAAGGTTGTGTCTACAGAACATTTGTTCCAACGCTCAACACCTGTCAGTGCTGCAGTTTTTTCCTTGTATTTCCAACACATCAACAACCCCCTGTCACTGCTCACTTCAAGGTTTGAGTCGATTCCGGCTGCATTATGTTTGAAACATGCTTATTCTTCACCCCCTCCGATATGCAGGGTAGTGGCAACATCCAACTGAAGGAAAGCCAGGCAAATCGTTTGTGAGAGATCTTGTCAAACAGATTAATTCCCACCCTGGGCCTCGGGGTTCTGGACCGTTTTTCTGTCATGCTGCTTTGCCAGGCTCCCTCTTGATAATACCCCAAAGATAAAATTAATTGTGCAGGGAGATGTGGGATGGGGAGTATCTAAAAGGACCTTGAGCAACACATGAAGCTCTCTTTTCCTCCCTGCGCCTCTGCATATGAAAACACAGAAACAATCAAACCGTCAGAAACATGACACATTGCACCAACGATCACTAACTTTGTTAAGAAGTTTCTGGAAATGGGAAGATCTGAGAGAGATGTGAAGGGACAGAATCAAGCCTCCTGAAATGTGCTTGTCAGAGTATGTCTGTGCTCAAAGTACCACCAACATGGAACTCCCCTTCATCAGCCGTGTACAATGAGGAGTGGATAACGTCTTTAGAGAGTTTGGAAATTGTTCTTTCATTTTACACTGAAAACTACAGCTCTGATTACATTAAAAGACTGATATTTAGCTTTTCTAAATGGAATTATGCATTTTCAAACATTTCCCTGTGGTCTACATAAACTGTAAAGGCTCTATTTGGGTCTGAATTTTTAATTAATTCAACTCCACAGGTCCATGTTCAACACTATTTATGTGTAATGACACCAGAAAGGTCATTTTAAGCGCTGTTCCTTTAAATGCAAATAACCCACTTCACACCCCACCCCCTCCATGTTGTTGCCTGTGCTGCTTTTTCCTGTTCAACCAACAACTGAACATTTTAGGCAATTGGATTGAAATTTTGACATATTTTCAGTTTTTATTACAACCGCTGCTGCTGATAAACAGTTATGTCGTACTCAGAGAAATTATATGTGCAAATGTTATCACATAAGTAGTTATAAAACGTAACAAATTATCAAGGAATTAAAACGGGTTGCATAAATCCAATTGATTTTTGTCAAAATTAATTAAATAAAAATAAACAAATTCAAACTTTATGAACTATTAGGGTCCAAATATACCAAATAAATGAACCAAAGACTAATAAAAGTGGGTTTAGATAAATATGAGCCCTATAAGATGTAGTAGCTGAAACAAATCCGGTCCTCCAATTAGAATATTCTAATTGATCTAAGATGTAGATAACTGGTGTCAAACATGTGGCCAAATCCGCTCCGCCAAATGGTCCAATCCGACCTGTGGGATGAACTTGTGAAATGCAAATATTAAACTCAGAATATTATCAATCAAAGAAATTAAAATCATTTTAGTTTGGGTTCCACATTCAGCCCATTTCAAACTCAAGTGG
This sequence comes from Maxillicosta whitleyi, assembly GCA_029822895.1. Lineage (NCBI taxonomy): Eukaryota > Metazoa > Chordata > Actinopteri > Perciformes > Neosebastidae > Maxillicosta > Maxillicosta whitleyi. The sequence continues at coordinate 1,261,355 of JAPSES010000102.1, read as the reverse complement.
ATCAGAACCAGTAAAACTATCATAATAACCTGTAAATAATCAAAACTCACACAGTCTTCTGTTTGTTTTACTGCCAAAAAAGCAAAATAACATGAAAATGTTTACATTTATATGCTATGTTTACATTTATATGCTATACTATAAACGTCTTAAGAGACTCATGTGTAATTGGACCAATATTCTGCCTGTTTCTAAATGTTTCATGTATTTGTAGATCCAATGTGGTCTGTATGTTGTCATGCACATTTGTAAATGATAAACTGAGACAGAATATTGTTAAAATTGAACATATTTTGTTGGGGTTTTTTTCAGTGAAAATGAGGTATTTTCCTATATTTAATTTAATGATCATGCACGTCAATCATCATAATGAGTTTACATTTAAGGGTTATTATATCAAAAACAGAATGCAAAAACACATTTGTAAATGATAAACTGAGACTATTGAGAATATTGTTAAAATTGTACATATTTTGCTTAAGAAATTTCAGTTTTTTCAAAGTTCTTCATATTATTCACATTTTTTTTTTTTTTTTAAAAGGGACAGTTTGTAAATGTAAAGTTTTCATAATATAATTTCACTTTTTTCACTCTAAAACAGAGAAACATATGGAGTAGACATATATTATTATTATTATTATTTTACTGGTCCGTCCCACCTCAGATCATATTGGGAAGTGTGGCCCCTGAACTAAAATGAGTTTGACACCCCTGATGTAGATTCTAAAAACAACAAAGAGAAACAGCAAAAAATAAATAAATAAATAAATAAATAAATAGTTGCTTGAAAATGCTAAAGTAACAGTTGGTAAATGTGTATGAATACAGTTTATTTACAATATTCTCACCACTTTACTTTGCAGTGACACAGTTCTTTTCAATGGTGAACTCTACCCTGAAGTACTCTTCAAAGCCATTAGTCTCCTTTGACAGAAACAGTAATTATACCGTGCAGAATATAGAAACTTCCAGCCTCAGTCTGTTTGTGATTCCAGTACATTATTTGGATGCAAAGTTACAAAGTAATAGTTCACTTGAGGCAACGGTAGACGCACAACTACAGTGTTCTAATGAGGGTTTTTTTTATTTTATTTTTATATATTTCAAAAAGTCTGAGAGTTTTGAGCTTTTGATTGAGCTTAGCAAGAATGTTCTCGTAAGTAAACATCCACCACGCATCAGTATGAATATTAAAACACGGTGACCTGAGGAAGGCAGATGCCCCTATGTGTCTATTTCGTTTCATTAAGATATAGTGAGCTACAATAGATCGCAGCGCGCCAGGGATGAAAGTACATATTTCAATGTAGTAGTTAATGAACCGATGACAGCCATGTGGTGGACTGAGCACAAACTACACTCTGTGGTGAGTCACTTTGTACCTCTTCAGATACCAAGAGGTACAAAGTGAGGTGTGAGGTGGGCAGAAGATAGCAGATTAGCTTGATAATTTATGTAGATATCTCTGCAATGCAATACACCGACATCTTTGACACAATGTCAAAGCTATTATTTTTTCACACTTTATAATTTTTAGTTCCCTTTTTTTTTTTTTTTTTTAATGCTTTGATATAGAAACATTAGAAATACTGCCCAATTAGCTGCACTACACAGCAGTCAAAAGCAGTCACACTTTACATGAGGGAGACTTTTACCCATAACCTTTTGTCACCACAAGCAACTAACAGCATTAGTTAACAAGTGCTAATCCATGCTGTGACACTGTGCATACACATCCAGTCTTGGTCTTTTATCGTCACTGCACTTCAAAAGCTACCCCAACACCAATTTATAACAAATATATATATATATATATATTCCACAGGGAGTGTAGCAGTAGGAACAGGTAGACTGCAGCAGCTGTACTGTTTTTTCTAAAAGCCTCTTGGCACTTGAGTTGCCCCTGTCACCTCCACTGGCAGATGGTGCAAATGAGCCTTTGAATAGCGCTGCTCGACACCGTGGACAGGCAGCTAATGTGCAGTCACGGTGACAGGAGATCCATGTTTGCATGGGTAGAAGGCTAAAACAAAAGTGTTTCTTTTTTGTACTGTCATAGTCAAAACACGTCAGCAGCTGCTTTGGAGGTGGATAATGTTTTCAGTACTACTACACAAAATCACAGCTTTGTCAGCGAACGTCTTTTTTTTTTTTTTTGCTTGCGACAAATGCAGACTAGAGTGACTCGGCGGTTGCAGTTTATTTTTATATATTTTTATGTGGCACACACTCAGACGTTATTGCTGTCAAGATTCACAGTGCTGTATGAATAAGAGATGAGATCACTGAATTGTTTGTTGGTACAGGCTGCACATTGGGTTCTTTGTGTGTGGATTTGTAATATAGTGTAGTCCAAGAATGTGTCTGTGCTTACAGCAAAACAGTCCTTGTAAAGAATATTACATTTGGCACTTTTCCCTGGATATACATTTGTAGCTCATTTTAGTAAGCGTTTCACATTCTTACACAATGGTACGGCGGCGGCGGCGGCAGCCACGTAAACACAGTCTACGAGCAAGTCTGGATTTAACTGTTCTGAGCGCAAGCAGTCACCGCTGTCACACTGTGACATCATCAAGCGGGCTCACCGAGGTCCCAGAGGTGTCCTCCTTTGGCGCTAGAGATATCCTTCAACTGAGCTCAAAGTGTGACGCTGCCGTGTCACTCAGGGGCCCAGACAGGCAGCGCAGCGAGGCTGACAACCCAGGAATGAGAGCTCAAGAGCAGCTAGAAAACTATTGACAGGACCCTGGAGAGCAATTATGAGAGAGGCTCTGGGGTTTGCTCGTAGGTACCTGACGCATGTTTAACTTTATTAACAACCCTGCTCAGACCCTGTTAAATGATAACAATTCTTGCTAATTAGTTAATCCCAAATGTAAGTTTAAAGCACGACTGAGGATAGATTAATCGCAGAAGCTACGCGGGAGTTGTCAAACTTGCCGTTTTGCAAAAAAAAAAAAAAAAACTTAAAAATAAATTAAAAAATGATGTGCGTTTTCTATCAGTGAAATCTCTGTGCTCATCACTTGTACATTCATGAGAGAGATAATGTAGTTCAGTGATCGAGAAGCTGACCTTTTTCAAGTTTTTTTCCACACCTCAGCATTTGTATTTTTAAGCCTATAAAAAAAAAATCCAACAGTAATAAATTCAATAGCTACCGTTGACACTCAGCACATCACTCTCCATAAAATACCTGCAAATGATCAAGGCAGACAGATAATGGCTTGAAAAGGGACTCGGCTTGCTGCCCTGTGACAGACATTTCCAATTAAGCAGGGTAAATAACTTTAGATTCATCTATTTCACCCTGTCCTGAGATTTATCAGACCATCGTTCTTTAAATCTGCTCACCCCTGAAATGGTAATATCACAGATTTGGCTTTCCCCAGCAAATAAAAATGTCATACAGTTCCAATATCCTCACATTCCTATTTAAATCTTCCTACCCTGTCTGTGTTAGAGATTTCATGTGGTAAGCCAAGCATGGGAGGAAGCAAGTGATATTGCACAAGCATATCATGAACACTAGCTGGGACTGAGTTTTCTAGACTGTGCAATACCCAATAACTGCAAAAAAAAATAAAATAATAATAACTAGATGCAATATTATTTAGTTTCATAAAATACTGAGACTCTAATCCTAACAGTTGATAGGTATGAAGTCAAGCATGAAGTCTAATTACCTAAGGCCTTATGGATTACTTGAGTAATGCCAGCACTACATTGACTTTTCACACACTATGACTACGTTGCACCAACAAAGATAAGTTTAATTACATTTAGTCAGAGTTCAAGAAAGCTGAGCTTAGCAAAACCAAGTTTAGTGTAATCCAGAATTAAATAAAGGGTAATCATTCGGAGGCTTATCGGCCGTGTGGAACTGGTAAATGGAAACCAGGAGGGAAACATTCACTTTCAGTTGCTCTGTATCCACGTTCAATTGTTCAATAGATAGCTAAAAAAAAAAAAAAAAAAAACTTATTGTACTGCTGATGGCTCTTTTGAAGGTCATCAGGGGTTGGAGTATTACTCATACAACTTCATTTATGTCAATTTTCTGCGTCTGGAAATTACTGCCATCGTAAAAAACAAAAGGATTTACTGTCCGCTCAGGTTCTTTGAGCTGCATGATAATATTATTTACATTATCTTAAGAATGCAGTCCTTTTTAAAGCTAAACCTCACAAGTATGCAAGTCTGATTCCGAAACAACTGGTGTAAAATAGTGTAAGAATTTCTATTTTCAGATTGGTAAACCTGTGCCCACATTTACTTATGATCCACTCGGCCTCTTTAACCCTTTAATGACGACCGTTATAACAGGCTGCTGGATTTCTTTATGTCCTTTTTGCAATAAAAATATCTGAAAATGTCTTTCTTGCCAATTCTTTTGTAGTCGTTTTTTGTTAGGAATAACTTAACTTTCAATATTTGGTCATTAATTATTATTATTATATGTAATACATACTTAAAACAGTGTCTTATATATATATATAAAATCAAAACATGAGTTTTATCATTTACTATGAACAACAACCATAAATCTGAATAAAGAAATTTTATAAGATTATAGAAATAGACTTTCAACTATTTTACATGTCCAAGCTACAGCTTTTTATTTTTAGTTATTTCTTTCATCAATGAACTACACAAACCGGAAAATTACAGATAAAAAATGAAATCAGGAAAACACACTAATAAAACCCTCCAAAACAGCATTATTACTATTATATACAATAACAGAATTCACAGCTAAAACCTCGCTAAATTGCTCATAACACTTATAAAAACCTTCCCTCTCTCTCTCACTGACTGCAGTCTGCTGCTCTGTTACATCCATTCCCACTCATCAATGCAGACTTCAACCCTAATGTGTTATTTAACAATAGAAGGAAGCTAAGCTAAATAATGGTGTTTGGATTTTTTCAATAGCGGTTCAGGAGTTCCAGTAATGACAGTGACAGTGGAAGTAAAAATGACACAATCATCCTAAAAGGGTTAAGATGCTCTTTTCTTACCTAATGATGCTGTTAATTAACGTAATTAAGTGCAAATGTCTTACTCTTATTTTTTTTAATGGCACATCTTATATGATATATACGCACAGCTGGGTATCTGGAAAAAAACTAACATTCTTTCAAGAAGTTTTATCTTTTAATGTGTGGAAAAATGTGAGGAAAAAAATTGGATTCTGGAAGAATTGGTTTTGCATTTTCATGTTTTCAAGGAGTTTTGCTGGTTCAATTGGGATTAGGAATTACACTCCTATGGAAATGACTGTAGATGCAGTATGCAATGGATTGAAAATACTTTTATTTGATATTTAAGCAGAATTACATGCAACTGCAATACTAAAGTACAGTAACCAACAGGGTAATTGATAGAGCAGCAGGTCTCCACACAACTCAAACACCCACAGCTTTAAGCTTTCCACAGCTAGCCAAAATAGCCTGGCCCATCCACGACCTAAATCCGGCACAGCTGGTTGCTCAGACTCATGCCGCAGGTGTGATGAATGAGTCGCCTCTGGCTCAACGCTTGCCCAAGTGCTAATAACTAGAGCTGAATCTAGCCCAAGACTGCATCGACCCAAAATTGCAGCCAGATTTGGTAGGCCGGTGAATAAAACCAAATGCATCAACACCCAGCAGCAATCAGCCGGCTACCTGGGCGACTGTAGATTAATTCCTACTCTGCCGTTTTTTGATTAACTTTGGCAAACATTAATAAAATGCTACATCACGATAGCGGGGATCATCCACAAGAACAAAAAAAAAAAAAAAAAAGAAAATCTCCCCCTTTTTTGTAAATAAAGTGACATGACTCATTAATGTGATGAATGACCGTGAAATTCCCCAGGACCTCAGCATAAAGCCTCCCCCCAACCCCCTTCAGGCGTCCCTCTTGTGGGCCATTCCGGGTGAAAGCCGAACATTTAAACGTGTGCCGTTAAGTGCTGAGGCAAGCAGGTCCGCCGGCCAAATGGTTGCTCTTTTCAGCTGTTGAAGCTCCCAAGGACCCATTTCGCTGTTAACATCAAATCATTAAATTCACCCTATACTCAGTCACTTAGAGTTATAGAGAGATGGATAGAAAGACAAAGACAGTGGGTAAAGTTAAATAAAAAAAAGAACAAAAAGGTCACTGTCAGCTTTTAAAGCTAAATAGGCTACATTATGAGGTTGGAAATAAATAGAATCAAAACTGACAGCTGTCTGTGGTCTTAATTCCATCAATGCTGATTGCCAAGAGCAATTCAGTTCATCAAGGATGGGATCAATAAAATATGATTTGGCTAACGTGTCACTGTGACAGGACTTGAGATTATTCTGCTGTATTAAAAATTTAATTGCGTCTTCAGTCGAGTCTGAAAATATGTGATGGTATCACACCTTGAGCTTGTAAGAATAAGCATCGTGAAATAGGCTAGAAATTCAACCTCAGGCGGTTTTATCCAACACTTTTGATCATTCTGTACAAGTGTTTGTGGCTGGAAAGAGGCAAAATTGCAAAAATGTGGATGTGTTTATGTTAATGTATTTAAAAAAAAGCAAATGAAAATGTTATATAGGCAAACTATACAGAGAAAGTGTACTTCAGATGTTCGGTCTCTCTGGGTAAAGGTAACCTTGACATACACAAGTGTCCAACAAGTTCAGCCATTGTATTATTTCATGCTACCTCAAGCAATTACAGTCACCTGTTTTATTTTTTTGTTTTTTTAGCACAATGTGTACATTTAGAGCTTGAGGAGAACCGATGCATCTGATGTATGCCACCTCAGGCTACAAAACAACTAACTGTCCACAATTATCTCCCTTCTTCAGACAGAAAATGTCTTCTGATCACGATGTATACAATTATGCATGCTCATCACAGTGGTGTATGGCACAAAATGTACACATCACATGCTCCATGGTTCTAAATGATATAATGCCTCAATTATATGCAACGCTATTCACATATAGTAGCATCACTGGCCTTTTTCACAATACAGTACCTCAGAATGAAGTACAGGTAGTCCTTGGGTTACGACATACCCGACTTACGTTATTTAGACTTTACGATGTTGGAGTCTCGTCCGCTATTACTGTACAACACCGAAATCTCGTCCGCCATTACTGTACATATATACTGTATACTGTACGTACAGTAAGTACAGTATCTTATTTTTTTATTTTATTTTATTAATATGAAGTATAATAAATGTATTTGGATAGTTATTTAGAGATTTAGGGGTACTAAAGGGTTACGCAGAAATTTGGGTTACATCGACAGCGTAGGAACGGAACTCAGTCGTAACCCGTAACCCTGGATGCGGTTACATCCAGGAACAATCTTTAATAACCTAATAACTCCCACTGTTTCATGAGTTAGCTTAGCTTCTATGTAAACCAATGGGCAACATAATTCAGTGAAGGTAGTCCACAGCTGTTATGCCCAATGGATTAAAGGGATCTTGATTTGTTTATTTGTTTTGGGGGAGGTTGTTAGGTTTGTTTAACTTAAAAAGGTTTCATTTCACAAATACGTCCAGTGGCAATCATCCGTCTTCATTTCTAATGAAGGAGTTTCCTTGATACCCCCAATTTTCTATTTTCTCTCATAAATGATCAGGACGACTGGTTTTGTTTGTTTTTCTATGTTACCACAGCCAGCTGGGGTTAAGGTTAGGGATTTAACAGCAGAAGTGCCCAAGGCCAAAATCCATGTATCAGGCTTGATTTGTTTTCTTTTCTTCTTGGAGGCTTTTAGACACTTGGTAAACAACTGGTTCTTCTTCCTTTTTACAACTCCGACCTTTTCTATTACTGCCATGTCTAAAAAACCTACACCACCAGCTAAAGCTTAGTTTATTCTCATGTCATTGTTTTGTTGTGGAACTGCAAAAAAAATCACCTAAAAGTTGCTCAAATAAATCTAAATATGGATATTTCCGAAACTTAAAAGGTGCCCTGCCACATATATTTGATTACTTTTGTGATAATGTCTGAAGTTATACCATTGATTAATATTTTTTTGTGGAAAAATGCCTTGGCCATCCTAACACGGTAAAGAAAGCCTGCTGGAAGACGCAGCTTGATTTGTGCAGTTCTCATGAATATTCAATATGCTAATCTGTTTGACTCTGATTGGCTAACAGCTAGCCAATGAGAGCCTGGCTTTTCAGTGTCCTTTGCAATGCACAAGAAGAGAAACTGTCAGAAACCGAAAATGAAACATACTCCCAGCTTCTGTGCTCTTCTCATATGGACCTTAAATAGAATTTTCACCAGTTCTAACCTGTATCCACTGGGCCACCTCCACTGCTCTATGGGAATGCTGGTTCCTATGAATTTTTCATGTTTACCCCCGACTGAGCTAGACGAAATCTGTGGGCGTGGCCTCAGGAATAGAAATAAGCTCAGGCATTAACACGTCACACTGACCAGCTTTTCTAAATAACCTGATTTTACTGCCTATTTCTTTTCAGTGGCAATAGTGGACAGAGAAGGTAGAAGTTCATTCTCAAATTCACAACGTAACACAAACACCTATGGACATATCACTTCAAAAAATACGCTAAAAACACTTGTGTGTGTCGGAGCACAGTTGGACTTTTACAGCATCTACATTGTTCTATTCAATGTAAAGCTGCATATTTGAAATAATACATTTGAGCTTGTCGGGTATAGAAAAGAATGGACTGAGTCACACTTTATTTTTCCCAAATTTTATGTGAGTAATGTCAGGACTTTGTATTCAGTGTCAGTGCCAGGTTCCAGTTCAGACACCTCATTTGGACCTTGGTGGTCTTTATTCTGAGGCACCAATGACTCATTGTTGAAATTACAGCTCTTGTAGCTCACATATGTAGTCGCTGACTGAATGATTAAGTGAAATGCATCTGCATTTATTAATAAGCCACATGTGGTAGAATGCGTGCTGTTGATTAATTAGTAACGCCAATGACACATGGTGGCAAATTCAAAGCTAGAACACCATTTAGTTTCCCACTGCTATGTCACACAGATTTATGCTATTTTATGTCAAAGAACTGTTTTGTTTTGTTGCACAGATCCTCTTTGTCTGGTTTTCATGAATTACAGTATGTTTTTTTTGTTTTTTTAATGTGCAAATAAGACGCGACTGAAGTTTAGCGAAAATAAAGTTAAAGCACCAGTCAGATGCCTCGCTCGAAGGGTTTGCAGTTTTTGGCAAGTGCCCTCCTCACCTGTGTACATGGCATGAATAGAACAGAACTCAAATATGTCCCTCCTTATGGTGCATCAGCCCACGAGGCAGTCCAGATTTTTCATGGAGTTTACAGGGCTAAATCAAAAACTGAATTTCAATGCAGTGGCATATGAAGCTTTTGCCTCAAGGGCCTGATTTCCTCATTCTCTGGTGTTTTAACAATGAGGCTGTACTTGACAGCCCAGCTGAGGCATGTTTAAGTGGCCTTTGAGTTCACACTGTTTTGGGTAAGAGTTAGGAGTGCCATGGAGAACTAGCTCAGAACTCATGAGGTGGGGTGGGGGGTTGTCTAATAAAACCAGGCAAAAATTAGATGAATCCAAAGTATTGAAGGCAATCAGATTTTCACTGTGTAATTGTCAAAAATTGATCAAAAGATGTTGAAGATCATGTTTTTCTTTTAACTGTGGTCAAGTTGGGTGCAGTTTTGAGCACTGTTTTATCTCATGCCCATCCGCAGTACTGCAGATGTCAGGTATTTAATAAAAAAGTTAGACAATACTGCAGGTATGAGTGGTCCGATTGAAATTTCCAACTTCCTTTTCTTCAAATAGAAAGTGCTTGTATGTCTTTTGTCTGTATGTCCCAGAGGTAAGCACTTTTACTTTGTTAGAAATGAAAAGGAAGAAAAAAAAATGTCTAAAGGCATAAAAAAAAAATTTAAAAAAATGGCCATTTTACAAGGACTAATAGAAAGGATATCTGGACATCTCCTACATCAACTCTCAGTCAAATAATAACCAGTTTGGTGAAGGGATCAACTCAAAAATGCTCTTGATAAAATAAAAGTATCATATCTGCTGGACTATTAATATTTGTTGATTGTGTATTTTCTTTCTTTTTACTCTTTTTAACTTATCTTGTTATTGTGATATGGACCATGCATTTGTGTAAAGAATTGAATTGAAATATCAACAGTAAAATGTTCATGAGATAAAATAATTCTCTAACTTTAAGACTGCGTTGGCATTGTTTCATTTCAGTTCCACTTTCATTCCCGTACCTGACACTCACCTGCATAGTTTTACTGCATTTCTAACCCGGACACCCGACAGGACGATCCTTCTTGGTGTCTTTGCAATCTGGGACACTATTCCCACTACTTACTTTGCCAATTTGCTCCTGGGAGCGCCCCTGAATCCTTGTCTTCATTAAGGGAGTTCCTCATTGATCAATCACTGTCAGACGAGTTGCTCTGTAATTGCACTGTGGCTTAATGATGACTGACGTCTCATGCCATCCCCCCCCCACCCC
>JAPSES010000102.1:1237936-1250758 GCA_029822895.1 Maxillicosta whitleyi | reverse complement strand
TGCAGTTAAATCCACTGAATGTCTCCTGGAATCAAAACCAAAGGTGGTGACGTCAAATATTGTATGTGTGATTTTTTATTTTTTGGCCAGACAGTGTTCATTAATTGTAAATATGTATATAAAGATTTGTGAATGTATTTCTCTAACCAAGGGATAAATTGGACTATTTTGATTATTCTGACCATTATTTTATGGTCTAAATAATTCACTGTCATTGGTCTATTGCAATGGGGTGTGGCAATGGGCGTAGGTATTTAAAAGTGCTTTTTTGTCACATTTGTTGCACACTGAGGAAGGCACACGCCGAAATGCGTCTGTGCAATAAATCAATCAAAATATGCAAGGTGCGGCCTCTTTGAGAAACAGACAGTGTTCATACTATGGCTCAAAAGGTAGGGAAACACTAGCTCAGAGAATCAGTCATTTTTTTCCTGTCAATCATCACATGAGCAAAGCTGGAGGAGTGGTGGCACATTTTAATTGTATGTCAATATATATATATATATATATGTGTATATATATAATTTTTTTTTTTTTTTTTATGAAAAAACTGCATATGCAAAACCTTTGAAGTTGACAGTAGGTCCATATGCGGTCCACATTTAAGTTATAGAAGCACACAGCACAACAAAGACTTTACTGTCTCATATCAATCTGCTGATAAATTTTGAGATACAGAACTAGAGAATATTTTGAGTTGAAAGACACTTTGAGTCTGCTTGTCATTATAAGTACACAGTGAAACGTGTCTGTTCTGGGGCTCAGACTACTGGCCTCCCTCCTCCTCCTCTCTGAACTGGCGAGGCACTGCTTTGAACAGCGGCAGTAGGAATACATCTTTGAGACAGCTAGTGAGAGTTCCAATGCAAGCTCATAAGACGACTTTACGAGCAGCCGCTTTGAAATTACTCCGTGAGATACAGACGCTCTGCAAATGCTGCACAAAGACAAATGTTTTAGCTTGAAATCGCAGAATATAAGGAAAGACCTACGCGCTTTTACATGATTGTCTTATCAATCAGTAATGCAAAATGCACACACACTGCTTTAGAATGTACCATATCGCCAGTATAATAACTGCTCCTCTCTGTTCAATATTTGCCATCTGCAGTATATAGACAAAAAAAAAAAAGACTGCGACAGAGTTACTGTTACTGCTCTAATCTGTGGAGTCACACCACCATTCAAATCTTTGGAGAACGAATTGGAAAAGATGCAAAATGATGTAAAAAAAAGACCAAGAGCGATTTTCTGGATTAAAATTGATATCTCTGCCATGATATTAAACCCACTGGGATGCAAAAGTTCAGAAAACTTGATCTGATTTTGTAAAAATGATTTTCAAGTCTCCTATTTTTGTCACTCAAAGAGGTTTCGCTGTTGGTTTGATACCACAGATTAGTCGCGGTCCTCTGGTGATCTTGCATTAGCACAAGGTTATTGGAGCTTACAAGCTGTGATTGGAGTGAATGCCTACTAGACCTGTCAAGTGGGTGCGTGGATGTAAACATAATATTCTGCTCCTGACACTTACTCATGCTGCCTTCTTAAAAAAAAAAAAAAAAAAAAAAAATCCGAAGGACCTGAAGATTTTACTACTGTAGTGGTTGCAGTACTTTTACACATGCAAGTACATGACATGATCTGTCATCTCAAAGAAAGGGCATGGACACAATTGCAACTCCCCCCTCCCGATATGCTAATGCTTTATCCTGTGCCGTATTTCATGCAAATGCCTTTCATCGTATATTTTCAAATGTCATTTATCTGACAGCTGTAGCACAAGCATCCATAATGTTTTGACTAGGGGGAAAATTGCAACACGGATCTCAGTCATTGTGAATTCAGCCCACAGTCAGAATAAGAGAAGGTCAGGAATGCTGAACTCTCCCTCCTACAGAACATGATTGTTTTATTAAACTTTGAAAACATGTTGATGATTAATGCCGCTGTGGCAATACATAAACAGGGTAATAGGAAAATTGCTTTTGCAGACAAAATAATGCAGCATTTTCAGCTTTTGGATCTGGTGGGGATAATGTGCTGTTATTGTATACATTTTACTGATGACAGGATAAAGATTGGGTCAAGTAGGAAAGTGCTCTTTGTACATGTATTTACAGAATTCATAAACTATACTTAGACTATACAACGGCACACATGGAAAGGGGGAGGTGATGTTAGTTGAGACCGTCCACAAAGCTAAGCGCAGTATTTCTCTTCCAGTCTGGGAGATTGCGGGGACCTTGGCATTTACTAAGCCTGCTCTGTCATTGTCTGCGAAACTGTTCAGGACCATGTACTACGAGAAAGTTTTAAATTTAAAATGTAATCAGCACAATCACCACAAGCAATCAGTTCCTCTTCATTTCACCTGATCGAGCCCCCTGCTAAAAAGGAGCCTGTTAAATAAAGCATCTTATCAGGCCTGGATTAAGTTTTGACTTTGATTAACATCTGTAGTCAGAGTTTAGAATGTCAAAGTTCAAGTTTGGGGAAAAAAATTGAGTTTTGTTAAGAGTCGTGTCCTGTTGCACTAGTTACACTTAAGTTCCGCCTTAAGGCTGCAGCGCTTGGTAATTTTTTGGCATTACGGAGTAAAAATCTCATCATTACCATCACCTTTCTGCACGTTGCAATTAACCCTATAACACCAAACGTATCATATTTGATACATGAGCCCTCTACATGATGAGTGAGTTATTTTTTTTCTTGATAAACCTGATGTATACAATTAGATACATGCAATACACAGATAATCCATCACTAGAGGCCTTTACAAGACTGTCATTAATGAGGAAGGTGGCAGAACTTTGCCAATTTTGAAAAGGAATTACCAATTTGTTTGACATGTTTGTATTAAATTATCAACAATAATAATATTTGAATGTATCAAATATTATACACAATTGAAACACATACATGGAAATTGGTATTTGCAAAAAAGACAAAAAAAAAGGCCTTGTTCAGAAGGATAAATAAAGGCTCCATTTTCAAAGTCCTGGAATTTTCTATCAATTATTTAATTTTTTTTACATGCATTCTACTACACAGTGGCATAGGATTTATATTATTATTATTAGACTTTTGACTTGGACACAGGAGTTAGCTGTAGTAGTAAGATGTGAAGGTATTTTTTCGTCATTATTTTGGATCCTGCAGCTTTAAATCAGGCTGTAAAGATCACTCAAACCAATCTTGACACCAAAAAGGTGCAGATATTTGGTCGCACGCCAGAGATGTAACTCTACAAAAGGCCAAACTGACCTAAATAACGTTCAGCGTCAGTTGATTTATCACTTTCTTGTCTCTCGCCTCACTCGTGTTTGAACTCTTTGGAAGCTAACAGCTAAATCTAGATAAAGCTGGTCACTAAACAGCAACAAAATGGAGCATAAATGAAGGTAAAACATTGTATTCAGGTAATAAGTATGTGCTTGTTAAGTCTGACATCACCGTATTAGCAGAGCTTGTATCCTGTTTACAATAACTTCTGTCTTAAAGGAGGTACCAATCAGGGTTCAGAAGGAGATGCATCCATTTATTTGAACAAAATACAGTTATTAAAGCAATTTTCCTCCTGCATCGCTTTATTTGGTGCTGGGTTGTGTTGACATAAATCATTCAGTTATTCATATTCCTCTGAAGTCGACAGCACAGATAATGGTGTGGAGATGCCACACCCCTCATAAAAACCCAATTCTATAACTAATCCACAAAGACACAGTTTGGAAAATGCAGTGGGATAAGTCACTAATGTGCTAAAGTCAGATTGAGCCAAATATCTTCTTTTTTTTTTTTTTTCCTCCGCCCATTAAAATTGAAAATTGAATGACAACTGGATGTTTTATAGCGTTAGGGACAAAATACTGCAGCAGATCGAGTACAGAGTAATGAACAGAATCAGACATTTAAATAATAATTGACATCGTGAATAAACACCAGCATCCTATTATTCGCAGATGACACTGTAATATATTATTATCACCTATAGTTACTTACTAACACTATAACTTTTCACATTTTGTCCTGTTATCTTATAACATGGTATAATGTGATGTTTTTTGTATTCATAGTAATTTGCAATATCCCATGGATGTGTTGCAGATACAAAACTGGTAAAGATTTTTAAAAAAATGTGTATTTGGACCCTAATAGTTCATAAAGTTTGAATTTGAACCCTTCTGGTGCTGCAAAGCTATCTTAATATAAAGTTTGGCTAAAATTGAGCAGAATTAATTAATTTATTATGTCTGTAACTAGTCACGACATTTGCACATATAAGGTCAAGACTTCCGACAAACATTTTTCTGAGCATAACACAATTGTTATCAGCAGCAGTGGTTGAAGTAAAAACTCAAAATATAAGCTACTGGTTGAATTAGACAGAGCAGCACAGCCAACAACCAGGGTGGGGGGAGAGAGATGGACCTGTGGAGTTGAATTAATGGAGAATTCAGACCCAAGCAGAACATTTACAGTTAATGTAGAACACATGGAAATGTGTTAAAATGTATAATTCCATTTAAAAAAACTAAATATCACTCCTTTAATCCAACAAAATTCATAATGTCTTTGTTCTCATGGTTTATTTAGTTTTCCTTTGTATCAGACACATAATCAGTTAATCATACCTGACCTTTAGGACCTTATGGCACGTCTGACGAAGACGGAAGTTTACCGCCGAATCATGCCACATATGATTAACTGATTATGTGTCGGATACAGAAGAAAATTAAATAAATCACTTCTTTAAGTCATACCGTAAGATTCCATAATTTATTCAGCTGGGGCAATCATTTAGGTGGACATTAAATAGTATTATAGTGTTTCTAGTTTTTCTTTGGATTTTTTGGGATTTTATTAGATAACTAAATTGCTTCTTTTTTTTTCTCCAGAAACATGACTATGTCTTTCAAAAAAAAAAAAAAAAAAAAACAACAATCAGCTTGATTATATGTATAAGGAGTGTCACGACCTATAGATAGGTTTATAAACATGCACTAATCATACTGTAACAACAAACAAACATGTGGCATGATTACCAGCCTTGTTTAAAGATAAAGCTGAACTCTGTTGGAGAAAAAGTCAAACACAATGTAGTTTTCTAATAAATCCAGGTAAACAACAGCTTTTATTGCTGTGCCATATCTTGCCTAAAGTACAAATAAAATGAATCACAGTCATTGTTCAGGTCTTAGTGATCCACTTTAATTCTATTCTCTTAGAAATTGTATATTTGTGCATCTGTGAACAAACAACCTCTCAGTCCACATTTGTAGGGGTAATAACTGTAATCTGATGCATCTTACATTTGTCGAATTTACAAACCTTCATTATGATTAAATTAAAGGATAAAACAAGTCCCGTATAATTTGGAGCAGTTGTTCCGAACACACCGATATGACTGTGAACAAATGGCTCTAAGAGACCAACATGCTGTGACAAAAACTACACAGGTGCAGTTGCAGGTGGTCATGCCACCTGTGCACCTGCCCACAACCAAGAGACGCACAAAGGCGAAGGTGGCTGACATCCACAAACATCACACTGTATTTGTGTTAAATTAAGTATTTACAATGTCGGTCGCAAACCTGCCATGAAATTAATTCACCATTTACACTTGTAAGCCAGACCATAAACTCATCACAGCTTTTGTCCACATTGCATCAACGGGACATGAATTTAATTGTCTTTTTTTTCTATTGACTGCAGGAGTTCTAGCTTTTTTTGATAGCATTGTTTATTGTACAATTTGCAAAGTCAGAAAAAAAAAATTATGGTTTTCCTATTTTTCTGGGTAATTGTTTTTAGATAAACAGTGCTGATACAGCGTGGCAGGGCAATCAACGGCATTAGCAAAAAAGACTTGAGGAAATTAATATATATCAAAGTACTGTATCTGCACTTATGCAAAGTTCATTATTAGTCCATAACAAGCAGTGCTGACTGACCTAGAATGAACGTTTATGAATTTCAATGTCACTACAGCTGAGCTCATTTGCAGGAAGGCAAACCGAGCACTCAGAGGCCTCATCCAGACATAATAAACTGTCGCCCTGTTCACGGAGGCGTGGAGAGGTGAGAACACCTCCCCAGTACATCCTCAGACACATCTGCGCCCATGCCCCTAAAATTATGCTTCTTTTGTGGAGGAAATAGGTCAGCCGTGAATACCTTCCGTCTCAAAAAATCCTTTAACACATTTAATTATGAGTGGAACTATGTGGGCTTATCCAGTGTGAATCCAAAACTGTTGTTTGGGAGATCTTTTAAACATTCATCGTGTATTTAAGGGGCGGCAATAGCAAAGGCGTGTCATATTTAGAGATTTTTTTTTTTTTTGCATAAAACAAATTTTAGAAGCAGCTTCATTAGGAACAGAAAAGGCATAATAATGCCAACTTGGCCCACATTTAGACATTGCCAACTTGGCCCTCATTTAGACACTGAATCATTCAGATTGCACCACTGTGATTGCTTAATTAAATGCTCAGCTGTGTAATGACTTTGCTTGAAAGGGAATTAAATGTCTAAATGCTGCAGAATCTGCGTTGAGCTGAATAGAAATCAATGGGACATAGTGCTGGAACCCAAGGTGTTTTCCGACTTGTTTAGGGTGAGCGTTTTGTATTGATGCCGTCCCTCAGTCAGTAAGTCAAAAGCTCATTTCTCTTGGTCTAAAGCATTGATTGGTGGCGTACAAACAGTGTGCTTACTTTGTGCTTTCTGTAGAGGGCTAAGGAAGGTAGTTTACAAAGCCGTACAAGTTGGGAATGTCATATATCTGCATTTAGATTTAGAGAAAACCGAAGCATTATTTATTAGTAATACTAGAGCCTGATGATATATTGCTTGAGTGCTTTCACTGGCCAGTATAGATGCATCAAAGAAAAGAAATCTTTATATTTATCTCCATTTCTTGATGGTATTCATGAATAACTTAAGCTCTAAATGAGTCTGATGCTGAAATGGCAGTGGTTCTTCTATATAGCCAAGTTTTGAAGTTTTATGAAGGTATAAAGTTATTATGTGACGCTTTTATCTTTGCTAAGTTGCTCTTCGTTGATATACGATTCAGACTAAACTGTGACGGATTCTAATCGGACCCTTAGTGCAACTATTGAAAACAAACTGTACAGAAAAAGGAGGTGAATTATGGTGTAACTGTGGCTGTTTTGTGTCTAAAAACAGAGCTAAGCTAACAGAGCTGTAATGTAATCAGCTGATGCAGCAGGTGGAGTTTATGACACATGGTTATTGTCAAAATAAACAGATATGAATATTCCTATAATTCCTATAATACTAATCTGTGTAAACAATGAGCTTTTTGACTTTTTTCAGTGATTGATACCGTGTGTGGATACATAGCAGTGGTTCATCAGTGGTTTTTGGTAGTAGTAAGTATCTTTGCTTTTGAGAGTTGTGAATATTAATACACATAACACTACATACAATCAATTTCCTAAGTGCAGTTTAAGTCTGTGTAACCCCATTCTGAAGTGAAGACTTGCTTGACATGTATTAACCCCATTCTTCATACATACACACTTCTATTATCGCACATAAATACCACAATTAACAGACAACACTCTGAAGAGATACCTTCCACGTGATGTGAAATCAGCATGTTGGTGTTGTTTCTGTAATACAGGTAGTCCTCGGGTTACGAACGAGTTCTGTTCCTACGCTGTCGATGTAACCCGAATTTCCACGTAAGTCAGAATTAACCCTTTAGTACCCCTAAATATCCCCTAAATCTCTAAATAACTATCCAAATACATGAATTATACGTCATATTAATAAAATAAAGTAACAAATAAGATACTGTACTTAATGTACGTACAGTATGTATGTACAGTAATACCGGACGAGAGTCGAAATAATGCTAAGCTACATTGTAACCCGAGGACTACCTGTATTAGCATTACGCTGCTTCACAACCATTTTTATTTAACTTTTTATTAAGGTTAATCTCTTTTTCATATAACACAGCGAAAATGAATAAATATATAAAAAAGAAAAAATGCAAATATAAAGCAAGAGACTGGAGAGACATGAATGAAAGGTCAAGTCATGTATACAACATGCCACTGGGATTAGCCAAATATACATAGACACAAACCAGCAGACAAACACATAAACAACTGACCAATCATTTTGTTTGTTTGTTGGAAATGGGGGCAGATCAATAGAAAAAAAAAAAAAAGTAGTGTTGATGTGAATGAAAAGCAGCATGTGAGATAATAAAGTACAGCTTGTCTGAGTCCAAAACATGTGCACATTTACTCCATTTCAAGTGTCACAATCATATTGGTATTAATATCAATTATTTTTGATGGTTTCTATTCACTTTCTATTCACTATTATGCATGAGAAGTACAAGGCATGCCTTTCTTTTTACATGTGGAACAGAGTTAGACATTTTGTGGTGTTTGTCCATTCATCCTACCCGCAAAAGCATGGGATTATTTGCATGAGGTACTTTTTTAGGTAAGGGTTTTTACGGCAATTCAGTTTATTTTATGGTCAGAATGCACAGTGATAAACATCAGTATAAAAACTACAACTCTTACCAGATGTTTGGAAAATGGCCAGTTTTAAAAAAGACAACCTATTGTTTTACTTAAACAATAGGTAAACAGACAAAGACAAAATTCATTTGCGAAAACATTACAATCGTAGAGCTGCTTTGCCTTTAGCCATTGTTGAAGCAAGTATTAAATGTGGGATGTTTTCATTCGAAGCACATCTTCTGTCCAATTCAGTGCCTTTATGACCCTATTTGTATGTGTTTGTGTGTGTGTTACGGTTACATTTCAAAACTAATTCTCGTTTATAATGTGGATTTTCAATGTCGGTCATTAACTGGCGGCAAAGCATGGCAACAATTTTCTCCAAATAACTTTTAGAGTCCAAAATTATCAGTCTCCCAGCATATTTTAAGAGTGTTTCACCATGAATGCCTAAAGGCAAACATTAAAACCCAACCCACATGGAAATAGTTCTTGAAAGGAGTGCAGCCGACTAATCTCACAAACATTTGATTGAACCAAAGACCTTTAGAAACAGGCAAAGCTGGGAAGGGCATTCAACTCCTAAAATGACAACCGATTATCAAACTGCCTCTGGCTCGAGACACTGTAATCCCCCAGATGTTGCAGTCTATGAAATATGAGAGTCTGAATTAGATCTCTCAAACAATGTCAGCTTGTCTGAATTTATAAACCCACAGCATTTAAGTCACAAAATTAAGTTGACCCCGTCGGAAAGCTTAAGGACATGTAACAAAGCCCCCGGCAGTCATATTACTTCATCTGCTTTCGTCTCATCTCCTCTGTGTAATAAGTTCCCACTCTAGCAAGACCACTGGGGCTAATAAGGGTTTTATCTGCTTTTGATATTAGATATTAACACCTCATCAAAGTTAAGCCAGCGGTAGGCTTTCGTTCTCCCTCCAAATTTACATTAGCCTAACAATGTCTCAAAAAGAAATCTTATCAAATTCAAATTAAGGGCGAGTTGAATAGCCAGAGGGATAGCGCTACCCATCACTCAAGAAACGTGTAATTTGGCTCTGCCGCAAAGAATACAAGCGCGCTTTTGTAAATCACAGACATCACCGTTCTCTTGCAATACCGTTAATACTCTGAATTCCTCATAATCCAAAAAGAGTCCGAACGGAGCGCATTCGTAGCACATGAATGATAAATATTTAGCCTTTGGGTATGAAAACAAGTCTGAGTGACACAATCAGGATTTGCTGTTTTGAGGACTCCATAAATAGCAACTGAAGTCAGACAGTCTTGGTGATCTTCACCTGAGGGGGGAACCACATTTGAAGCATGTATGTCGTTGTTTTCAGCAGATACTCCGCGCAGGCTGCGACTCTGTGATTAGTTGCGCCCATTTATCATGAATGAACAGCGGTAAATGTACACGAAGCACTAATATTTCAGAATGAACGATTAGAATAGGAATAAGACGGATAAAAAAAAAAAACGGATGTTGTTTTAAGTGTCTGGGTTATTTTAGAAGTCTTATTCCTTAGGAAAAATTCTCAAGGTAAATCCTGTATCTAGCGAGAGTGCAAAGGTTTCAGAATTCTTATCATCCCTCGTGGCATCCTTTGTCAGGAGGTATAAAAAAAAAAAAATGAAATATTAACTGGAAAATATAGCTTGGAGAGATAGAAAATAAATTACTTCAGTGTGGCAAGGAAAGGAAGATTGTGAGATTTATCAAGTCAAGATGGAAATGCCTGCTAAGTCTGTGTGCCCCTACCTTGAAAAATTAAAGAGAAATCAAATGCCTACGAATACACAGCGATTGTGTAAAGGTTCGTGTGCGTTCACGTGCGAGTCTACGCTCTGGTTTTCACAGTAATTTATTGTCACATTCCTTGATATCTGCCATTTATTTTCTGTTGTGATAGGTGACAAGATATACAAGCCTCTACAGTACATGACTCTGACACTTAAGGACATAACCTTTCGCCTGGTGCATTATGGGGACTTATTGTAGTGTGTTTTAATATTTCCGCCGAATTAGACGCCAACCGCGATTAGCCTAGTCGTGCTCTGCAGTCTTTCACCACTCAACAGATTTTCAGGGAAACAGCTTGACTGGCAAAATCTATAATTGTACAGATAAGTGAACATGTTAGCTAGATAAAGGTTAAACTATCAGGGATATGTTCTCCATCCTTCTAAAGCCAATTTTACACATTCAGCTCAAGCAATAGTGGGTGGGGAGCAAGGGAAAAAAAAAGGAAAAAAAAAAAACTGGCAAGTCAATATTGATTGATCTGGAGCCTTAGCAATTACCTCCATGTGCAGAAGACCATGTTAAGGTCAGTATTATCTTAGCTCATTTTATGGGTCAGCGCTCTGGCTTTAGCTGAAATAAATTAATGGGGTAAACACTTTAGCTCACCTTGATGAAATTTACAGCGAGTTTAAAAGCTTTGCATAGGTGCAAGGTTGTGTACAGTGCCAGAGAGTGACCCTTGATATTTTGCTGAACCCTCATGAATTTAGGTGCTGGAATGTAGTCTATAAATAACACTGAATCCAATGTAATGAAACTGTAAGAGCGCAATTATATACTGCCTGAAGATGCAGGCCCATTAAATTAACATGTTTTATAGGATAACTAAGGACATTTAGATTTTTATTGCCGAGTGGCGATGACATTTTTTAAAGCCATTGTTAGTGCTGTGAATCAAAATGTAGGTATGTTAAGTTGTCTGGTGATTAGAAACATCTTTTTTCTATCCGGTCCATAAATGTATGTGTCTGTATAATGTGCAAGTCCAAACCCAGTTACATCTTATTGTAAATGTAGTATGGATTGCATTGTTTGGCTACGAATCAATACAGCGTCGATCAATAAACTGATTTCATAATTCAGTGCTGTGACATTGTTGAAATTTTTAATTTAAGGATGGGAATATTTTAGATTTTGTGATTAGTGTGGATGGTGGAAATTAAAATAAATAAATAAAGTCAGGTTTTTGCTACCAGAAAGTTGGGTTTGTCTCCCAGTTCCTGCGGGAGGTGAGGTTATGACATTATGAGCCATTTGTTTATTGATTAAAAAAAAAAAGAAAATAATGCAGTTTAACCCACAAAGACTCAAACATCCACCATCAACCAAAACCATCTACTGACCTAAAATGTTTAATACCTGTCGATCCACTAATTCTATCAATACATGTCAATAATTGGTGTAAAAATGAGTTTGTCATCTTTTCATGACCCAGATATGACCCATTTGGACGTTCAGAGGTTCTGTAGTTGCCATGGAAACACTGTCATCTTCTACAACACTGATTCACCAGTAAAACCCATGGACAATAGATGGACACTCTGGGTTTATGTTCAGTTAATGATAAATTCGCTGAAAAAGGCAGTCACTGGCAATCTATAAATCCAAAGTGTTATGAATTTTGCTGCTACAGACATTTGAAATTTCACCCATTATGAGTAAAGGGGAAAAAACTAACTTTTATAAATTCATCAAAAAATGTGAACTTGGACCTATTGTTCCCAAAATATAATCAGATCTATTGTGGGTCACTGGTAATCTATAAACCCAATTTGGTACAAATTCAACCAACAGTTTTGCTGCTAAAGTGTTAATAAAACAACCAATACCAATACCCCTTGCCTTCCCTTTGGGGAAAACCTGATTCTATTCTATAATGGAACATCATTTTTATATTTGCACTATTTGCATCTAAAAACCTATAAATCCAAGATGTATGTTCATTGGCTGATTTTCAAAGCAAAAAAAAACAAACAAAAAAAAAAAAAAAACAGTAAAGAAGTCCAGTTTTCACTCAGATGCATTGAATTAACTTAACATCCAGTTTGGTGAAAGGTTATTCTGGGAACTTAACATTTACTGGATACGCTTCAACATTTAATTATTTGTTGAAATAAAGCGGAATCCATCAAATTACCCGAGTTTTGAGTCTCAAATTAAAAACAGCTTCCCTGTGATTTTAGAACTCTGAATGCTAATGGATGAACCATCTTTTCATCTTTGACCTGTGTGTATTCTGTTCTATATTCTGGTGCATAATCAGAAATTCAGCCGCTATTAAGTTACTCAACCATGCACATGTACCCAGCTGTTTAATATTGGTTTTACACGTGTGTCTTTTTTTAGGACTGAACTGATCGAAAAGCACTTTTAATTCTGTTCTACTATTCATGTGGTGAAAATAAATGTATTCTCAGGGTTCTAGCTAGGATTTTATTTTAGAGTAGGGGTGTTGAGGGAGCGCAGCGACCGGGAGGGGGGGGGGGGGCAATT
>JAPSES010000102.1:1225564-1237836 GCA_029822895.1 Maxillicosta whitleyi | reverse complement strand
CGATTCTGCATCATCAATAATCAAAAAATGAATGAAACTATGGATGGAACAAATATTATGAACCTTATTGTGGCACTGTGTAAGAGTTATGTGATAAAAAGATGTCAGTGAATGTGTTCTGGAATCATAACTGAAGATGGTGCAGTTGCAGTGTATATGAATCATGTAAATAATACTTTAATAGTGCCTTTAATAAATACCCAGTTCCATATAATGACCAAACATGACCTTTGACCTGAGCTCAATTGAATATCATGTTGGGAAATACAGCAAAATCATTAGGTTTGACTTTTTAAATCTAAAAACACATGTTATTGTATGCTATATATTAAACACACAGCATTTATACATAAAAATATATCTAGCTTTAGAATCTATGAGGAGGGAAAGATGATTAATTTGAGGTTTAAAAATCATACATTCAACGCAGAAGTGAATGGAACATCCCAACTGATCACCTAAACATGTCTTAAAAATATAAAAAGAATATAGTTTTGTTGCTTAATAAATGCAACATCTGCTTTTTGTTCCTATACATGGTCTTATTTCTTAGCATTACAGATATGATCACACTAAAAGGGATTATAATTTAGTCATGCATTACTGAACATGGCCCATAATTATTTTTTTTGACATAATTATGCATTTTAATGAGTCAGGCACACCTATTTTTAAGTGGGTAAAACAGGGAGGCTACTTTTCTCAGAGACACTGTTGCTTTTGACCGTCTCTGCAGCCAGCAAATATTCGTATACACACTTAATGTGCTGTTAAAGGTAGGTATTTGTGTCAGCAACTCCTTGTACATTTTGTAAATGTGCACTTCTATATGTAGCATTGTGCCCAAGGCTGCTATCATCCTTTCAAACTGGGTTAACAGCATCAAGCACCCTGCTGTAAAGAACACTGCCATATTAAATGCAGAGGTCTTAACTTCGTATGTTACTCCTTGACACCTCGCATGTATTCTGCTGGAGGTAATACGAGAGCGTTATTAGTCAACCAAAACATTGCATCGGCTTTAGGTGTATTGGCATTATTCTGTGGCCTCCGGGCAGGAGTTGCAAACAGCTCTGTTATGTTCTTAAGCCCAAAATAAATTCAATTTCCAATGCAGTGATCTCCTTAATGAAAAGTCAATGTCCCTCACTCATTGGCGAGCTCCCACAGGGACAGTCAGAAAGATGAATTTATCAGCAGGCCGGTGACTGCGCCCTAGGGGACGCCACCCCTTATGATGAAACAGAATGCTACAGAGTGTGTCCAACCAGTCCTCCATTATTACCCAGCTTGTGTTCCTAATGTGAGCCGACAGAGGAGGGATGACAGTATTGATCTAATGAAAGCACTATTTATATTCTCACAAATCCTCTCACCAGTGATTACAAAAGCACTCTAGTATTGCGGTCAGCCCATTTTCAATTTGTTAAGTGTACAGGGCTATAGTTTGTTTGCCTCACATGCATGCAGTGTTGTCTTATTAAGCTTACTTTTGCAGGAAGTTAAGTATCTCTTCACTGTGTGGAGACACAATCACAAGTGTCCTTAAATAACTAATAGGTCTCTATTGAAATTACAGTCCAATCCAGTGGTTTCCGAACTTTTTTGGCCGAGCCCAGACATTAAAAACTGAGACTTTTTAAAAAAATTTTGCTCAAATTTGTTTTTGATCATGTAAAGGTTTGCTATACTATCTTACAAATAAACATAACATTAATTTAAGACACATACAGTCTATATAATGTATATTTTATAGAAGGAAGCAGAAAAATCAGGTTCAGATTAATGCATAAAGTAAGAATTTGATTTTCCTTACTCAGGTTATGAACAGTCAGTCCACTTTATATTTACAAGGATGAGAATTAATACTGAACAAACAATAAATAAACTATGAAATATGAAAGAGCTGCAGCATCTGAAACTGACCACAGTGAACATGTGACACATAAACAGTACCACCGTGCTTTAGTTTCAGCTTCACAGTTTGTCATGTCTTTTATATATTGTGATTGTCTCTGTCAACTCACCGTATATTATTTATTAATATTTTTTATTTATTTTTAATCAATTACTAGAAATTCCAGGCGACCCCAAGGTTGAAAAACACTAATCTAAAATAAATACACGTTCTAATCTAATATAATCTCACCTGCACTGCTGTGATGTTCGGGGCTCTATGTTGACTCTTTTAGACCAACGTCTGCATTGTTGGACAGCTTTTCCTCGAACAGTTCAGAGGTTTTTTGATTCTTAATAACGTCATGTCTCGTCAGGAACGAACTCTCAGATAAGGTTGACATGAGGTTGTTGTCACGGCATATGGTTAACACAACTATAGATAAGCATAATCCTCACCAGGCTTCATGTAATGCATAGCAAGAGTGAAGGGACCAGAGAACGTACATACGTGTAAACATCCACTGCGGGATGAAACAGCAGTGTGTGGAAATTACACTGAGCAGGGAGAAGAACATACGACGGGGTGCTTACAAACCAGATGTAATTCGTACTCATCATATGCATGATTCTGTCAGTGTCATTCTTGTGTACCTTTCATGACCAACGAAGGGAAATCATGTGTGGTTTAACATGCATGAACGTATTCTACCCATGGCTATGCAGTCATGAATAAAACACTGAAAAATGGATAATTATTGACCCCATATGTTTAACTGCGGAGCTCCATCCAGCAGAAAATGTAGACATCTATCACGATCACCGGTGAACCTCACCTCACTGTATATTCTTAAGACTCAAATCTGTCTTTTATAAATGTGTTTATGAAATGCATTTTCCATTTCCACAGAACAAGTAACCAGCGTTTTTCAGCACTGCGATATTGGTAATACAATGCAGATAGAAATGTAAAATTATTTATGTGGTGTATTTTACTATACATAGTTCTAATTGGTTTATAAAATCCATATCATACCAGAATAAATGCACTTCTTTAAACCATGGATGCATGATCTTTTCATTTCAGGATACCAAATTTGTTTTGTATTGACATTTATTTATACATGGATGTTAGAATTATAGTATTTTAACCAATCCAATAATAATCTCAATAATTAGGAGTTCCTTGGGTTGGAATTTTACCATGATAGACTTGAATAACTAATGTAGTACATTGTGGCCAGTGGAGAGGAGCAAGAGAAAGACATTTATATGAAAAAAAAAAAAAAAAAGACCCATTCATTGACAGAAATCACTGTACAGGTCATTATTATCTCAGTTGTTGGTAACTGAGACAGTCATTGTAGTCATGTAATATAATAACTGGGACGAGGCACAACAAGCCCCGCCCCTCACATGTATTGTAACTTATTTTGGTTTCGATCCAGCTGACGTCATCATGTATATTTTTGTATTTTGTCATATTTATACTTATTTGATTTGGATACCATATATTGTTTTTTGTTTTTTGTTTTTTTTTTTTTCCAAACAAAGGCATTGACAAAATGTTCAATAATAACAAATGGTTCTTCAATGAAAAATGGTATTAATCACAATAAGCCCCGCCCCTGTGCACGTATTGTAGCTTATTTCGGCATTGATCCAGCTGATGTCATCATGTCTATGCATGTGCTGATGTCACCATATCAGTTGCCTTTGTATATGTGCACAGTTTGAAGTAAATTGAAACAAAATTGATTTTTTTTATAGACATTTGAAATTTCGAGAAAAGAAAAAAGAAAATATTTAAAAAATTCATCCAAAACTTTGACCTACTTTTCCCAAAATGTAATCACATCTATTCTGTGTCACTGGCAATTCATAAACCCAATGTGGTATGAATTTAACCAACAGTTTTGTTAACAAACACACAAACTGAACCAAAAACATTACCCCTTGTGTCCCCTTTGGGGGTGGGGGGGGGTTAATGATCTTTTAACTGACTGACCACATAGCTGACATTGAGTATTTCCTCAATCAATGAATCGTTTACATTATCAGCTCTTTACAGGACATCAACGACAGCACCCATGCCTTCCAGTCTTGTACGGTACTTGGCTCCAAATATGAACCGGGAGGGGGGGGCATAGTTTTAGGCTATTAGTCATTTTCTAATTTTTACAGACTACTATAATGATAGCCAATTCTCCTCCAGTTCTACCACTGATTGAACTTATGAGCTTACTTAGCATGAATGTTATTACTCGGCGAGGGAATCTCCCCATTCCAGGAGAAAACGCGTACTGTCCATTTCGAAAGGGGTCTCATTTATTGGATCCCTCGCAGATAGAGCATCTCGTTCATCTCCGTCTCCACTGTGTGAGTCTCCCTCTAATGTGGCTCCACTGCCCATAAACAGACATTGAGTGATTAGCGCTGCTATGCCATTGACATCATTTGCATTTTAATAGACCATAATTACAACTCAGGGAAAATAAATTGCAGTTTGAAGAATGTTTGAATTGCTCCGACTCTCTGGCTCTCCTTACGAGATAGCAGCGAGCATATGCAGGATGCTTAATATCTGCTTTGGAAATGTATGGAGAAAAGAGATTGAAAACTGCAGAAGTAGACAAAGGGCCGCGGTAATAGTAGACTTGATTTTCTAGAAGGAAAAAAAAAAAAAAAAAAAAAAAAAAACTAACTGCAGGTGAGTTTTATAGAGCCAGTGAAAGTTTACCGCCAGTGAAAAGACCCAAGTAGCTGCTCGAGACACAAATTGACTATTTATGGGATCAAAATCTGTGACCTTTCAAATTCAGGGCCCGTCTCTAATCGCGAGGCCGCCCCGTCTCCCCTCATGTAGCTGTTTTGGTTTCTCATTAACGCCTGTGATAATTGCAGTTTGTCCGTTTAATATCCCCCGGTCTGTCTTATCATCGCACCTCACCTGCTGAGATGTGACACCTTGCCGGGATTTGCAGAGGGATGTCTAACCCTGGCAGCTAAAGCCCATGTGACCCTGTAAGCAAGAGTGACAACACAATAATACTCCCCGCGCCTAATCTTTCATTGGTGGATTATCAGATTAGAGGCCCCAGTTGTTTATGGGCTCGGTGACTATCGAAAAAGTTGATCTGTCAAGTTTATCTTACACTTGTCGTATCAAGGCAGTGTTGGACCATACAGTTGGCGGTGGATGGAAGATAAGGCAGACATAGCTGAATGGAACCTCCGGAAAATAAGAAACAAGGCTTTTCTTCTTACTCTGACGATACACTTTATCTAGTTTAAGAAATGGACCTCACCAAAAGCATTAGCAGCCTTTTGGATTCACTTGATTCCTTTGACCTCTTCGGCGTAACGGAGCAGCTTTATTTTATTTAATTTTTTTTTTTTTTTTTTTTGAAAGGCGATATCAGAAATCAGCCACCAGTTTAAGACTTCGGTTAGCGGTGTGGAATCACAAGTTTGAAAGAGAACATAATCCATCCTCTTTCAAGCTGCTTCTTTGTGGCGTTTCAAAGACCAGGACTGATACGGGCTTCCTATCAATCTCTTGTTTTGACAAAGTCATGGGATCAAGGGAGTCCATTTACTAAATCTGCAGATGTGGTTCACTAATTCAGACTAACTGGTTTCTTTCCATTACAAAGTGGTGACTCTGAAGGTCATGGCCTCTTCAAACATGACTGAGGGAAGATATCTGCGAATAACAGAGAAGAGATCATTATCTGCGTAAATCTGCTCTTATCGGATTTGCAAGCCAAGGTGTAAGTGTTTTGATGTTTGCACCTGCTAGGATCCCAAGTTGAATTTTCTCAGATTCAAGAGACGTGCACTATATTTGCAGAACTAGAAGCAGTATGCAGTTCAATTCTATATCAAGATTTAAGGATAATAGTTCAGATTATGGATTATTTGTTTTATATTTCACTTATTAGTTTCAGTTTCACTTTTAATAATGTCGAAATATGTTTAATTACTTGATATTCATAATTCAATTCAACTCTGCAGGTCTATCTTTGATCCTATTTCTGAGTAATGACACAAGAAAGGTAATTTTGAGCACTGGCCCTTTAAATGCAAATGATCTACTTGAAGCCACACCCCTTCCTCATTGTTGGCTGTGCTGCTCTGTCCCATTTCTCCATACTCTGAGAAAGGTTCGTCAGAAGTCTTGACCTTATATGTGCACACGTCGTAGCTATAAAACGGAACAAATTAAGCAGGAATTCAAACAGGTTCCAGAAACCCACTTGAAATTTGTCAAAATAAATATAAAGATAGCTCTGCAACACCTGAAGGGTTAGGGTCCGAATACACAAATAAATGAACCAAAGTGGATTTAGCAAAATATGACCCCTTCAAGTGTTGTAGAGGATGTCTGTGATCTTTACTACTTGTCTGTATTCATTTGCAAAGTTAAATGACTTACTCTCAGCAAACACACGGGTCCTATGATAATATCCCGTCTGTGTATTTCTGGTGATGATAAATGAAAGTTTTACAAGTGTTCTGGGTGGAAATCGAGCAGGCTCATGTTGTGGTATAGCTTGGGTATTCGCTGAAAGAGCAAACCTAAATCTGTCAGAACAGCAGCGACGTCTCAAAAAATGAGGAGATACATGACATGACAGCGACAATAAGGAGTAAGGAACATTTCACTGTCTTTTATCTTTTATCCTTTGAGCCTGCCCTTGACATCATAAATAAATTTGAGAAAAAAACACAACAACAAACAATGATTTTGCTCATCCTGATGGAATACACCACATGAAACACATACAGTTGATACAGGTTATAATAGTAACGTATGAAACCTTCCTATTCTCTTCAAGTGACGTTTTGATTATAACTAATTCACTAGTTGTAATTATATCAAAATACTCATGAGTATTTCCTTACAGTTCCACTTCATGTGCAACTGTCTTTATTTGTTATCATAAGCCATTATTCAATAAGCTACCGAGGGGAAACTGTTGATTAATGGCTTTGAATATGATCATATGGAATAACCAATAATAGTCCAGAGCAGTGCTGAAAAGAGACGTTGTTTTGGTGGAACATATACACATGAAGAAGTGCTTTGCAGCGTTAAAATCTCAACAATAGAAACACAATGTAAAAAGACATGCATCTTTATCAAAACTTGATATTTCTAGATTCTAGTTGCAGTTTGGACTTTCAAAGTGATAATGCACAAATAGAAGAAATAATGCTGACAAGTAACAATGACAATATTTACACACGAACAAAAAGCAATACTAGTCAAAATAGAATAACTAATAAGTCTGTTATAAGGAGTATTATGATGCCACTAAACCCCGCCCCTCGTAAGTATTGGAGGTTATTTTGCCATGGATTCAGCTGATGTCATCATGTCTATACGTGTGCTAATGTCAGCATATCGATTACCTCTATATATGTGCCAAGTCTGTAGTAAATTGAAACAAAATGTATGTTTTTATATACATTTGAAATTTTGTTCATTATCTGTAAATGGAAGAAAAACACATTTAAAAAAAATCATAAAAATGTTTAACTTTGACCTACTTTTCCCAAAATGTAACCACATTTATTCCGAGTCAGTGGCAATCTAGAAACCCAATTTGGTACCAATTCAACTGATACTTTTTCTGTTACAGACATTTGAAAATTTGCCCATTATCAGTAAAAGAGAGAGAATTTTTTTTTTTAAAACATTCATTAAATTTTTTTTACTTTAAGTTACTTTTGCTAAAATGTAACCACATCTATTGTAAGTCACTGGCAGTTTATAAACCCAACATGGTTCGAATTCGACCAATAGTTTTGGTCTTAGAGACATGTGAAATTTTGACCATTATGAGTAAATGGGGGATTTTTTTTTAAATTTTTTATTTTAAGTTCATAAAATTAAAAAAAAAAGAACTTTGATATACTGTTCCCAAAACCAAAAATGCAATGAAATGATTGTGGGTCAGTATCAACCTATAAACCCAATTTAGTATGAATTGAACCAATAGTTTTGCTGCTAAAGTGGTAATAAAAAAAACCAAACTGAACTGAAAACAATATGTCTTGCCTTCCCTTCGGGGGGCATGGATTAATAACAAATTAGGTTTTGTTTAGAATATAACACATTTTCATAAACTCAACAAAATAATTCACAATTATATCACAGTAGAAGTGGTTCAAATACCCTGATTTTAGACTAACAGGCATGGATCTTTTCATCACATATATGTAATATGGAAACTCTGTAAATGTTAATGAAAGGAAATTATATAAACACGCGGAATTATAAGAGTAACGGTTGTTTTTTAAATTGCATGACCCTGATGTGTCACTAAATCTCAGCCTTTTTTATTGGCATGAATGTCCAAAATCCTTGATAGTATTCACAGCAGAAGCAGCGACACATGTTTTCAGGCTTTTACTCGAATATAACTGTTGGATTTACAGGGTGTTTTGCGGCTTACTTTGACACAATCCTCTGTCGGCTAACCTCTGCCAACTACACTCTGCAATCACTTTATTGGAGGCCACATTCATCAAACAGTGGCTTAACTGTTTGGGGCTGCATGTTATCATAGTTGTGATTCATCTAAAGCCTCTTGGAGTGTTGGGCCAGTGGATAGTACAAACAGCCTGAGTTTATATGTATAAGCATTAGTCTTTATTTTAGAATAGGAACAGCACAACACTCTCCTAAAGGGATAATAATAATTTCCCTCCCTCCTATTCCCATGTTATTTATGGCACAGCACTGGTTTGTCACTTCCAGCCAGTGTGATTATTCACCTGGCGAGCATATTATTCTAGCAAATACCTAAGCTATAAATTTTTTTTTTCATATTTCATTCCAGGGGTTTGATGAGAATGCGCTGGATCCCATTTTCCAAAATATTGGGTATTCGGTGTGACAAGAATATGGCTTCCCTGATTACATTATGCCTCTGAGCTGTGTTTAGCCAAATGTGCATGACTTGCAAGTGTAATGTACAATAGACTGCTGCTGGTGTGTCACATTAAGGAAGTAAAAAGAGAGAGAGAAAAAAAGGAAATAAGGCAGAACATCAAGGTCTCTTTTCATCAGACTTTTTTATGCACATCCTCACTGGAAATTAAAACTCAGCTAAGGTTAGGGGTGGGAATCGCTAAGAATTTAATGATTCGGATCCCGTTATTGATTTTACTTAGTAACCCTATTATCGATTCTCATTGGGTGAGGGAATAAAAGAGTACAAACAGGTATGTTTGCTTTACCGGTCTTTTATATTTCAATGTCTACACAGAAAATATAACATATAAAGTATGTACAAATAATAAGAACAGATGACGCCAGGCCTGGTTTGGGGGGGAGGGGCTACAGTGACAGTGAAATTAAATAAAAACACTTTACTAATTCCTCTATTGTCTCATTTCCAGTGGCGTTCCTAGAGTGATTTACTCCCTGGGCGAAAGCCAATGTCCCCCCCCCCCGGCAAAACCCGACATCCGACAAGACCGCTGTCCATACAAACTCAATTCACAACAACTAGTTTCAAAAACAAATGTACATTTTAATGAGTACTGCAATAAAAAAATATTTCTATAAACAATAATTACAAAAAAGGTTTTTGAATATAAAAAAAAAAAAAAACAAGGGCACAATTATTTCACATTACAGCCTACAGCTACACAG
The DNA here is from genome assembly GCA_029822895.1 of Maxillicosta whitleyi. Classification (NCBI taxonomy): domain Eukaryota; kingdom Metazoa; phylum Chordata; class Actinopteri; order Perciformes; family Neosebastidae; genus Maxillicosta; species Maxillicosta whitleyi. Next base: position 1,228,271 of record JAPSES010000102.1, on the reverse strand, counting down.
CAAAAGTGCACTCCAGCACCCCCTGGTGGTCACAATATTGCAATACAATATTTTTATTTATTTATTTTTTTGCTTCACGCCCCTATGGCCAATTGCCCTATGGCCCCCGTCAAAGAACGCCCCTGCAGGTGTAAGACAGGAACGGGCTAAAAAACAGGAACGGATCAAAAACAGGAACGGGTCAAAAACAGGAACGGGCCAAAAACAGGAACGGATCAAAAACAGGAACGGGCCAAAAAACAGGAATGGGTCAAAAACAGGAACGGGTCATAAACAGGAACGGGTCGAAAACAGGAACGGATCAAAAACAGGAACGGATCAAAAACAGGACCGAGTCAAAAACAGGAACGGGCCAAAAAACAGGAACGGGCCAAAAACAGGAACGGATCAAAAACAGGAACGGGTCAAAAACAGGAACGGGTCAAAAACAGGAACGGGTCAAAAACAGGAACGGATCAAAAACAGGAACGGGTCAAAAACAGGAACGGGTCAAAAACAGGAAAGGGTCAAAAACAGGAACGGGTCAAAAACAGGAACGGGTCAAAAACAGGAACGGGCTAAAAAAACAGGAACGGATCAAAAACAGGAACGGATCAAAAACAGGAACGGGTCAAAAACAGGAACGGATCAAAAACAGGAACGGATCAAAAACAGGAACGGGTCAGAAACAGGAACGGATCAAAAACAGGAACGGATCAAAAACAGGAACGGATCAAAAACAGGAACGGGTCAGAAACAGAGACAAACAGGAAACAAACACTGTAAAGTCATGCAAGTGCAGAGGAAACATCCAACAGGGACCAAACAGCAGCATGATAGTTATATAGAGTCCACTTGATGAGCCACACCTGTGACTCAGCAGGTGAACACAATCAGGCTGATTACTGGGAGGAAGAGCTGGAGAGAGAGAGAACGTAGAGCAGAGACAGCAGAACAGACAGATGGAAAGGGACGGACTGAAAGACGTGGCAACGAGGGGGAGGAGCCAGCAGCGGAGCGTCCCAGGTGGAAACAGTGATGATGATGAGGTCAAAAGGTCAGAGAGGAGAAGGAACTAAAGTGTCTGATGCAGGGAGTGAGAAACAGCAGACAGATGGAAACAGAGGGAACAGGACCAGAAAGAAAGTGACAGAGTGACAAGGAAACAAACCATGACACCATCAACATCTGTTTTTTTTGTTTTTTTGTGTTCATGCTGCTCTACTTATGTAAAAAGGTTTTTCCGTTGCAGTTTTGTGTGATATAACAATGTCACTAGCCCAAAAAACCCCCACCTCCAACTGCAAAATCCTTTCATTGGAGAACAAGTTTGGGCAGTTTTTTATTTTTTTTGTATTCGTGTATTTAAAGGTCAATGGAAAAGTGATCATTAACTGAACACAAACCCAGTGTTTCCATTCACTGTCATTGAACTCCATGGGTTTTACTGGTGAATCAATGTTGTAGAAGATGACAGTGTTTCCATGGTAACTACAGAGCCTCTGAACATCCAAATGGGTCATATCTGATGACCATGAAAAGATGAAAAACCGCATTTTATCTCAGTTATTCATTGATAAAAACAGTCGATCATCAGGTGTTAAACATTTTACATTTGTAGACTTTGAAGCTTAATGCTGATAAATCACATAAGAAAGGTTAAATGTAGAAAGAAATTCATGTGGAAGTTGCCATAAATATATATCTAAATTTTAAGGGATAATGCTTTAATAGGTTGTTATATTATCCCTCTTAATCTTAACTCTTATGCCTCCAGTTTTTCCATTTGTCTGTTTTTTTTTTTTTTATTATTTGTTTTTTTCATTTGTTGATCATTTTTGGCTGTGTTGCTGCTTTTGGCATGAAATTTGGCTTCAATATTTCTTTTTAGTTATATTTTTGAAGTCCAGCATCTTTTACTCTTAAATGTGTTTTATTTTCCCATGATGCATTTTACACCCTGGTCGCCCTCGTGGACAAAAAGGTCTGCGGACAAAAAAAAATACTATAAAACCATCACACATAAATATATTTTTTCTTGCTTTAAAAGTAAGTAAGTAGTAGTAGTAGTAGTAGTAGTAAATCTCTTAAAACTGCTCAAAACTATCAAAAACTTCCAACAGTTTTCAGGAGTGATTTATTACAAAACAAAAAAACATATAATTGAATGTATTTTATAAAATAAATAGGAGGATGAAACACTGGTGGCTATTAGACATTATTGAAAAAACACTAATACAATCCAGTCAATTTTATTGCTAATCTTTCACCATGTCTTTCATCCACCTACTTATTTTATGGAACATCTAAAATTTTTTGTACGTTTTTTGTTTGTTTGAAGGGTTAAAATCCCGAAAACTGTTGAATCTTTAGTAGTTTTGAGTCGAACTTGATAGTTGTAGTTGTAGATAGTTGATTTCTTTCGGCTTTTCCCTTTCAGGGTTGCCACAGCGAATCATCTTTGAATGTTGATTTGGCACAGGTTTTTTTTTTTATTTATTTTTTTTATGTCGGATGCCCTTCCTGACACAACCAGGCTTGGAACCGGCACAATGAGGTTTGGCCCCCTTGTGGCTACATTGGGATATATTATGGGATATATTGGGTCTCGAACTGGCCATCTTCCACACGGCTAGAGTGGCGTTAACCACTGAGCTACTCGAAGTTGTTTGAGAGTTTTATAAAATTTTAAAAATGTTAAAAAGCAAGAAAAAATATTGAAAATATG
>JAPSES010000102.1:1211613-1225464 GCA_029822895.1 Maxillicosta whitleyi | reverse complement strand
CAATACCGCTACAGGCGATTGCCCCTATGGCCCCCATCAAAGAACGCCCCTGCTCATTTCCACTTCATAGAAACAGTTTGACACAGCCCGTATCCCGTTGTTGTGCACCTCATTTCCTTTTTCCTGCCTTCGGAAAGTTGTATTTGCGGGGATAATATGTTTGTTGCTGGCACCGGAACCAGAACTGGACTCACAAGCGACGCCAAGTAATGTATCAAATGAATCTCATGCTGCGTGGACAAATGTTTAAGCTTATTGGAGGGAATCCACAGTTTTGAAGAAATGAAAGCTTTGACAGTGTTCCAAGTGGACCTGGTGTCGTCTTTTTAGACCGTTTCTGCCTCAAAGCCATGTTGGCTACGTTCTGACCAAAACAATGCAGCGTACGCGTGACCTCATCGCACATGTGCAACAAAGGCGGAATCGATTAACAGAATCGTGAAGCAGACAGGGTGAGACAATACTGAGGAATTGAGCTACTGATTCCCATCCATGGCTAAAGTCATGTTGTGTTGAATTCCACAGGGTGTCTTAAAATACATTTAACTGGTAGCCTTGAAAGTCAATGGGTTCTAGATATTAAACTAAACTGGTGGTTCAGCAAAATGTTACAGTACAATATGACTACTCTCACAATGTTTCTGAAATGAATAAGTTCATTTAATGGAAAACACTCAAATACCAAAATATATACCAAGGTTATTATCGTTAACTTAAAGAAATAAAAAACTAAACGAAACGCTATTGTGTGCTTCCAAATCGAACTAAAATGTATAAAAATTATGGATAAAATTCCCGTTGTTTTCATCATTGTGAACATCAGATTGATATAAAATTGATTTATTTCACTTCTGGTCTATAGTCATCTTCTCGTCCCCATTCTTCCCGGCAAAATGGAGACTAAAGTTGGGAGAAAGCAGCAGAGTCCTGTATGGAATTTCTTTTGGTGATGCAAGGGTTGAATTTTTATTATTATTTTTTTTTTTCAAAGTGGGCCCGACTTATATGGAATTATTTGACCCACCTCACAAATAAAATGACATTTTTTGACCTGCAGCTAACCCACGGATCACTACTACTAACCTTCTACGCTCATAATGGAAAACGCCGTGCAGCTCGCAGCAGGTGGATGTGATGGGAGTTTGTTGAGGGAGGGGTCTGCGGCCACACTGGAATGGACCGTGACATAACCATCAAATAATATAAAATATAACAGGCTCGGGGCGACAGTGGTGCCGTGGATAGCACTTGTGCCACAGCGAGAAAGTCCTGGGCTGGATTCCATCACTAATCCATGGGGGTGGGCTCTTTCTTTCTATGTGGAGTTTGGATGTTCTACTTGTGTCCGTGTGGGTTCTCTCCGGGTACTTCCACCATCCAAAGACATGCACTGATAGGTTCATCAGTTCATCTATATCGCCCATAGGTGTGAATGTGAGAGTGAGCTGGTGACATGTCCAGGGGGTACACCGCCTTCGCCCTCACAAGTAGCTGAGATAGACCCCAGTGAACCGCATGAGGATAAAGCCAGTTCAGAAAATGAATGAATAACAGGGTATATTTGAACCTGCTGCAGCAAATTTATACATGAAAATGCACATATATTTGTATCAATCAATGACCTGCCACAACCCGACCCCCAAAGGAAGTGTCCCACTGAGCCGCACATCACAAATTTCTTTGAATACGACGGCGAGGACGGTAAAAGACATGAAAAAACTAAAAATAATACTAAAACAAAATAGCAAACCTGCTCTAAAAACTGAATTACAGGAAAAAAAAAAAGTCAAAACTAAACCATAATGAAAATCCCAAACTATTATGACCTTCTTTCATACATAGATAAAACAGGGTTTTTTTTTTTTTTTTTAGCCTTTTACAGTTTAAAGCCAAAGATGTCCCATATTTAAGAACAAAGTCACTCCTTGATATTAAAACAAAGGGACTTGAGGCACAACAAGAGGCAGTCTGTTGCACAGATGCCCACCACACGGAGTAGATGCAACTCATTTGTTGCACTTTGCAGTTATTTATTTATTTCCAAGGTCTGATATAGGGAAACATCTGTCACCTTTGCCTAAGTGCCTGCTTCCAGGATCCATGCTTTCTGTAGAAAACTCCCCCCATATTGTCTGGCTCTCTGGTCCTGAGCTCAGGTGCAGAATCCTGTTAGGCATTTGGAACAGCCTGCTGCTGCAATAGAAGCATGCGATGCTCAAACACCTGGCTACCCCATGTGCCACCAGAATTAGCAGCTAATGCCAAGCTATACAATGATTTTTCACCATTTTCACTTTTTTTTTTTAATGCTGGATGTGATTGTTCTGATGTTAAATGTATCTTTAGGAGGATTAAATCTGATTTTGTAATGTATAAATACACTATAAACAGCATCAGATTTACTGGAGTGGCCAGTTCTTCACACCATCTATCAACAATGCCCACATTTATGAATACAGATGCAGGTTTATTTCAATAATGGTTTCCTCCAGCAAAGAATAACATGCCTTGGCAAGTGATACACCTTCCTCTGGCACTACATATAAATTAACACAAGTGGAGAAAACTCTCTCCTTTCTACCATGTACTGTGTTGTCAGCAGTGGCTCCTCTCAGCACAATAATCACATCTATTTCAAGCACAAAATGGATGAATACATAACCTTTTCCTCTGTTAAATAATAGGGCAACTGACTGACAACCACTAACTTGAGATTAGCACTTAAAGACCTAGAATTGTTTTGTGACAACCTGATTTATTGCCATTTATTAAAATGATCTCCTCTGCACATTTCAGTAAAGTCAGGTATTTTCCTATATTTAATTCACTCGTGGAAATGTTCAGAACAGTTCAGACTAGATTCAAAGTTCATTATATTAAAGTAGAGAAAACTGAAGGAGAAAAAAATAAGGTTTCAGCAAAATATGCTATGAAACTCCAACCACTGTCATTCATTAAAGAACTTACAGAATACAATAGAATACAATTAGTGGATCATAAGCTATTAAACTCTTTAGATAAATCAGTACTTTAGGTCATCAGTGACTGTTTAGTTTGATTCATGACCCCATTTATTCATTAATACATTTAGGTATTTATTACGTTAAATTCATTGTGATTAGCAATTTTAGCTGAATATCAGACCCAAACTACTGATATTATATTGAATATTGGTAATTTATTTTATATATATTTCTACATATATGTCAGACTGTGTGGAAATTTGGGGCAATGTGTATAAAATTAATATAAACCCTATAATTAAACTCCAAAAAAATAGCTATTAGAGTAATAAATAAAGCTGATTTTCTTCAATCAAGTAATCAATTTTTTTGTATGATCTGGTTTATTAAAATAACATGATATTGTATATATTCAAACACAATGGAAATCATTATTTGTGCTAAGAACAAATGTTGTCCTGTTTGTAATTTAAAAAAAAAAGTTAAAGTTAAAAGAAAGGTTGTTTGTGTTTGAAAAAATAGAAACACAGCGATATTTAATATTTGTTCTGACTTTATGCTACTGGTGTCAAATTATGGAACCAATTGAAGGATGAATTGAAATTGTGTTGTCGAGTTTAAAAAAAAAAAAAAAAGGAGGTTTGATTTGACAAATTGTCAAGTGCTATGAAATAATTTCTAAGTGATTCAAGAAACTGAATGTAGATTAATTTTGGCCAATGTTTTATTTTCTTTTAACTTCAGGTAATTCAGAGATGGAAGTAGGAGAAGCAGAAATAAGCATCTGGCTTCAACTTCGTCCTTTTTTAGTTACTAATTGCGTTAACTGTATGTTCTTTACATGCATGTGTTTTGTACAAAACCAAAATCCTAAAATACACATTGCATGATTTATTAACATATTCATTGAAATGGTATATTTACGCTCATTACACTGCAAATTTGAGTAAATGTCAGTATTTTCTTTTATGCCCAGGCACAAACTATTAGGGAATCAATAAGTAAAATAAACATAATGACTCCACTTTTTATAATAAAGAGATAGAGGTCGATACTTGTTAGCTGTTGCGGTCAGTGTTGTACAAACTGCTTAATTGCTCCTTGGCTTTTTCCATCGTCCTCCTCCTAATGGCATTCAGCCCAACCTTAAAACAAATTGATTGAACGGGCGTAGTGCCACAATTGCGGCACAAAATCTGATGCGCGTTTCTGAAGCATCTCAAGTGTCAACCAAGATAAAGGATGTCAGAGAGATTCTAATTCCCAGTGCCTGGTCCCAAACAGCTCTCGTCCCCATCTGTATTCTCAGTTCTGCAGCACTCGCTAAATCAACACACTTGATTCAAGCCCGAGGATGCCACCGTACAATCATGCATGACAACATCAAAGCTTTTCTTATTGCCTCTCCTCTTCATTTTTTTTTTTTTTTTTTTTCTACTCAGCCTTCTAAACTGCTATGTGGAGCTAACAGCACCGGCACCATTGCAAATATTATCTGTGGGGCGAGTGCAAACACTAAGAATCGTGGCTGTGTCTTGTCAATTATTTCAGTCACAGCTGAAGAAGGGTTTTATCCCTTCGCAGGTATGGTTTTACAAGTGAACCTCACATGCTTATGGATAACAGCTGTACAAAGACACAAATCTATAGTAATAAACTGTTGTGCTTTCTTCAGGATCTCCCCTTAATTCTCTGCCTTTGTTCCCGTTTCAACATATTGGCAGCCATAAATCTCTAAAATGTCAGATGAGCAAAATCCCCCAGATTTCCACGAGCAGGATGCTTCAATGATAAGCTGGATCTGTCATTGGGGAGCCACTCAGCACCCACAAACAGATTGAGCAGCCATCCAAGATGAATCTGTCGACACTCCATTCTGCATATCTCTATTTAATGATATTATATTTCATTTCCCGAGCAAAGAAAACACCATTACCCAAAGCAGTGAGTCGTAACGAGCCATTCTGCAACAGATTCCAAGCCTCCTTGGTGGTATAGTAATTGAATTACAATCGCATATGACACAAAGTTTGAGAGTGATTGTGTTTGTTTCCATTTGTTCCTTCTATGTTACATGCGAAGATCAACTTTGTGTACAGAAATACCAAAGCATGCAGCAGGTGACTACTCTTCCTGCATATAGAATGATTTTAGATTAGTACCTGTGCTTCCAGATATTATTATACCATTTGCCATAAACTGTTTATTCCCCAAAGTCGACAAAAGAGCCTAAAAATGAACAAGAATGGTTTTATTGCACTGAATATGTATGATATAATTATGATAATTGCACATGGAATCTTGAACAAAAGGCTGGCATACTACTGATGAGAGGAAAAAAATATTAGGTGATGTATTTAAAGGGGATATGACTTAAAATGCACAAATGTGCTGTAAACAAAGTTATGAAAAAAGGACTGATTTGTATGTTGAAGATAATGATATAATGCCATGTGAAAATGGTCAAGAATGCTCATTGAATATGCATGTAATTTGTTCTCATGATTTTGAGACGGCATCAGATACTAATGATGACGATTTTAGAACATGAAATTTGAGAATGAGAGAATAGGTGCTAATCAAATTTAATTTATGTTAAATTTAATTCTATGCTGTGGGGAAATGGAGAAGGTCCAAATTTTCTTTTTTGTTGCTATTTTTATGAATAGAAATGCTTACAAAGCACCCAGACGTACATTAGAACCTATGATCTAGTATGGAAAACATTCTGCATAGTTTTATAATCATCATTGCTTCCTGTGGTCTCTGTGTTTATACATGTGTGCAGCTTAAATCCTCACATCAAATGTTAAAATACACTTCATTCATTTCAGGTTAGGCTTTAGTGCTGTGTGACTATTACATGAAATAACAACACTATGTTTAACCCTTAAAGACCCAGAGCCAATGTTACTGCAATTTAAAAAAATACTTTTTAACCTTTCTTAGGTGTTTTATCAACATCTATTATAACATTACCCTCTGCGTTTTGTGTTTTTTAAGTGAAAGTCAAGTATTCTTCTGTATTTAATTCACTCATCATGTAGATGTGCATAAAAGCTCAGCATAAAGTTGAGATTAATTATGTCAGAAATAAAGAAAACTAACGAAAAAGTCCTTTTTTTTATCAGCGTATATCTCATTTACAGGACATAAACCAAGCATCTCCATCCATTGTCATTGATCCAACACCATTGGTTTAACTGGTGAATCAATGTTGAGGAAGATGATGGTGTTTCCATGGTAACTGCAGAGCCTCTGGACATCCAAATGATGACCATGAATTATTATTTACATGTATTGATGGGATTAGTGGATCAATTAAATGTATTACATTTTTTTTTTTTTTAGATTAGTAGATGATTTTGGTGCCCTATGGCAAGGCAGGTTTATTTCTATATCACATTTCATGTATAAGAAAAGTTAAAGGGCTTTACATAAAACATTAAAAGGATCACTGCAGGGAAGCAATAGCAGCGACTGTGTAGCTTTGATGTGGAAGATTGCCGGTTCGATCCGCAGGTGAGCCCTTGGGTAAGGCCCTTTACGCTATATACACCTATACCTGTAACCACAAGGGGGTAGTGTCTCGTTGTGTCAGTCCCAAGCCCAGATAAATACAGAGGGTTGTGTCAGGAAGGGCATCCGACGTAAAAACCTGTGCCAAATCAACATGCAAATCCCCTGAAGATCCCTGAAGGGAAAGCCGAAAGTAATTCTTCACTGCAGGGAAGCAATAAAAAGTATAATAGTAAGATAAAAAATGATTTAAAAAAAAGATAAATAGATGAAACGGATAAAAATGATAAAACAGATCAAAACTTTAAGCTTAAAAGAAACAGTGGAGATCTAAACTTCTGAAGTTAATCAAGCATTTAAAATGATAATTATTTGTAAGCTCATAGGATAGCCTGTATTCTAAATGTACTCCTAATGTTTAAAAAGTAGACCTCTATAAAATAAAGCTGCCTAAAACTTTGTAGACAGACACTGGTTGTAGAGCAGAAACCATCCTCTGGCAACATTTAGGTTGATTTCTCATCATCCCTTATGCCTGCATCTGTACTGATAATTGACTAAAACTCACTTGTGTGGAAACTGTGGTTTAAGTGCTTTGAGAGCCATTGGGGGTTTTGAAAAATGTGTCCTGTTGTTTTGACCACAGATTGAAAAGCAGTTATCATTTCAATAGTGGTGATATGCTTATAAGGGAAAGGACAAAGAGGTCAGCAGAAGTGGAGTAAGTGCTCCCTCGGGCACAAACACAAGGCCATTCAGAAAGCCCCACAGACAGACTACACAAAAATTGATTTCGGCTTTATGCCTGGTCAAATGCACGGCTGTGCTGGTGTGTGACCCAATAGTGGTCTTGTCTGCTTAAATGAGGAAGCCATTTGGAAGATATGGCCGAATGTGAATGGCCAATCACACGCTATGAATATTGTGCCACAATAGCATTATTTCACACATCAAAACATCTAGAGGTCATCTCGTCCCCCTATTTTGTGAGTGATGATCTTTTTGTTGGGGCAGGTCCCCATTTACTAAAGTAGTTTGAGATAAGTGCACTGTACAGGGTCTGCTGGCAAAAGTGCACTGTAACACTGTAAAATGTTTCTGGGGCACAGTCAATGGCATAAATTGCATAAAGACATAAAAGCTTTTGCGAGTGGCTGCACACATTTTAACCAAAGTGGGTGCTTTATGCTGCACTGACAGAAAGATCCCCCAACACCAGTCACATGCACTTACTGTGCTCTGTATGAGCTGTTTGGTAACCAGCTGAATTGACAAGTTTTGAGTGGATATGTATGCATTTATTTAGCCCTCATGTCATTCCCATGCTAAGGGCAAGACTAGCTCGTCAACTCAGATGTGGTAGTAATGGTTTAATTACAGTTCTAGTTGCGATTTCCATGCAATCTTTGCTTTAGTGCATCAGTGCACCTTAAGTGAGCTGGGACGCTTTAAATTCCATGTGGTACAGGAAGTCTATTAAACATGGCACACGTACAATTAGTCTTGCCATTCTTCTGTCTAGCAGGACTGGTACTAGTAGTGGTAAATGAAACACCATGACATTGTTCCTGGCTCAAACACTACATTATGTTCAGTTTAAAAACCGGCATGATTATGTGGAAACCCATTTAGTAAATAGAAACTGAACACGTCTTTCAAATCTGAGACAAAACAGTGTCTCAGAGACACAACACTGCCTCAGAATGGGGCAAAACCCAAATTACAACAACACAACAAAGCGCTCCAACTTACTGTGCAGATATTTTTGGTTTTATTCACCATTCGATTGTGACTGACAGTTTTCCAAAAGTCTATTTGGAAGCAGAATACAGCAGTGTTTCTAAAATGGCACATTTCAGTTCAGTTAAAAATCAGCCACTACTTTTCCATCTATCCGCCTCCTTTGTGTTTGAAGAAACAGAATTATCAGAGATAATGATCCAACTGATCCAAACATGAGTCACTAAAAATCTAACCCACTGTATATTGCTCCGCGTCACAAATGCAAATTAAACTATGACACTGAACGGATAAAACTTTAAAGTACATGCAAGTAACAACCGTTGGATATGAAAGCGATTCATTCCTGAAACACCTGCAGTTATTTCTAACATCATTCTCCTTTTTATTCTCATTTATTTAACAACAGGAGTGTAGAAACCTGAGTTAAGCCGCTTTTCACTTCCATGATAGGTTTGATTTGTTCCTTAAAGATGCTGTGAATCTAGTTCAGTTCAAATGCTGATTTTTGTACCACTTTAAGGAAAATGCCTGCGTTTTGCTTCCACTACAAGCACATTTCTGCCCTGTGCTAGAGTATATGAAGCAGGACAGGAGCATTGGTACGGAAAAGAGGGTTGTACCAACCATCGGTATGTTGCTTCAACACCACGGACCTCAGGGCTTTGCTGGCTGCCAAGCTGCAATCACCCACAGAGCTGTGTGCTTATTTTCTCTGCCCTTTTCTTGACCATATGGAACATAAGGGTCACAGGGACACAGTGTATCACAGATTTGTCTCCATGTGTGAGAGTGTGCGTATACATGTGACTGCGTATATGTATTGTCTGTTTGCAAAATGAGCCAAATCTGCTCACCAGTGTCTGTGGATTTGGCAGTAGGGTGCATTGATTCTGTCAGCATTTTCATTTCCCTGCCAGCCAAGAGCACTTTTATTAGTTCGACCAATATAGATGCAGAAAACATTTGAGTCTTTTTGCATTCTGCTGTGTTGGACCCAACACAATGGCTGTGTTTGTTTTCCAGTTTATTCAGGGATTCCTTTATCCCATTCAATTTAACGCCAAGAATTGCCCAGCTTTTTCTTTCCTTCCCATGGCACAAGGGTGAGGAAAAGCCCAGATGATAAATGTTAACGCCAAAGGTCAGAGACACTCTATAGGAGCAAGATGATGAAGAGTCCCTTACTCAATTGCCAGCTGATCTGGGGTCAGCTTGTCAGAGCTGACATGCTGACATAGTAGCAACCTCTCATTTAATCACCATATTAATTCACCCATCACAAAGCTCTAATGACACCGCCACTGGCCGATTAATCTCCGAATTTGATTTAGCGAGTGTCCATTTATCATAACTGACTGTTTCAGTATGCAATCAATATGCCCCTTTTAGCACTTCGGACACCTAGACCTCAAGAGGTACACAGTCATAGTGTGAAGAGTGTTGTGATAGAGTAAATGCTTGCCCAGGCCATAGGGGCGAAGCATCAATCATATATCACTGCATTCAGCAGCCGCACATTTTTATTTTTTCTCAAACTCTCTTGACAGCTTTTCAGACATGAACCAAATGGTCCAGGATGGTTCTCGTCAACATGCCCATCTTCACATCAACAGTAAATCTAAAGGTGTCATTTCACAGCGTCATTAAATAGCCCTCCCTGACCACAGCGAAATCTTTATATAGATGTAATGTCCTATTTTACTTCATGTTAAGGTTAAGGTAAAAAGGGACAAACATTCCATTGAATATAAAAAATATTTGATTAGATGGGTTAAATTTCATTTGTAAAAACAAAAAAAACAAACAAACCAAAAATATATAGTGTATTTATAATATGACATACATAATGAATATAAGGCCTATCATCTGCTAGTGACCAATAATTGAAATAAAGTGTTCATAACACAATGTAATCAGGCTACAATGTAAATATAATGCATCAAACAAACAAAAAAACAACAACATAGAAATGTATGTAAAATACTGAGAGAAAAATGGGCAACAATCTACCACTTTCACATTGTATATTGTTTTGGCTAAACTCAGAAATCGTTAAAAATGACCAGGCTGCTGATGGTAGCAGCAAAAAAAGAACGATTGAAATGCTTTTAGACAAGTACTTTTAAAGGAGTGATATTTAGCTTTTTTATATGGAATTATACATTTTAACACATGTCCCTGTGTTCTACATAAACTGTAAATGCTCTGTTTGGGTCTGGATTCTTCATTAATTCAACTTCGCAGGTCCATTTTTGACCCTATTTCTGAGAAACGATTCCAGAAAGGTCATTTTGAACGCTGGCCCTTTAAATGCACATGCCCCGCCCCCTCCAGGTTGTCGGCTGTGCCGCTCTGTCCTGTTCAACCAATAACTGAACATTTTAGGTAATCAGCTCAAAGTTTGGACATATTTTCAGTTTTTATTACAACCACTGCTGCTGATAAACAATTATGTCGTACTGTGAGAAATGTTCAACAGAAGTCTTGACCTTATATGGGCAAATGTTGTGATGTAACTAGTTATAGATGTAACAAATTAAACGGGAATTAAAATGGGTTGTAGAAAGATAGCTTGCGAAACCTCTAATTCAAACTTTTGGAAGTATTAGGGTCCAAATACATGTACCAAAGATGAATAAAAGAAGGCTTAGCTAAATATGAGCCCTTTAATCGAAACTGGTGGAGGTGTTACTCTACTGTTACAAGCTGATGCAGATGAGCAAAAATTTATCTGTCAAGACTGAAAATAAGGGTGAAAAGATGCCACAATATGGAAAATACAGACCTCCCTCCTGCCTCCTCTCTGTCCCAATCAAATGACGAAACAAAAAGAGAGACGAACCTGATGAAATTTCACATGGTTCTGAAAAAATAAATACGAAAAATGCGACCAAGGACTAAAGAATGTTCAGTGATTGATAATTACCTCTGTTAATGTTTAAAAACCCTGACCTGCCTGAAAATAACTGGTAGCCAAAATCTGTGACACCGGATGTGTCTTTTACAGTGTAAAAACATCTATATATATATTCATCTATATCGTGGTTTACACCAGTGCTTCCCAACCAGGGGTATGCGGAGGTACTACAGGGGGTACGCAGCACATGGGGATTTTTTATTTTTATTTTTTTTTTAAAGAAGGCGTTACAAAAACTGTCGTCCAAAAACTCGTAATATGACAACAGAACGTCTGCTGTGATCAATTATTTTTATTACAAGAAAACATAGTATTCTTTATTGTTACGTTGAATTAATTTGATGCTAAAAAAGAGAGCCTGACAAGTTTATGTTCAATTTAAGAAGATTAAACAAAATGATTTTCATCTAATAACCACTGTGTTATGTTCTATTTTTGGAGAATTATCAGCGCATATGTGTGACGGGTACTTGTGGAGTGACAAGAAGGCTCAGGGGGTACTCAAGCCAAAAAAGGTTGGGAAACACTGGTTTACACCACTGACTTTGGTGCGGAAGGTTGGCGGTTCGAATCCCCAGTGGGCACTTGGGTAAGGCCCTTTACTCTGTACATGCCCATACCTTGTAAGTCGCTTTGGACAAAAGCGTCAACCAAATGTAATGGAATGGAATCTATTCTCAGGCTATCTGAATTAGAAACTGCTGAAACATAATAGGGGTCGAATAATTGTATCAGACACAACCTGACATGTTTCGGCGGTAAACTTCCGTCATCGTCACAGGTGTGTGATGTGTTTTAAGATGACCATAAAACACGTCACACACCACCTTGTGACAACTGATACAAAAGAAAACTAAATAAACTATAAGGTTGGATTAATAATAGAGGGATTTATACAGTGATGCTAAAAACAAGCACTGCAGCTTTAAGTATAACTTCTCATCAGTTTGAGCTGATCGACAGTAGCAGACACAGGTTGGAGGGGGAAAAAAACAACAGTCTGCTTCTTACGGACAGCTGCTTTTCAGTCCATACTGACAGAAAAGTAACTCCAATGCAATGGAAGATTACATTGCGCTTCAGTGCCTGTCAGTGCTACACACAACTGATGATGCAGCTAGCTAGCATTAACAAAGCAACCAGCTCCCATCACACGCAACTCTTAAATATCCGAATTAAAAAATATACATGACATAATAACATTGCATGTAGGCCACTCAATTGTACAAGAGTAAACCATATTTGAAATTCTGTCCAGCCAAGTTCACATTAAAGAAACACACAGCCGTCTAGCTTGCGGCTGCCAATTTACTTGTGCATAGTTGTTTATATTCCTGTATCTTGGAATAATCCGCATTGCTAGTGCACCTTGTCAGTTTCCCCGCATGCTTGCGCTTGGACACACTCTCGCCCATACATACACACGCCATCAAGCCGCAGGGCGAAGGCAGCTCTGCTCACTCAAGGGGAAAGTGAACAGCTGTGCCTGTGACAGCTGGAGCAGTCATGACATCCCTTCACCAAATATCAGGGATGGCTTAGGACGCAATGGCGTATCAGCCGAGAGGGGTCCATTTACAACCTGGACGAGACGCCGAGGCTTTAGCCTGCGACCAGACTGAAGAGACAGAGCTCCGTTTTTTTTTTTTTCCTCCTCGCATTTCCAGTGATAATGTGAGAAGTAATGAGTTTCTCCTTGGTCTGCGGCCCATATAATAGTCCCCCATTTGCTTCAAAACAAGCCCAATGGAGCAAATTAGATAATGTTGTGCCCGTGAAAAATGAGCTGAATACTAATGTTTATTTTTGGAGGTCCAGTTTCAATGAGTGCTCATCAGATTCTCACCAGAATCTCATTTCATTGCTTACATTTTCTAATCTTATCTGGAAAAACATGGTGGTAATTCACTCAAGAGAAAAGCATCTGCTAGATTCTTTAAATATAACGGCTTAGAGTTTAGCCTCTTTCACTCACTCACATCAGTGGAGTGTCAATCATGTCAATTTTCCTTGGCAAGCAGATACATTAGGAATGCAAAATGTTATCGTGCATAAACACTTTCGCTAATCATCCCAGAGTTTCGGTTTTGTTTCAAATATTAAAAATGATGGATGTTTAAAATATGTTCGAAGCAGTCATAATTGTGGAGGCAGCATTAAAAAATGAAATCAGTGTACTATGCAAATGAGCATAATCACCTTCAGCCCCTTTAGCACCAGACCGATTTTAATTACACCTTAATTTCATGTATAAATACCCCCAATTCAAACGAGCTGCTGCAGTAAGCCCCAGCAGAATAGACTGAGTGGGAGGACTGTATAGGTACAGATAATTACTAGTCACTGTTATGGACTCCTGATTATATGAGGTGGTGGCCAACAAAGTGTCTCCAAATACCACAGAATGAACTTCATCAGGGTGATAGATTAAAGTATATCATAGTTTTGACAGAGGTGTCTGGGAAACTTAACGCTGCTGTGGTACAGCCAGGAAAATTCTGCTTTTGGAGAAACGCACTAGTGTTTTTTTTAATGCAGCGATTACAATATCGCACAAAACACGAATACAAGTTTACTATAGTAGTAAAACAAAAGCTGTAATGCTTGAGTAGGCAGCCAATTAGATTGCTCAACAGCAATTATAACAATTTATTACCCACAATCACCTTTTAAATCAATTGGCAACTACAATGATATTCCATTAATTAG
>JAPSES010000102.1:1188160-1199829 GCA_029822895.1 Maxillicosta whitleyi | reverse complement strand
GTTTGACCAAATAAGATAATTAAGTAAAAAGTATCTTGAAACAAGCAGAATTATCTTGTCTGACAATTTTATTTTAACCAAAAATAACATTATCATAGAAAAACAAGAAATTTTAGGTTCATTTTAAGAAAATATATCTTCATTCAGATAACACTTTTTGCAGTGTAGAAGTCTGAAAAAGATGAATATTTCAAGAGTTAAGAGTTCATATTGTACAAATACATTATTAATATTATTCAGTTATCTGTAGTTTACTTCACTATTTTATATGATAACTTCCATCTTTTTTTTTTTCCTTCTTTTTTCACATACATTCTTGAAACAGTTGATATGTTTCTAGTACATCATATTTTGGATCATCTTCTCTTTACCAGAGCTGATTTCAAACTGCTTTGGTAAAACAGATGATTCCTTCTGCATAAAAGAGTGACTATTGTGTATAAAAGAATTAAAAAGCATGACATAACGACAAAACAAACAACAACTATGACGAGATGGGTTTGTGCTGTAAATGACATATTAGAAAACTAATAGCAACATGGAGCTTCAATCATAACATATTATGATTTTGACCCCGCCCCCTGAATAGGAGGCAGGAGTATTGTGTTTGTTTGTTTGTTTGTTTGTTTGTTTGTTTACAGGCTAGCGGCAAATCTATTGGTTGAATTCATAACAAATTGGGTTGATAGATTACCAGATAGAGCCAGAATAGATCTCATTATATTTTGGGACAAGTAGGTCAAAGTTAAATATTTTTATGAATTAAGCTTTTGTTTTCTCATTTATTTATAATGGGAAAAAATTGAAAACGCCTCTCAATCCTCACATCAATTTTGTATCAATTTACTTCAAGCTCAGCACATAGAGACAATTGATATGCTAACATGATGACATGAACTAGACCCGTGCCTAAATAAGCTACAATATAAGCAAGGGGCGGGGCTTGATGTGTCTTGCATCACCTGTTATCATATTAATTTTATGTATTATGTAGTATTTTTAGCGAAAATCTGGTAATTTTTATATATTTAATTTCACTAGCTTGTAGATTTTCATCAAAACTGAGACTTAATTCAAATAAAACTGAAGAAAAAACTCAAAAATATATCAATAACTGAACCTAAAAGCAAGTGTGTAGATCCGATCCACTGTTATTTGTTAAACTACATGTGATTTATTGTCGAATCAATGTTGCAGAAGATGACGGTGTTTCCCCAGGTCATATGTGATGACGCTTTTGAACACTGGTAACTTTTGCTCTTTGAGGGTTAGATATACTTGTGCACTTTTATCACCATTGAAACCCAAAAAGAACCAAGAGACTGAACTTCAACTGAAATTCCATGATAAAAACGTGTAGAAATAAACAATCAGCAAACTAATTTTTTGTGCTGTGCTTCTGTTCTATTGCTAAAATTGCAGGAGCAGCACCAAATATATGAGTAAATAAATAAATAAAATAAACAGACCATATGAGCTTAGCATATGGCCATGCTTGTGTTCAGTCACAATGTAAAGAAAATGTCACGGCGCAGATTCAGATCCATTCATTCGGTACAAAACTGTAATATTAAACAGTCCGGGAATAATTTTGTTTCTTAAGTTCACGTTCAACTTCTGTTTTAACACGCAAGAAAACTTTATTGTCATTGTACTGCAGTCATAAACAAAGAAAACGGCATTACTCAAGTTATTCAGCAGAATGCAAACACATGAATACAAAAAAACAGTATCTTGATTTTATATTCTATGATTAAATTGACAAATGTGTGTAACTGGTGATATAAATCCAATAGCACTTTAAAAAAAAAAAAATCTCCTGGCATTGACTGTTCATATTTTTTGGCAACATAAGGTCCCATGGGTCATGGCTCTTGACTAAGCAACAAATCATACCAAACATTCTACGATAATTAATAATCATATCAATCATCTTATTATCACTTTATTCAGGTAAACGAGAATATTACATTATGATGTTTGATTAAAAAAAAATAGGTGATAAACTATCAGAAGTGTTGCCAATGAGAATCAAATGGGTGGTCAGTTATTGTTTTCTCGCTAACTAACCCTAAACAGCCTCTGTTTATTTGTGCAACATATAAAATATACATTTGTGAAAACATGCTGAACATCTGTACTCCATTTCAAAACATGCTGCTGTCAAGAAACTACTGATGGAGCAGAAAAAAAAAAAAAAGTTTGCACTCTGAGGCTGATGGTAGCACGAGTTTGCCCATAAAATTGCAGCAATTGCTTAATCTTTGCTACATCAAAGCCTTTCCATTGGCAGCAGATTCAATTTAACTCTAGACGACCCACTTCAACACCATTAACTTTCTTTACTGAATGGGATCAGGGAAGATACCTCCCCATAATGCTGGCTCGCTTTGGGCAATTTTTCAGCTTGGAAGCTACAGGCCTCTCTCATGTTAATGGACCCAACAATTACCCTCCTCGGTCCATGCAAAACATGCGTACATCCCCCAGATACATCGCAGTGTGACCCAGCCAACTGGAGCTTTTGTTCATGTTGTCTTGTGGCTACGGGCAAAAGGGATGCTGCTGCACAATGGACTAAAAGCTTTGGCGGATGGCAAGAGTCCACAACACAATGGCTGTAGCCCGTCCAGAAGCACGAGTTGAAAATAGCTTCACTCCTTTAGCTATATGCAGAACTTACACAATTCAGCTGAAATGGCCTTTTGCTGAATAGAATGCAGCAGTAGCAGTTTAGATGCCTGTTAAATATTAGTACTAGACCGAGCCTGAAATCTTAAGTGGATATGTTGAACACGTACCACAGTTGAAAAAGCTAAACTTTATGCAACACCGCAAACTAAGTTCATTGTAAGAGCACTTTTGGAGTTGTTCGCGGCCTTGGCACAGTCTTACTGCCCTGTTGATTTTATCTGGAGGCAACGTGCCACTAGTCCAACTGTGTGAAAGGAGGCTAGAGATTACATCTAATCACTAATTTGAGCTGGAATTTTGATTGCATTAATGCCGGTAGACAACGTTAAGGAAGTCACTGTAATCACAATGGTTAAAGGACTACTTTTTAATGTTTTTTTTAAAATGGAATTATACCTTTTCACACATGCCCCTGTGGTCTACATAAGTTGTAAATGTTATGCTTGAGTCTGAATTCTTCATTAATTCAACTCCACGGGTCCATCTTCAATAATATTTCTCAATAATGACAACCACAAAGGTGGTTTTGAGCGCTGGCCCTTTAAATGCAAATGAGCCACTTCACACCCCGCCCCCTCTGGGTTGTAGGCTGGCCTGCTCTGACCTGTTCAACCAACAACTGAACATTTAAGGTAATCGGCTCGAAGTTTGGACATATATTCAGTTTTTACTACAACTGCTGCTGCTCAAACAATTATGTCGAATCCAAGAAATGTTCGTTAGAAGTCTTGACCTTATATGTGCAAATGTTGTGACGTAACTAGTTATAAAACATAACAAACTAAGCAAGAATTAAAACAGATTGTAGGAATCCACTTGACTTTTCCCGAAATGAATATAAAGATAGTTTTGCAGCACCTGGAGGGCTTAAATTCAAACTTTCTGAATTATTAGGGTCCAAATATACAAATAAATCAACCAAAGACTAATAAAAGTGGGTTTAGCAAAATATGAGCCCTTTAAGGCTGTATTATTTGGTCTAAACGCAACTTTTACAGTAAGTGATGAAGACAAAACAAAAAAACACGAGTAGACAAGACAAGCATGTAAGGTATGGTGGCATGTCTGGCAGGATTTTAGCTACGTTTTTACGCACAAAGGATTGATAAGATACTCTACCTCATATTCAATTGAGAATTTACAATCAGACAATGAAAAATTGAGTCGTTATTTCATTATGTACAACTCGAAAAACAAATTGGTGATAAATAAATAACTGGAAATAAGTAAATGGACCAAATATTAGATTTCACGCTGACATTTTTATTACCAAATGTCATATGACTCGGAATTTACTGACTTCATTGTGTGTCGAGCTGGACAGCCATGAGTTTGCTAGTGTTCTGCCAAATGCATTCTGAGGTAACGCAGAATTTTGTGTTATTCAGACGCAGCAAACACGTTACTCTCAAGGACGACAACAGAAAAGGTGTTGTTGTTTTGTCTAATATAGTGTGACCATGGTAGCCAATCTAAGTAGAAGCCACTTTGTGTAACGCATGAAGAAGTCAGTAACCTCCGGGTCAAACTAAATCTGATATAAAAAAATGTCTAAATGAAACCCAACATTTAGTCAATTTGTTTATTACCATTTTTTTTATTTGTGCGTACAATCAAAACAATGTAATATTACTTGGTTTTTGTACATGGATAATAAAATATTGAGTCACCTTTTCTTTTTCCTCGTGTTGATTCTGAACTGAATATGAAAAGAATGACTGATACGAGGATCCATGTATTCCAGAACTGCGATGCTCTCCTCTTCTTTTGCATTAAATTAAATTAAATTGCGTAAGCATTAAATAGGGAAGGTGTGAATTCAGTAAAAATGTCACATATATACATATCTTGCACCATGTGGCATGATTTTTTTTTTTTTTTTTTTGTGGTAGTAAATGTCACACTGCTCCTTGCAAGCATAATCACGTTTTAAAAAGCCAACGTTGAATATGTCTAACACCCTCTCCCCTTTATTTTGCTAACGTACGATATTGCAATACAAATCACAGCGATCTATTTCTTTGTTCCTCGCTATGTTCTGTTATCACACTTAAAGATGTTCACTCACTGGACAGGACACCGAATAAAGGCGCTTCTATTGTAGTTTGATGTGTTTTGCATATAATTTGCATCCAATCATGAAAACTGACTTTCCTGATAAGAGGTTTAACATTAATGAACAGATGAGTGGATAAGTGATGAAAGAACTGCTACTAGCAAACAAGCATACATCTTTGAGCCAAACCATTAGAAACATGTATACTAAAGTCAAAAGATGGAAAAAAAAAAAAAAGAACTTCATGAGAAAACAAAGGAAACAGCCTTAATTGCTGACAGTAACAGCCGTAAACAAGACGATGCATGTAAACAGGACGACTGAAAAAGGAAAAACGCACATCTGGGATGAGACTTTGTTTGATCTGATGTGAATTAAAAGGCACAGTTGATCACTTAAGTATTGCATTGGCTTGAGATGTATGCAAATAAAGCTTTTCTATTGGCAGTGCTATCAAACAGTAAGTAATCGGACAGAATATACGACAGATCACATGTATTCTTTAATCTGTGTTGAACCATCATGTGAAAGGAACGCTCTAAACACCTCAACACTTCCCAAGTGGCACATAGCATATATATTTGATTGGTCCATAACACGTGAACACTTCTTACATCCAACTCTCACAGTCGCTAATTGAGACAGGATAAAGGCTTCAGCCATTCCATTCTCCCCCTAAACGAGTATTGGACACTGGAGACCAGATGGTCAGTCTGCGAATGTCACTGGTGGCCAGTTGTTACATTTGACAATGTGGGTTGATCTGGCAAGTATCAGTACAATTTTTGCTGCCTTCAAGAAGGAGCAACTGGGAAAACAGCACTTGGATTGATTTCATCCCTCATTCGGCACACAGCAAATATTTTTGACAAAGACATATGGTGGAGAGAAGTGCACAGCAGCAGCCTGGCCAGCCTCGAGCCTGAGCTGTTTTCACTTGATTGTTTCAGGCAACATGCACATTTAGACAAGCAATGTATGCAGAGCTCGCATGCAGGCAGGCAGGCACGGCTTTAGCATTAACACATGAACACAGACGCGAACACAAAAGTGATAAATCTCTGCAGAACCACAAATATTCCTCCCTCAAAGAATTCTCCCATGAGCCTCTTCTGGGTTTTTTTTCCCCCCCGCCACATTGCAGTGTTTACGAACGCACCGTATTGATGCACATTATTGAATCATGTTCATCACCTACATCGAGTCAAACTATTTGTCTCCGGACTGCGACGCTGCGCGGCAGATGTTTGCTCCAACATGTCAGGAAGGAAGCAGCAAAGCAGCCGCCAAACGCCCCCTCAGCCACCCTGTCTTCAGCTGAACCAATCTGTGAGAAATAGAGTCTTTCACCTTCAGTCCATTTGGAATTGGGGGAACCAACCTGACGCTCAAAGTTGCTTGCTGAAGCAGAGTCCCTGTCTGGGCTTTGGCAGCTGGACTGATAGCCAGCCCTGTGGAATGGCAGCTGTTGAAGGGCTTTTTAAATTGCACCCAGGTTGATGGGTGGCTGTCAGGAGGGCAATGGACAGCGAATTTAAAAAAAAAAAAAAAAAAAAAAAAAGACAGATGTGGGGAGGGAAAACTTGGGAGGACCATGACCCTGACACCAAGGTGTGCAGAAAAAAAAAGGCATGTCTCAAAACCTGAGGAATATAAAGTGAAGGCAGTAAAAAAATATGGTGATGGTGGAGTGGGATTAGAGGGAGGGGTTACAATGACATTAGTGTTGGAATAAATGGAGCGCTAAGGCTTGTCATCCAAAGGGTTATTTAGGTAGGCAGCCCACCATCACTGTTCATCGGGGTTTGATATTCTCAGACTATGTTTACACAGAGCAGGATAATATCACTTTCTTTGCTGGTGTGATCGCCTGTCACAGATACAAATGGAAATGTCAAACGTTGACAGCACTCTCACGCTCCTTTTCATACTGATTTACAATTGCCTTTGTGCACATCAAACCCAACCATTCTATTAATTACAATAGCTAAAGATTCGCTATTGAATAAAAGCGCTGTCTAAACACAAGAGTATTTCAAATTAAGTGGCATGCAAATACTGTGTTTTGCCTTTTCCAATGAGGTACAAGACGTTCCTAATGTGACTCTCTCAGCCTCACTGGCTAATCTTGCATTTCTGTGGTTGTGCTGTGCAACAGATGGTGTTTTTAAGAAGGTCATCATCACTATTTCCCAGTTGTAACATGGGCAAGTTTCATTATTTGAGGGTATTTAAGACATAATCTAAAACCTATCCAGGGATAGTTGAAGTGCGGCTGAACAGACGCGGAGATAGTGCAGCTCTCCACGGAGTATTTAAGATGGAAATGTACACTGAATGGAGTGTACACTGAGCAAACACAGCAGATGATCTCAATGAGCATTTCTATTAGTGCTGTCAAGTACATTAACAGACTGAAGACTGACTTGCAGTATTGGTTACAGCCGCGGAAAAAATTATTAGACCATCAAAAGCCATCAGAAATAACGGTTATGCAATCATGTACTAACTTCTATGTGTGTCATGTGACTAAAACACACAGAAAATAAAGCATGGAATGAATAAAAGCACTGTTTTTGTCAGTAAAATCACATAGATATTGATGGAAGAACTGAAGTGATTTTGGTTTTTATCAAGAAAATGTAGAAAATGGATAAATATCAGCTCTGAAATTGAACTATTATGAGATATATTTGTTGTTATCATTATATTTGTCCAAACAAATGTACCTTTAGTTGGACTAGGCAATGACATAGATACGTATTAATGTAAGGACGGAAGTAATTTTGTTTTTTATCAAGAAAACATGGAAAACGGATAGAAATCAGCTCTGAAATTAAACTATTATGAGCTATTTTTGTTTTTATAATATTTGTCCAAATGCGTTTTTGATACACAGTACCTCTGTAACTGTATTTTTTAAGAGCTGGGTGGTCCGAAGCTGATTAGTTAAAAATAACTTAAGTATGATAAGAAAAAAAAAAACGTATAAGGAATGAATAAATCAAAGAGAAGAAAACAAACTAGGCATGAATTCTAGTCTGCTGTGTCTATAAATGTCATCTGGTCTTAATCAGAAACGCATATTTCTGAACATTAGATTAGATAAAGCTAACCTCAAACCCTATCCACTCAAATGATCATATCAGGTATAATTTCACTCTTCAGTGGATCACATTTCTTTATTTATTGCTTTTTTTTTTTTTTTTAAACTGCATTTGCAAGGTATTAATATTAGTAGGAGTGGTTGTAGCAGTAATAGTGTTAGTAGTAGTCACTGTCATTGAACATCAATCAATCAATCAATCAAATTATTACAAACAGTTAAAATTTGACAAGGTGCATTTTGTAATAGGACACCCCAGAACTGTAACCCTAACCCTCAGCTGATAAACGAGGGCCCTTAAACATAACATAAGAGACACAATGTACATTATAATCTTTAAAAAAAAGTTCCAAATAAGTACAACCATAGTTTAAAATATTTGCCTCTCCACCAAAAGATGATTCACTTCCTTTTCCTGAGTCCTATCGCAGTCAGCATATTCCAATATTATTAAATATTTTAATAAGTCACACATGGACAGATAATCCAATGCACAAACAGTAAAAAAAGGGGAAAAACTGTGCAAATAATGAAAAATAACACAGTGCTAGCTACATTAAACAGTGTTCCAAATGCATATATAGAAGCCTATAAATATAGATGTATCCAACTAGCATATATATAAAAAAAAAAACATTATGCATTTACACATTATTTTATTATACTAATATAATATTAGTGTGTGTATGTTAACTCATTGAGTGTCAAATGTTTTGTTTTTGTTTTTTTTCCATTTCTGTTTACATTCCCCTGCACTATTCAGCCTGAAGAAAACAGACAGATTCCCTTCTCTTTGAGTCGACCTTATGAGCATCAGCCTGCACCGGCCTGAGCTCCACTCACACTCAATTATTCGTCATAAATCTATGAACGGAAGCAGGACCTCTGACAGGTGGCTGTATTATTACCTGCTGATGTCTGCCGTGTACCTAATAGTCATTGTCCATACCCCCCCTCCCTCCCCAGCAGTTGAGGATGCTTTAATGAAGGGATGGTTCCGACACAATGGGGCTTTCTCATTTCTAGCTGTGTTTACGCCTTTGTTATCTTCCTCTAATGCAGGCTATAACTGATGCGTAGTAGAGGCTGGGAGCGGGAATTAATTCAAAATGGATTTCTTAAACTCAAGTGTATCAGATTTGCAAAATGTCAGGTTTCACGCATAACAAGAAGACATGCAGACAAATATTAAGTTCACGCTTATTACAATAACAGTTAAAGGACGCGCTTTTATATCGGAGAATATAAAGGATTTGTCATATCCTGGCGAATGAGTGCACGGCTGCATCACATTCATTGGAGCCAGGAGCTGCTCCCATAAGCCTGTGCCTAGAACAGCTCCTGATTATACGCCAGCGAAATGGCAGCATACTGTACATCAAACTGTAGCCATTTAGTCTCAGTAACTCCATGATATAGCTTGCATATAAACTAGGAATAAATTCCCTTTCAGCATTTTGACAGCAGCTATTCAGATACTTAGCCCTCATACTCTGCAGTCATATTCCGCTGCCAGAATCAATTGCGCTGGCAACCATTGCCAAGCCTGAATTTTATCTCCCAGCTGGAGAAAAAAAAAAAAAAAGGGTGGGGGTGGGGGGGCAGAGCAAGGAGACATGCTGTTTATCAGTCACAAGACTATTTCTTTCTCCCATCTCGCTCCATTCTGCTTTTGAAAGTGAACTTGGTATTAATCTGCAAGACCTTGAGCGCTTCGTGCACACAATCAGCAGTGATGTGCTGTTATTTCCGGCTTTTTTTTTTTTTTTTTTTGGGTTAATCTCTGACCTTTTGAGTGCCGCCCATATTTTAATTAGTGCTAAACTAAAAAGCTGCTCAGTGCCCTCTCAAGCTCCCATTTCCCCTTTGTTCTCACAGTTCCTTTTTTGTACCCCAGTGAAGTTCATGGGAGATACACCACATTCAAGCAATGATTGAATATAAGTTGTTAAGATGGGGTTTTTGTAACGCGCTGGAAAATTACAAGGGCTTAAGTGTCACACACATATGCCTGCCAAATGTAATGAGTGGGTAATAAATGTTTGGCCTTTACACTGTAAAACCAACTGCAGTACTGAATTAGTTCTCAGCCCAGAGCAGCAGATAACTACAATGCAGGGTTTCCATTAGCTGGTAACTACAGCTTTTTGTTTTTCTCCATGATAAAAAAAACTTAAGAAAAAAAAAAAAAAAAAAAAACGCACATCGGAATCACGTCATCACAGTGTCAGACGCTTGTAAAAGCATGTTTCCATTCAGGCGCAAATCGTGATTTATGATTCGCACCTACCTCCTGTAAATCAGGACGCGAGTCTTTATTTGTAAGGAAAAAACCGAGGATTACCTTTTCATCATATCTCGCCCTCAGTGCGGCGCGACAATACAATATCAACACAACAGCTTCCAGTCGTAAATCCATCTGCATTCTACGCTAGTTGACATGTCACGAGACGCTCCCGACTCGATTGTTTGACTAAAAACCCACCTTGCATTTTCATTGCATTACAGATAGAAGCGGCTCAATGTCAGACAGGTCATGCTATAAACTTCTGTTGCGTCTAATTTTCTTTATGATGTAAATTCCGATGAAGCCGATATCCCCGTATGGTGTTATTTTGTCATATGATGTTATGGTTTTAAAATAAAAGCGTGAAAATGACCAAGAAGTGGGTGCTGGTTTCTATCTTTATATGCTATGATTCAAATTTAATACTCAAAATAATAGAAAATACAGATGAGAACATTATTTTGGACTGGTATGAATTAAAACACAGTACGTGGGTGCAGAGCGTAGAAGAGGTGAAGGGGTTATTTGCCGCCTGTGATTTTGGAACAGGTTTAACAGACGCTTACGTTCATTCACTGTCCGTCAGCAGAAGGAGACGAACATGTGCATGGGTTCTGGATCTGCGTCACTGTTTGCTTTTTTCGGTCGTTCCTGATGATTTAATAGTCAAAATAGAAGGTATGAGCAAGTGTATTCTACCTTATATTTGCATTTATAACATTTAGTATCTGTTATGAAAGTTGTTACTCACAAAGGGTTGAGGAATCTTTATCGGATCTCCAGTTTCTAGGGTAAATTACTTTAAAAAAATGTAATTTCCTAATGTAAGCATTGGAATATGAGTCAAGTACCTGACATAAGTATAACATTAACACATTTACTAAAGCGTTTTAGTTTTATGCTAGTACTGCGACTGCTACATATCCCTACGCCACTAAATTTACTTACTTTGCATAATAGATATAGTATTTTATACATTACTGCACTTCTAATATACTCAATATTATACAATTAACTGAAATTGTCTTCACATTTTAGTTAATTGTGTCAATTTAAATGGACAAATGGAAGTAGTTTCATTTTGATTGCAGGACTCCACCACCTTGTGCAGTGTTTTAACAATAGAAAAGTCAGTAAAAATGAAGATACAATAGGAAACCTTATTGGATTTTTGTACGGTTGGATGCCAGGAAGGAGAAGAAAATATGAAATCACTTTGAGATATCCGAGATGAAAATGTCAAAAACCAGTTAAGAAAACAGAATGTGTGCCTTGGTGTCATAACTGTGATTAAAATAAGGGGTTTAGACATTGTTAAGGGATTCTGGGGGGGGTCACCATGAGCTTTAGCAGTGTTAAATACAGTCCCTATGTTACTCAGAACATGAATGATATAATAAAATAATAATGTGTAAATGCCTGGTAAGAATCCTTTTTGATGTTTATATATATATATATATATATATATATATATATGCATCTACAACTGCGGAAAAAATTATTAGACCACCCTTGTTTTCTTCAAT
>JAPSES010000102.1:1173602-1188060 GCA_029822895.1 Maxillicosta whitleyi | reverse complement strand
CTACAACTGCGGAAAAAATTATTAGACCACCCTTGTTTTCTTCAATTTCTTGTTCATTTTAATGCCTGGTATAACTAAAGGTGCATTAGTTTGGACAAATATAATGATAACAACAAAAATATCTCATAATATTTTAATTTCAGAGCTGATTTCTATCCATTTTCCATGTTTTCTTGATAAAAAACAAAATAATTTCAGTTCTTACATCAATATCTTTGTCATTGTACTGATAAAAACAGTGCTTTTATTCAATCCATGTTTTCTTTTCTGTCCGTTTTAGTCACATGACACACACAGGAGTACTTACTTGATTTCATAATCATTGTTTTTGGTGACTTTTCATGGTCTAATAATAAGTATTAGTGTTTCAAGTGTTCATCCTCAAATCAGTATATTTACAATTACATACCCGCCTTAGCTACAATGGCAGCTAAGCTAACGCATAACAAACAGTCCTTAAAATTCTTGCTTCCGATACTTCCTTCCCCAACAAAACATACTGCTATCTTCACCCATATGTTTTGTACACAGATGGCATCAGCTACCTATCATCACAGCTTTTTACGACCGCCTCCATAAACTGTGTTCTAACACGATTCTCTGCTTTCCTGCAGCTCTTGAACTGTCGGGAAGGTTGCTTGAGCGCTGAAAGGTAAGCTTTCCTTATCAACTCGGATGAACCATGGCGCTGCACAAACACTACATACGTTCAACAACAAAGACGGGTCGTGGCATTTTGAGCTGGGTTTCCATTTCCTTTCGGTGTCAGGACTGTGTTAATGCTGGCTGCGGCAGAACGGAGCCTCAGAGGGGAGAGTGTGAAGGCCTCTTTGCTCTTTTCTCCCCACTGTTTAATTAGCATGGTCTTGGAGACTGGGGTGCCGCTTTAGCAATCACGAATCCTGCCCAGCCAATAAGAACTTGTGTTCAACCACGTCTGACAGAGATAAATGGCATGCCACAGAGTCTCAGCCTCGCCCATCATCTCCGCTACCCATGCAATAGTGCATTGTGGGAAGAACAGAGGAGCTGCACGAATTTAAGTGTCTAAGTGGGCATATGGGTCATTCAATAACAACATAAATCTACGCGGGCGTCGCTCGGTGTTACAGCGTCGACAGCTTGTTTGCCGAATGATCCGCTCGAAGTGTGTGCATGATGCGTTCGCTCACCACGCAGCAAACATCTGGACGACACTACAAAGTGGTTCCGTCTCCGTTTTTTAACACCGTAAAACCACAATGTAAAGTTGCAACAGAGAGAGGAGTTTTATAAGATTCAATTAAACGATGGGAATGGGTGCAAATTTGGAAGGAAGTCCTATTCATCCGTGCAGGATGACAGACAGCTTCTTCTGAAAGTAACAACATGGAGCATTATCTTGTCTTGTAAGCCAGATGCCTTATTCATCCAAGCATCGCCTAATTGTGTGAAAACATCATGTCATGTGGGCACACATCTGAAACTGTATTTTTATCCCATTTAAATGAGGAAAAGCGATGGCTTATGTCGATATTTATACCTGTTAATGTTTAAAGTGTCAATCGTTGGAGGTTTTTGAATATATGTGACAAACCACTTGTTACCTTTTCAGTAAAAACACAACAGGGGACACGGTCGACAGTACCTTGAGTAGTGTTGATCTTTTTTTTTCACCAATTTTATGCCTGTTACCTGTAAATGTTTAGTGTAGGGGTGTCAAACATGCGGCTCTGGGGCCAAAACCGGCCCGCCAAAGGGTCCAAACCGGCCCGTAGGAAGAATTAGTTAAACGCAAAAATTACACTGAAGATATTAACAATCAAAGATGTTAAAATAATTTCAGGTCAGACCAATAAAACACTATCATAATAAACTATAAATACTGAAAACCACAATTTTTTTCCTCTTTTTTTTGTGTAAAAAAAGAGTTAAATTACACAAAAATGTTTACATGTACTAATTAGCCTTTTATATTGAAAAAAAATGTGAACAACCTCAACAAATATGAACCAGAAATGTCTCTAAAGAGAGTGTAATTGCACTAATATTCTACCTGTTATTAAATATTTTGTGTATTTGTAGATCCACTGTGATCTGTATGTCATAATGAACATGTTAAAATGAGGAACTGAGGCCAAATAATGACATAAATTGTAAAAAAATTGCACTTTTTTCTTAATAAATGTATTTGTTCATGTGTTTCCTTGTGTTTTTAAAGGATAGCTTGTAGACGTAAACATTTTAATAATACAATTTTACTTTTTTCACACCAAAAACATAGAAATTACTCATATAATTGTGGGACTGACATCATTTATATATTATTATGTTATTATATTAATGATCCGGTCCACTTCAGGTCATATTGGGCTGTATGTGGCCCCTGAACCAACATGAGTTTAACCCCCTTGTTTAGCATAATTGCAATACAAGTTCTAATGTACATAATAGTGATAAACTGATAATCCAAGGTAGAATATTAGTGAAATTGCACTTGTTTTTCTAAAGACATTTCAAGTTGTTCATGTTATTCAGATTTTTGTAGATGTGTTAACATTATCATAACGAATTTGACTTTTTTGTTATTATTTTACTAGTCGGGCCCAATGGGAATCCTATTGGAGTGAATAAAGCCCCTGTATTAGAATACTTTTAACTAAAACCTTAAGATTCTAGAACTATATACTGTGCAACAAGTCCTGTGAGGAATGAAATGATGACCTACTAATGCTTTGGGCACTGCTGTGTTGTGTTTTGTGATCAAATCTCCAAAACGCTGCATTGATTTCAGTGCAGGCGGCTGTTTCAGTGGCATTGCATAAACTATTATAACAGTATCTTCAGGGTGACTGCAGCAACGACTGAGTCAACAATAGAGGAGGATGAAACCTAAAACTGGGAGTTCAAATTGCTGAAATCAAATAGTGCGTATTTTCCAGGTGAGGATATATAACGATGTGATGTTTTTCAGACGTTTTCCTCTAGTTTCGATCTGATGACACGTTACATATTGATGCGGCGGTGATTTTCATTTTGCCAGCCTATATGATGACAGCTCGTGATTATAGTATCTCCTTGGCCAACTTGGAACCTTGATAAGAGCGGAACTAAAAACAATATCTAATCATCGCTAAAATCATCACTGGAACCTCAACTGTGAGAAGTCAAAGTGCATAATGCATAAAATAAATCTGACTTGCTAATCATCAAGCTCAAAAATAATCAATAAATGGCTGCGGAACTGAAAGTCAAAGTCTGTATTTCCACTTGAGCGGACTATCGACTGCTATCACCCACTATTAGCACCAAAACCTGCTGATACTGAGTCCATAAAACATTCTATCAACATTGATTAATCTTTAATCTCGAGTATAAACCACAAGTGCTTCATTGTCCTGTGGTAAAATATATCACTCTTTATTTACGAACAAAAAAGATTCTTCATTAAGGAACACTTTAAACTTCCTAAAATATCATTAAAATTGCAATATCTGCCTTGTAATATGACAATATATCACATTATATCAAAACTTACCCCATTTACACATTGAATTCAGGAGTTTCAGTACAAACAGAAGAAAGAATCTTATATTGCAATAATGATCATATCAAATATCAGATTCAACGCTGACACAGTTAAATGTCCCACCACTAAATTTATTAGTTTTCTGACATAAATAATATTTTTAAACAACAAGCAACAGTCGGATTTGTTCAAGTCTCACTCAGACAGTGTTTAGTGATTTGACATTTACTGTGACTGTACTGCAAACTGCAACGTGTCACAGTGTAGTGTATTTCTGTCAAAAGAGGACTAAAAATAAACAAAATAAAAGTAGAATTATGAACAAAAACAATACTTGAATTGATTTATGATAAGTAATCAAGTCAATTACTAGACAAGGTGACCTGCAAAAACCCAAACACCCACTAGGGACCAAAATCATTTACTGCTATAAAAAGTTAAATCACGGTTTATCCATTAATTTTATCAATATGTATCAATATAACATATATAAACCAGATGTAGACAAATGTTAAGAAGCAAGTTTGGAAGCACTTTGGGTCTATTTTAAAAATAAATATGTACTGAGATAAAAGAGAAACTATTTTATAGATAAAAGTGATTTTTATGTTATTTTACATTATGTAATCCAAAAATCTGCATTTAACATGTGCTACTATTGTTTTTAATATCTCTATTTTCCCACAGGTACATTTTGGGAATTGAACTAATTATACAAGACAAAGCGTTTCACAAAAATCACCACTGTGGTAAAATTTTTGTGTTCAAATGGGCAAGTTCTGCATGTAACACAAGTGGACACGATGAGTTACATACTAAACCTAGAATGAGACTGCAGATTTATGAAAAAACCTGCATGTCTGGATCAGAAAAACCACTAGGATCATCAAATTTAACAAGACTTTAAATTTAACAAGAATTTAACAAGTCTTTATTTATTGTTCTACATAAGTCATGTTTTCAGATCAAATGCACTGACACCTAGTAGCTTTTCCTGTCCCAAGTTTGGTCTTTGCCATTTTGGGATGGCTCAGAGCAAGAGTATATATTTTTTATATATATTTTTATTATTGGGTATTAAAAAAAAAAAAACTGTCAAAGTGCCAGGACACTTGTTTTTACAGTTAATTATTGATATAATTTACGGGAAAAGTGACTTTTTCCTCCATTTTCTCTGATTTTGACATAAGACGCTTCAATTTTAATTTGAGCATTTATTTATTTTTAACATCAATCATGATTAGCGAATTAAAAGTAGAAAAATACCTGATTTTCTCTCAAGAATGGAAAGTACTGACCATATCATTAGTACAAATGATGATGAATCATTTAAGAAAAGTTAATAGTGCAGAAAAAAATCATTTGGGAACCGCCGCACACGTAGCATCCCTACTGTTTTGCATACAACCTCGGAATAACATGCTTAATTTCTAATAAGAGATTTACTTTATGTTGTTTTTCCATATCCTTCATGAGCCCATGAGTGGTTTCTGCTCGTCACTGCAGCCGTTTCCCTTGTTTCAGCAGATCATAGTAAGCGACCAGTTTGTAGTAGCGGGGGCATAATTAGTGATAGGCTCTGGACATGTCATACTCTGTTAGTCAGCTTCGCTTTAATTCCTTTGTCTCTTCTCTGCTCTTAGCATTCATTCAGGCTGCGTGTTCATCTGTGCGTTCTCCTTCTTCCCTTTGCTTAAACATTTTTGCATGTGTCGCGCACACCCCACTCAAATTAATCAAACACTACTGCATGCAGGAGAGATGTTTTATCAGAAACAGTTTGTCATTACATGTTTGTGCTTTCTGGCTGTTTTTGGCGTCGCTGTTTACAAAAAAATCAGTCTGGTTCTACTGTGTCTCACAACCAGTGATGTTTCAGTATTCAGCTGGCTCAATTTGGATATAATTATAGAAAACCTTTTTGGCTTTTCAACATTTCTTTTTAAGCAATTCCCTGCGGCAACAAATTACATAAAAAAAAAAAAAAAAAAAAAAAAAAGGTTTTGTACGATGCCAAAAGGTAGTCTGGTGATTATTGTCAAAAGGATGCTTTTTGGCATGATGAGTGTGTTTGTCTGTGCATGCGAGTGTGGGGTTTACAGAGGGGTTTCTCCATCTCGGCTCTTGATGTGAGGGCGGATGAAAGCCGCTTTGAGGATACAGTATGCGACTGGGAGGAAAAGCGCTTCCTCCACCATCTTCCTTTGCTTTCCTCCAATTTTCCCTCTCTGGTTTATTTCTCTCCTTTCGAGACTCCCTCATTCTCCTGCCACTCTCCCCTCGCTATCTCCTCTTGCCTGCTTCTCCCCTCCCCTCTGTTGTTTCCCTATCCAATTTTCCCTATACATTCAGCCCACTCTTTCCCCCGCCACAGCCTTCTTCGTGCCTACATTCCTCTGCGAATGCTCTTTTTTCTTACTGTCACGTCGGTGCTAGAAAATGAAGGACGCCTGCCCCAAAAAAGTGACGATAAATCCCTAAAAAGTGTATGTGAATCGAGACAGAAATATCCAAACTATCTACTACTAACTCCCTTTTGTTTGCGGTTACTTTAAAGCTGCAACTCATGCCAAGCTGTGAATGTATAAATGCAGAACAAAGGGTTCAGGTGTCTGCCCAAAGCCATTTTAAGGAATATTCCTCCAGCCACAGCACATGGTACCTCTGTAGATAGCAACAACTGTGCGTCTGTTCCCATGTTCTTATCACGCAACAATAGCTTTACAAAAATTACAAGTGTATTTGGGAGTAAATGTTGACCTTACAGCCTTAGAACAGCCTGATTTTTACAGCTCTGCCTGATCCCATTATTCCTCAGCAAGCCCCACGAGCAGATTCAACGTGCTGTTCATATTCAATATGGAGAAACGGCAGTAATTACTTTTATAATAGTGGAACCAGAAATATATTCTCTCCAATGCAAACTTAGCCAAAAAAAAAAAAAAAATTAATTTCACAAACTAGGTATGTAATTTTCTAAATGAGTACTCTAAAAGGCCTTGCACGGCAGCAGGTGTGTGCATGATACTCTCTTGGCAACGTTACAACACCTGCTCTTTGTACGGGCCTATCAGATTATTCGTTATTGTCTTGTACCAGCATAAATGCTGGGTAATAAAGATTGCATCGGTGTTGTGATGCTTTTACACCAGACCTTTATTCTATTCCACTGCCGCTCAACGTCAGACAAACACTGACTTATTTAGATCCGTCTTTGCCAAACACAGGGTAAGGAGCCAAAATGTCCCCCAGACCTGTTTTTATTCGGCTGCCAATTGGCAAAATACAAGACAAAACAATGCCTCGTGTGTAGGTCCATTTTTAATAGAAGAAGACTGCTGTAGTGTTGGAGATGTTGTGCATACGGTCTTAACATGACTATACCAGGGCCATTTTACCAATACTGATATCCTTGAAGCGATCTGAAATGCCGACGACAAATCTAAATGTAAATAACAACAAATGAATAAAACAGAATTATAAACGTATGTGTATTTCCATTCACTACTGTTGATAAAATTGAACGGTTTATCATTATCGTGGTTTAAAACGAGTGACATTTAGTCTTTTTAAATGGAATTATGCATTTTAAAACATTTCCCTGTGCTCTACATATACTGTAAATGCTCTCTTTGGGTCTGAATTCTTCATTAATTCAAGTCCACAGGTTCATCTTCAGCCCTATTTCAGAGTAATGACACCAGAAAGGTAATTTTGAGCGCTGTCCCTTTAAATGCAAATTAGTTACTTCAGGCCCCGCCCCCTCCAGGTTGTTGGCTGTGCTGCTCTGTCCCGTTCAACCAATAACTGTACATTTTAGGTGTACATTTTTACTACAACCGCTGCTGCTGATAAACAATTATGTCGTACTCAGAGAAATGTTTGTCAGAAGTCTTGACCTTATATGGGCAAATGTTGTGATGTAACTAGTTATAGATGTAACAAATTAAGCAGGAATTCAAACCGGTTGTAGAAATGCACTCAATGTTTTGCCAAAATGAATATAAAGATATCTTTGCAGCAAATGGAGGGTTAAAATTCATACTTTATGAACCATTAGGGTCCAAATACACAAATAAAAGACCAATAAAAGTGGGTTTAGATAAATATGACCCCCTTTAAAAGGTTTGATAGTTAGATTAACATGCAACCTGCTAGTTCAAACCCTCAAACTGATCATACAGCTATCGAACTATTCCACGGTTTTGTCAAAATAGATTTGTCTCCGTCTGTTTTTATACATACTGATGTTTTATTGACATTTCAGAATCAGGACCAGGATTTATTATAGGGGTGCACCAATATATCAGTTAGACATCAGTGTCTAATACTGGTATCGGAGTAGAAAGTGTCACATCATTCTTACTATGTTTAAATACTGACAAAAAATTACAGAAATATGCAACACACACTAACCTATAATCATGGAAAAAATTATTAGACCATCCAAAGTCATCAAAAATAATGGTTATGCAATTAAGTACTAACTCCTATGTGTATCATGTGACTAAAACAGACAGAAAATAAAACATGGAATGTCTAAAAGCACTGTTTTTTTCAGTACAATGACACAGATATTGATGTAAGAACTGAAGCGATTTTGGTTTTTATCAATAAAACATGGAAAATGGATAAATATTAGCTCTGAAATTAAATTGTTATGAGATGTTATCATTATGTTTGTCCAAACAAATGTACCTTTAGTTGTACCAGGTATTAAAATGAGCAAGAAACTGAAGAAAACAAGGGTGGTCTAATAATTTTTTCCACAACTGTACATGTTACTATAACATACTCTTAGTTATAACATTAATTGTCAAGTGAGTCAAACCTAAAGTGTATTTCTTCAACAACAAGGAACAAAATAACTAGTAACAATACAATGTTGACAGCGGAAGAGCAAATAAGGTCAATATTATGGCAAAACATAAGTACTTTTGTGAGTTTGCGTCCCTGGAGACGGTGAATTTCCCTTTAGAGTTTCAAGCTGGAAAAGTTTGTCGAGCCCCTGCCTGAGATATAAATACACATTAAAGTCCAGCAGTTGCACAAAGCTTTCTTGGTCTTAAAAATCTTAAGCAGGACTAATTTTCTGAGTATTTTCTGTAAGTATAGACTGCTTTCAAATGAACAAGTATGGCTGACTGAGATAACACTGTGCATTGCTTCCACTCCAGCAAAACAGTCACCGACAAAAAAAAAAAAAAAATTCTAGTGGAGGAATTTACAAGTGACAGGGTCATGTACGATTCAGTGTTGAATGACGGTGTCCATTCATTATTTCAGAATTACTCCTAGACTCCACCTCAGAATCCCATTTTTGACGTCCCACGCCATATCGTGCATCTCTCGCGCTCGCTCCTGTATTACAGTATTTGCTTGATTGTAATTCACTTTCTACTATTCGAAAAGCCTAGGTCGCTTGTATTCTATTGATTTTATTTACATGGCTTCTACATTTTACTCTGTGCAAATCAGAGCAATTGTTTCCAAGTGCATACATGAATCAATGTCTCCCTGGAGCCGATGCTTGCGAGTGCACGCAGCTCAATACCTCCAATTTATGTTTTAATTATGATGATCTACTAAGTGCTGGGAGCTCGGCCCTGATCTCACAGTTGGCATCAACACAACCAGGCGGCGTGCGTGGCACTGTACACTGAATTTTACTTTCCATTTAGGCAGCTGTTGTTTTTGACTTCCGACTGCATTCGTGGAATTGCACCGATTCTCCTCGGCGTTAGTCGCAGCGATAACAAAGGAGGATGCAGTTGCACTAACGTTGCACCTTTCGTTGACACCGTAAGTGTTGACTGATAGTGAAAAGGAGAAATTGGTAAAAAGAACTTGAAAGTACTGCAGTTACTTTTATGGCACTATGTTCACTTTTAGAGAGCCCTTCACAAAAAGAGCAGGTACTGACTTATTTCATGATTTGCTTTTATTTTCTGTTCAGATAAGGAGAATAAAAGCAGCCGCGGCTTAGTTCTGACAGTCTTGTTTGGCAATGGGGCTGCAAACTAAATTTTATACCCCTCCGTGTTTGTCTGGTGCTGTTTTTGTTTGGCAGCACAGTATATCATTTGATCACTTGGCATTAGATGTGATTGCTCAACTCAGTACGCCATATTAGTGGGTTCTGGCGAGCCTGAAAGCCATAAATTTTATTGACCAGTGTAATTAGGGCACATCAATAAAAGGCGGTTTCTTTCACTGCTTCCCAGGACGGTATTGGTCGGTGCACTTTCCTCATCATAGTGTATACTAGCTCTTGGTTGAGCTGCAGTATAAATATTATGACATAAAACGGCCATAAAAAGCAGAGAAAACTGTCTATAGTCTCCAAAATGTTTTATTTTATGAACATGCATTCAACACTTTTTCTTGATAATTTGTCGGGTTTTCTTACGCCATTCGCAGATGCTCCACCAGTAATACCTATTATAATACAGTAGAAAAATGGCCCCATAGTGTGTTCCTGTCAAGCCTCTTAAGTTGATAGCTGTGTCTTTGCACACTGCGGGAAGAATCCCTTTCTGTCAAACAGCAGCTGGTGAAGACAACATGATGCGGAGGCCACGGACGAGTGAGCCATCAAACCTCCGTCTGTGACAGTATTTTGGCAAGCCACGTTTCATAAGAGTCTGTCTCACTCTGCTCTGCTTTTATGGTGCATGAATCAATGATAATTGTGCTGTGTTCTCACTTGAATGGCAGAACTATCCCCGATGCGGCAACAGTCAAAAACAGGAGTTTGAGGAATGGATCAACGAATTAGCATGAATGAGATGAATCACAACTCCCTTGGGATTGTGATTCATTAGCTGGAAAATTCAGTTCACTGCAGAACGCATTGGTGGTAATATGCCAGTATAAGTTATATGATATGAATCATGGGGATCAATGAAAAGCAAGGTTATGATATGTGAGATGTATTCTCATTTTCAACATGGGTTAAAAGAAGAGTTGTGTAAGGCTCTAACGCTGACCCTGCAGGAGGAGGGGGGAGAAAAAAAATCCCTTTGACGGCATAATGCAATTTCTTTTCTTTCTTCCATCATTGTATTTCAACCAGACTGAAAAGCATGTTCTATGTGCAGTGCAGATTTGGCCAACATGCTTCTCACAAGCTTTCAAGCATTGGTGTGATCAAATCAAAGCCAAACAACCTTATCCACGGCTTCATCAGAGCCTAATTCCATCTCAAACCAAGCTCCCATTCTCCTTTCCCTTATCCCTTCTGAAAAGCCCAGTGATTAGAAGTAGACTTAAAGTTGACTATAGTAGCCCCCACACCTCACCCGACGGGACCTTTTTGAATCCCCAAAGTCTTGGCCACTTTATCAGCATCAGGGGATCAGGCAATCCCCCCCCCGCCCACTTCAAAACGGGGAGCCCAGTGTGTTTCTTGGCCTTCAGTGTAATCTCTTTGGCTGTCGACAGATCTAGCACGGGGTCAGCTGTGATAACAGGATCGCTCAGGTGGAGACAGGGGAGGGGATTGCTAAAGAAAGGGACAGAAGCTAAAAGGAGAGAAATGCGGGTAAATGCAAGGTGAGTTCTGTGCGTGACGGGGTTGGAGATTTAGATACGGAGGGGGGTTTTCATGCAGCAAATGCAAAACCAATGGAGGTACACGCTGCTGACGCAATATCATGCCTGTACACTCACCCACACTGTCATTCAGCTCTAAAATTATTAGAACTGATTAATTAGGAACTTATTCATTACTGATTAATTATGTTCCTCATTAGGGAACAGTTCAAATTGTATGCTTTTTTTTTTGTTTTATACATAATAATTATTATACCCTAATGTATAATTAAATTACAAGTGAACTCTGACAACTTAAATGGAAAAGTCCACCCTTCATCTTGTACAACCACAGACATTTTTAAACAATATAGAGTTATTATTGATATTTTACTTACTATTTGCCTTTATGGTGTTAACATAAAGTACAATACTACACTAATGCGGACATTTTATAAAACTGATATTTCTTTCTGTGTTTGGGATTATTTTAAGATTTTACAAAACTGCTTTGTCTTTGTCCATGTGACAAGATAAATAAAAATAATAGAATATGATGGTGTCAAATACCAATTTGAGCATGTCTAGTATTACTTTGTGTAATGATGGGGCGCCAAGCACAACAAACCCCACCCTTCGCATATATTGTGGTTTATTTTGGCATCAAACAGCTGATGTCATCGTGTATATGTGTGTGAAGCCAATATATCAACTGCCTCTATAAATGTGCCAAGTTTGATGTTCTGATAGCCATGGGGAAACTCTGCCTATTATAAGGACATGGGAAAAGAAAAAAAATATTTTAAAAATTCATAAAAAAAAAAAAAAAAAAAAAAAAAAGTAATCTCTGACCTACTGTTCCTAAAATGTAATGAGATCTATTCTAGGTCAGAAACCCAATTTTGGTATGAACTGAATCAATAGGTCTGTTGTGAGAATGTTAACAAACAAACCAAAACAAAAACAATACCCCTTGCTTCCCCTTCAGGAGGCGGGGTAATACATTGTATAGGTGTTTTAGTGAATGTTTATGTTTATGTATAAAGGGTTGTGTCATTTCATTATAACTCAACTTTACAACTGAACTTATCTTCACAACCTTCTGAATCTGCTTAATTAAATATTACCTGAATATCTGCACTGTCCATAGTTTGACAGAAACAATAGTTTGTCCTGCTTTGTTTGGTTATTTTAGTGTTCAATGAAGTTGGAGTTAAATGGAGTTTAAGTTTAAGTAATCTCAATAGTAAAATATTAAATTTAAACACTGCTCATGGCTGAATGTTCGGTAAAACGATAGCCTGCTGAAACATACAACCAGGCTTCATGTTAGTCTAGTAAATACATATAGATTTTTAATGTCTATAAAGTAACTTGAGTGGTGATTTTATTTAATGTTACTACGAAGTTCAGACTTAACCAGAGCCTCTCTTCCATTGTTTAAAAAAAAAAAAAAGGAACATGAAATGCTTTGAGGTTCCGCCCTTTTTGAAGGATCTATGCATCAGGATCCCTGAAAATCAGTGCAGTAACATTTGCATAATCCTGCTCAGAGCAGACAGATGACATAACCTTGGTGGTACCGAGTCCACAGGTTAATCAATAATGACAACAGTTGTTAGCTGTAGCCCTGTGTACACAGAATCTCACCACTAAACATAAAAAAATACATTTTATCTGAAAGAAAAAAACATTAAGTCCTAACTATCATAGCGTATGTGACAGAAAATCCAATATTTGCTAACAAACTGAGTCCTATCTGACATGGCTGAATGCCCAACAGAGCAATGAGACATCCTGACAAAGTTATTTTGGTTTGCCCTGTATCTAAGGGGTTCCATCCATCTTGACCTGGAGTCTTATTAAATGACCATAAACCTTTAAAAAAAAAATCCAGCAGTAGACGTAAATGGTGGAAAAAATGATAAGGTGAAAGGTCTTGGAAAACTATGACACTACAGGATCAATTTTACGCTTGGAGATCTGGTCGACATAGCACAAACTCACAAAAGCCGTTATTTACAGTCCAGCACACATGCTAGCTTATTCGCAAACTTTACAAACATATTTCATATGCATACGGACACACTAACATTTGTGTTCTCTCTCTCCGGTCGTGTCATTCTGACTCTCTCCCTGACACACACATGCTGAGAAGCAGCATGGTAGGCAGTGACACAAAGCTAATGCCTTGTCACACAGGCTGTCAGCAGATTAGCCAGTGGATTACACCCCAGCCATTAGATGTGCACAGAGCGAAAGGCCACAAACATGGAGGAGGAGGAGGTGGAGGAGAGGAGGAGAGAGGAGAAGAGAGGAGAAATGATGACGTGACAAAAGAGAAGAATCAAGGGGGTACATGAAAAACGAGTAAAAACAAGGAAAGGAGAAAAGACGAGGAGTGAGGAGATGAGAAACAAGGAAAGATCATGAGAAAAAAAAGAGACGAAAGAAGAGGAAAATAATGAGATAACAAAAGAGAACAGAGGAAACAAGGAAAGGGGATGAGGAAGGAGGAGATCAGAAGGGACTGGTGTTGATATTCAGACATAAATCATAGGAGGTGCTAAAGGAAGATACTTTCAAAGAAGGAAAATGAGAGAAACAAAGACTTGTTAAGTAGTGCAAACAAAAAAAGAAGTCAAAGACACTGAAGGGACACGTTGAAAGGAAAGATGTAAAGACGGGGAGAAAAGTATTTTGTGTTGTTGAGGGAAGAGGTTACCAGATAATAAAGACAGACAAGATAAAAATAAATAAATAAAAAAAAAACGGTAAAAGGAAGAGACATGGACACAAACAGAAAATGTGAGAGGAAACAGGAAGAGAAACCGACTGTACATAAAAGAGGAAGAGGAGAAGTTAGAGCTTAAAAGTAAAAGGATGGGAGGAGTGGAGGTGATCAGAGAGACACGGAAGAGGAGAGAAAAAGAGGAAAAAGCACGCTCGAAAAAACAGAAAGAGAAAGAGGGTAAGGGAGTCGGGGACAGAGATGGAAATGAAAGAACCCGGTGTAGAGATAAGAGAGGAGAGAGATGGGAATGTGAAGCATCGGAGAAGAGGATGGAGAATACTCTGCAGTGCATTAAAAACAACAAGCCAAATACAGCAGTGGAGATGGGAAGAAGTGGAAGATGGACCTTAATGTAGAAACCGGCAGCAGCGTAAATGTGGTGTAATGTGAAGCTCT
Source organism: Maxillicosta whitleyi (assembly GCA_029822895.1). Classification (NCBI taxonomy): domain Eukaryota; kingdom Metazoa; phylum Chordata; class Actinopteri; order Perciformes; family Neosebastidae; genus Maxillicosta; species Maxillicosta whitleyi. The sequence continues at coordinate 1,173,829 of JAPSES010000102.1, read as the reverse complement.
GTAGAGTGCTCACATCTGTAGTGAGTCACATGCCTCGTGTAAAACATCATATAGGACAGAAGACAGTCGTAGCTTTAGCATCTGCATGTGTGATTAACTATCAATTCTGCTATAAATCAGGTTCTATCATTTATTTAGTCATTAAAAACTAGAGAGCGCAAACCTCCGCCAAGCAGCACAGTTCCCCCACATATTGTGACTGACACCCCGCAATATTACTCCCACAT
>JAPSES010000102.1:1140333-1158503 GCA_029822895.1 Maxillicosta whitleyi | reverse complement strand
CAATTTTGCCATACCCCCCCCCCCCCCCAACAAAAAACAAAAAAACACGTCTTTCCAGCGTAAAACGTTTTGTGAAATTGTAGTTTTTCCATTAGGTACATTTTTATGTCCGAGTTACATTTGCAATATTTGAGGGTCAATGGAAAAGCATTTACTCTATGGGCAATTTAGATTAATATTAACCAATTTAATGTCTTTGGGTGGTGGGAGGAAGCTGGAGTACCCGGAAAGAACCAACGCAGAAACATGCAAACTCCACACAGAAAGGTCCTACATATGTTTGTCAAATTAAAACATAAATTGAGCCAAGAAAGTCACAGTATGTGGTGACGCTGGTAAAGCAACATAGTTTTGTAAGATACAGCTCAATGGACTGCATCTCCCTTATGTCAAACTCTAAAACGTCCGTCATCTCAACAAATTTTCATACATTCTTTGAGAACGAAGTGTAAATGTATTCAAAGAAGGTAAAATTAATATAAGTCTGGTCATGTTGTAGCTGCAGAGACATGTTAGACCACACTGAACGGATACAAGTTTCATGATAAACTAAATTTTGAGATGTGTGTAATGATCTTAAACTGACAAAAAAAAAAAAAAAATGTAATTATTGACAGTTCAGTGGGATCCAAAAAATGACTCGTACGTCACCTTTTTTTTTACATTTTTTTTTCCAAAGTAGGGTCACATGGAAGAGGCTGGACTTCCTCTTTCTATTCAGCTGATTTCAATCTTCAACTTCGCTGTTAAATGTCACTAAATATCACACATTGAACCTTTAAGAAAAGAACGTGAACACCTGAATAGCGCTTCTGCTGACACCCACAGAACACATTATTTGAGACTTTTTTAAATAAACTTCTAGGTTTTTTTTTTTTTTTTTAATTAACTCCACTGTTCATATGCAAAACGGGGCACATAGAATGACACATGCCACCATCTGAAAATAATTAGGACTGTATAGGACTAAAACAGGCACGTGAACGCATCATCCCACTTCCCTTTTTAACGCAAATCTTGATCCAGAATAGCCATGTCCAAGTGTACATTCCTGCAATAGACTTGGGGGCGGGAGGGCTGATCCAGGAGAGTTGGGAGAGTGGGATCTCTCTGAGTGACGTCACCCCCCACCACCCCCAACCATACACACACATACACACACACACTCTCTCTCTCTCTCTCTTTTTCCCAGTCTCCGTTTTCTCTGCCTTGGGTTGTTGTCAGTGCTCGGGTCTCAGCAAAGTGACAGACAAATAGACAGAGAGAAAGAGAGTGAGACAGAAAAAGAGAGACAGGAGAGAGAAAGAGAGAGAGAGAGAGAGAGAGAGAGAGAGAGAGAGGAGGGGAGGGGGGCGCTTGTGCGTCCCAGCCGCACCGCACTCTCCAAACACAACCACAGTCTCGCCACGTTCAATCCAATGAAGATCTAACGAGCACAACACAGCCAGACTCCACGCAGAGAATATATTATCCGCGTCTTCACGTGCGTCTCCGTCCATCCGCCCGTCGCTCCGAGCCGCCGTCCATGTGTCGGTGACGGCCAACTGGAGGAAAGAACCAAAAAAAAAAAAAAGAGCGGCGAACACACGGGGAAACAAGAGGAACAACAAGAAGAAGGAGAACCTGGGGACGGATCTTTGTCTTTTTTTTTTTTTTCCTTTTTTTTTTTTTTTTTTTTTTTTTTTGTTGGCGCTCCACGTTATTTTAATACCCCAGGACTAGAGACTATCATTTATTACTGGATGTAAAAAAAAAAATAATAATAATAATAAGAGAGACAGAGAGAGAGAGAGAAAAAACGCACTCGACTTTCCTTATTGCAGAAAAAAAGGAGACACTGAGTTTGAAAGTGAAGGCAAAATGGTGATAAGGTAAGAATACTTGACGCGCCTGTGAGTTTGGAGGTTGTGACAGTCGGAGCAGAAGTCGGTGCCGCAGTGATTTCAGGTGTGCGTACAGCTCCGGGAAGTTGGGTCACATTTACTAGTCTATCCATCTATTTACTGTGAAAATATGACATGGCTCTTATATAACTGATGGTGTGTTTAGGATGCGTTTGTGTGTCAATTATTTGCTCTCGCAGTGTTTATTATAAGGCTGTAAATAGAGTTGCTTCCAATTTTACACTGTCACGTATAACGCATCACCTTTATTTACCAAAAATTTAACAAAAAAAATACCGTCATTCACTGATCGGGTGATTATTTTAATATGTGCCAATCTGTTTAAGTTGCATCCAAACGTGTGGGTGAAATGTTGTCACGGTTGTGTGGTGTTGTTCCGTGCGTTACTTTTATGCGTAATTGCAAGCTCTGACCGGGTTCGTATTATGGCTGATTTCTTATGGTTACAATTGCAGAAAGAATAACAAGGCCGGTGAGCTCAAACGTCTTATTTGCACAAAAGAGGCATATTGGCATCACTGTAATGTAAATACAGTTCATTTAGTGCTGCTGTTTAAAGTTGTGGAAGCCTTTTTCGAGCGAGTCGATTGTGAAGAATTTCAAAGTGCATTCCTGTAACTCTCCAGAGATCCTTCATCTATCTGCCTTATTTATAGAGCGCTTTTTACGCGGGGTTTAAAGTTGTCTGAGCTTTTTAAAGAGCTGACATATAAACAAAGAAGGGGGGATATCAGTGGGGCTGGTGGAGACTCAGTCAGTCTCGTCAGTCAGTCACGCAACCGATCTGTCAATCAGCTGAAAGCGAGCCTTGGTTTTCCAGTGGAGCTGTGCACACCACCTGTGCTCAGTGTGTCGGTTGGGCCACTAGGGGACTCGTTTTCTCCAGTCAGTGAGTGGGCTGTGGTGGAGAGGGGCCACCAGCCATAAAAAAAAAAAAAAAACCCTCCTATTTTAACTACCTGGGTGGACTCCCACACCCATACCTCATTTCGGTCTAAATTATAAAGAAGACAAGTGGATTATAAATGTCAGGAAACAAATGCTTCTACTTGATCAGTCTTGTTAAAATAAATTGTATGTGATGTGGAATTCTTGTTAGGAGGAGACATGATGTGAAAGTACCTCTTTAAAAAAAAAGGGATCTCATATATATGTTCTGTAATGAATTGGTTTCTGTGTCAATTTATGATAATCGATTGAAATATTGCAGTGATTGAAGGGACTGAGGTGTTCCAGAAGCCACTAGTGTGTGTGTGTGTGTGTGTGTGTGTGGGGGGGGGGGGGTTAAAGCATGCAAATGAGTGTGCATGTGTGTTTGCTCAAGCAATTCCCAGTTTATAGCCAGTAAGCACTCTGGGAGAGTGTGCCCCAGCACCTCCACTGTCTTATGTGTTTTACAGTTCCCAGCTCAAACAATTAGCACTTGCCCAATTTTGACACAGCACAATTAACGCTGTCACCACACGTTCGATTTCCAATTTTGCTGTTGCGACAGCAGCATTCAAAAGAGGAGACAAAATGGATATGAACGAAGGTGGTGCCTGGCTTAAGTGCTGCTATCCAAAGTCGCTTAAGGGAGCATAGTGTTTTAGTCACTGAAACACGGTGAAGATGCGGCTATCTTCTCGTAAACCTCCAGCATCAACTTTGGGCTTTTTGTTTTGTTTTTTTTTTCTAAATTTGTCAAAATAATTCAAACCTTTTTGTTAAAAAAAAGATATAAATAGCAAAAAGGTATTTCTGTGTATAAAAAGGACTGAAAGGGAAAAAAACCAAGCTTTTTTGTGCTCTTCACCAGTGTGTGTGTGTGTATGTGTGTGCGTGCATGTGTGTGTGTGTGTGTGTGATGGATACAAACAGTTCATGGCATGCAAGCCATTAAATTGAAAAATGATATAAGGCTTTAGAAACTGCCTATAAGGGAGTTGGGCCATTTTTGCTTGCCTACTTTTTTCTTCTGTTTTTGTGCCTGAAGCTCATTCGGAAATCATATCCAACATTTTTGGCAGTGTCTTGGAGGGAAAAGGGGATATTTTCAAGGCTCAATGTTACAGAGAAGTCCGCCGTGTATTTAGTACATTTTATTAGTATTATATTTTTTTCAGTTTCCATGCACCTGGTGTGATGAGTTGAATACTGCTGCACAGTTTGCGTAAAATGATTAAGCTCACACTGAAGGCATCTTGAAGGACTATGGGAGTCATGAATATTTCCTATCCAAGTCCCTCTTCGGCGCAAAGCCAAGCCCTCTTACAAACAAGCGTACTTGCAGCTCACAGTCCCATTCTCAGTCAAGGAGGTCTGACTCACTAGTCTATTTTCTAAAGTAAAAAAAAAATAACAGAATGAGGAAAAAAAGTTTGTTTTCTATCTGTGCATATGCATGTGTATGAGTACTACTTCAGGAATTCCAAGGCCGGGGCCCCTATTACAAGTGTGGAATGAGAAATCAACACTTACACTACAAAAATGGATACGTAAACATAGAGACCACAATTATCAGGCGCCACGGTGTTGGAAGTGGAGGAGATGGAGTGCCAATAAGTCTGTTAGCAATCACCCCCTCTCACTGGCTGCTCTCTGTAATCCAGTGGGTGTATTCTACCTTATTTTGTGCCAGCGGCGGCCCTTAACAACTACCCACTGACTGGCAGGCAGGCTGGCAGGGTGAGGCGACTGGCGGATGCAGGGGAAGTTTAACTGGTAGAGGTCACATTGGGGAGAAAATTCATGGCAGCGATTCTGTAAAAAGACAGGTTAGCGCGGTATGTGCTTCGTCAGTGTTGCATCTACTGCGCAGTATACGTGCATGTGTGTGTCCGTCCAGAGGCGCATGTTCCTTATGTTATGTGTGTCTGTCTATCAGGGTCTTCCAGTCCACTACAAACCCACTTCACAGAGGCCGACTTGATGCCTTGTGACAAATGAGAAAGCAGTTTGATTTCGCACAACACTGAGCTCCACCGCAGCATAATGAAGTGATCATGACTTTACCCTTGGTTCACTTTGGCCCAAGTCCCGCTGTGTTTTTTCCCCCCTATTCAATCGCTTCAGTCACTTATTTACTTGGCAAGCATTTCCTCCCGTAACCTCTAGTACTGCATAACTAGCGTCAAGGGTGGGTTGCTTGATAAAAACCACCGCTACGGGGCATTGGTTTTACACATAGGGGAGCGCTAGCAGTTTTTATTGATATTCAAGTTGCCACTAGGTTGGAATAATAAGAAGCCCATTTTCACGCCCAGGCAAAATCACCTCTACTGTCCATCACCCTGTCAGGGCAAAAAGCTTAGGCGTAAATATTATTTGGCAGTGGAGGAGGCACAGGGTTATAGCCAAGCTTGTTCTATCCTGTTTATGCCTTGTCCATCTTTTTGTTGCTCTCGTTTTCACTTTCTGCTCATTCTTGCATTATTATATGAAATGACCAAAACCCAGTAGCTGAAAAATCACTGGCCTCCAATATCTCATCCTTTCATTCTGATCTCTCAGGGTTTTTTTTTTTTTTTTTTTTTATGATCCCCAACATGCGAAGCACCGTGTAGCTTTTAGCATACAACACAGTTACGCTTCACCTCAAGGCTCTGCCTCCAGGCTTTGCGTACTGGGGGAGTACCGACGTGTCAGAAATGGGGAGGACTGCTTTGCTGCCGCAGCTGTCCTTTGCTTGCAGATTGGGTTTCAGGAGGTATGATGGATGCCAAACGCCTGTAGCCAGTTGTGAAGACATAGGGGGAGGGAGTGTGCCGGTATGGATTTGGATCGGGGTTAGTGGCACTGGTGGAGGATTGGAATTCTGCCCTTGACCTCCATTTTAGATCATCCCCCGCCTAGCAACGAACAGCCTGTCATTATTAGCACTGGAAGAGAGTTAGAACTAATTAGACAAGAGCTCAAAATTTCAAGTTAGACATTTTCGTTTCTAAAGTTGCAACATGACAACTACAATCAAGGTACAGGGATCTAAAAATACAGCCTGGTGATATTTTTAAGGACTGCGTTGCAACCTAAATCATTATTTCTTTTTATGTTTTTCCTATTGTCTCATTTTTTTTTCTTATCTTAATTTTTGGGAGACTGAGAGCAGAATCCAACCGAGGTTCATTTGAATAACCAGCGAAATGAGGAAATAAAAGCTTGGGGGGAAGAAATAGAAGTGGCTGTGGGCTCTGTGCATTCATGTCACACAGCTTTATCAAATTATTCCACAATAGCAGCCACACAAGTGATGGAATTTCAATTAAAGTATGACAGTTTTAGAATTTGTTTCTGTTCGCAAGAGAGCCAGTGGGGGTTACGTTTCATGGATTGGAGGGGGGGTGAGGAAGTGGACGGCTGGGAAAATCTCGTACAGTAGACATATTTTCCAGTCTGTGTTCTCTATACACCCACCTCCCCACTCACTCAACGCCTATTCTCCATCAAAAGGGAATGACTTAGCTGAAACACTTTTGTTCACTCTGTGGTTTGAGCCTGGAGCCAGGCAAAATGGGGTGTTATGATAAAGGTCTTTGCAACAAGAAGTCAAAAATAGAGCCTTTACTTGATAGGCTCTTTCCACGAACAATTACACTACCTGCTGTGCCAAATAGAAGGGTTCAAGAGATAAGTGCAAGGGAGTGGTGCTCTGTACAGACTGGTGGCTAGCTTGTAAACGGGGGGGAAAAGCAATGTATATATGATCCTTTGGGACTGTAAACTGTTTCGGAGTTGAATTTTTAACATGTGTAAGATTGCCAGGCAGCACACAACAGGATCTGGAGAGACTAGAAATGAACTCGAAGTCACACTTGCAATCACAAAACATACAAAATCACTGAAATAAAATACTAAGGCTAAAATGTTATATTAAATAAAGCCGAAGAACAAAGGTGACTGAGATTTGTGCGTGTTGTCCATTTGCATTTGTCAGTCAGTGTCTCATTGGAATTGGGTAAGAAGAAAGAATTCCATTAAGAAGTGCAGTGACACTGCCACAATAGCAATTTCACGAATGAGAAATGCATTTAATAGTGGATAGATTTTTCATAATTTGAAAGAGTTTTGTGCCATAACTCTTGAAGTGACACATGTTGTAATGGGAACCAGTGCATCTGGTCTGCTCACAGACTCTGGCCTCTCTATGCCTTTTGAGAAAGGTTGAAGCATGTATGGATATCATTCAAGCCATGCAAAGAAAACTCAGAGACCTTGTGGAACTTTATACCAACATAAATATTTATTCCTCTTATTTGTCATCCATCCTTCCTTCCCCAAATTCAAGTTTTGATTTCTGCGTCATTGCTAGATTAGGAGTCGGTGTATAAATTCTCTGTAACCCCAGCATTCTCTCTCTACTCAATCTGCAATTACAGCTAGCTGCTTTGAAGAAGCCAGGCGGAACTAAAATGACTTTTCATGTCCGGTATAATGACTGCCATTTGGAAGCAGACACGGAGAGAGGGAGGGTGAGAGAGAGAGAGGGAGGGTGAGAGAGATGGAGCTACAGAGCAGAGAGTCAATAGAGATCGACGGAGAAAGCAGAAGGAGAGAGAAAGGAGGGACAATCAGTGGATGAAAATGGCTTAGGTCACCTCTGGTTTTGACCAGCCGGCCCAAACCGACCGCCGCTCCCCTCAGTCATTCCTCACAGATGAATCTACATTTTTTTGGTCCCTTTTTATTTCCTGCTCTGCTGCTCGCTCAAACTTTCACCCTCTCTCTTTCCCTCCGTCTCCATCTTTTCTGCCATTGGTGTCCATTCATTTGCCATCAACAGAAGCTTAGCAGCTTTAAGGCGGATTACAAGATGAAGTGCAAGAGAGAGGCGCTGTATATTCTCTTTAGGGTGGACCACTGCTGCCAAAGGCCAGAGCTGAGTGTCATCACCTGGGCTAGCAGCTGGCTATCTTTTACACTTCCCTCGCTAATGAGGCCAGACAGTTGGGGCTGAAGTTATAGCGCACGCAGGATGCTGTGTTGGTAATCTATTATTTAGACTCTCATGGGGAGGCCGGTCTCAAGAATTTCATGCATGCATTTTGCAAAGCAAATGGAAGCCCTGGGGGAATACAGAGCTCTGTGTGGGAAAGGAATGAGCGTGTATCAGACATTAATGTGAGCTGGAGCGCTTCCTCGTCCTGTCTATTTCAAACAAGACATGGACTGAGAGGAGAGTTATTTGTATTTTGTAATTTTATTTTCACCAAACTAGAGTGTGCTGCTCGTACAGATGCGCTTCACTGGTGCTAGCAACACTGACAACTTCATTTGCTGCTTTGTCTTTCCCATTCACTCTTCCTTCCTTCCTATAATTCTTCCCTCATTGTGATATTTTAGGGATGACAGATGAAGGTTGTGCTTCAAACAGTCGACACAGAAGAACGGGTATATCGTTGCGTTCTCTTTTCATGTATATTTTAGGAACTATTTCAGAGGGGTTTCGAAGAGTTGCATCAGTCTGTTATAGATAACTCTGCGCAGACTTGTTTATATTTAGTCAGGCTAGAAAAACTATGGCACTTATGACCTAAGCATTGTATTTATAGGGGCTGGTATGTTATGAAATATGCAATTCCCAGCAGTCTTGTTCATTGAAATTGAATATGAAAGCTTTAATACGAATATATATATATAAAGCCATAAGACAAATTACAAATAAGGTGTCGGGGCATCAATATCCTCTCACTTTTACAGCCCTGTGAACCCATTTAGAATTTGGCTATATTTGGAACTGTTCATACGCAAATCTACTGAGAGATGAGATGGCAACAGTTAAACATAGAAAGGCAGTTTAGGACCGCGCTGTTTAGCAGACTAGGGTTACTCTTAAATGAAGTTAATGCAGAATGGATCAAGATACCGCAAATTGCTTGGTGTTAAAGATAGTAAAATGAAGCTATACATACCAAAGCCTGTGAAGTCACAGAGTTATTCATGACTTCTCATGCAACACTGATCCACATCAGTGTATTTTAAATCTTAATTTTAAGATTTATCATAGCGCAAATTGGTCATATGGTGAAGATAGGAATGGATTTAGATTTGAAGTCATGACAGTTAAACATGTTTTTTGGGGTATTTTAAAGAAAATGTCAATGAAACCCAGGCTCAACTTTGTGCTCACTTGTGGTTTTTGCCTTTGTCAAAAACATAGCAAACATCTAATGCACACCACTCATCACCTGACTCTTCCCAGGTAAACAACGAAAAGAACTCTATAGCAGCCAACCTTACCAGTTTCCGACAGCAACACACCACCTATTTGTTCACCAAAAACCAGACAATGCTGATTTTCTTTATTGCAACTTTTCAATGCGTCACTACAAGTTCACTTTATCTCTTACAGAAACAGAAGAGAATCTAACCACTGCGTACTGTATAGCTGGATGACTAACAGTATAACAATCTACTGTTGAGAACTAATCCGTACCCCGTTAGTGATTCACTTCATTAACATGCAAAGTCAACATTACTGACTTCTCACTTGAATGTCAAATTTACAGGTGCAAACTTTGCAGAATACCATCATCCATCCATTAAATCCCTGAAACCTTCAGGCGACAATTCGCTAGAATTTCCCTGACCTTGAATACAAAGATTTTCCACTTAATTTCTGTTCAAGGAAGTCCATGTCAGGTATAGGGCAGCGTAACCCAAGCTGCCACACTTAATCCTCTACCTAGCCGTACCTTGTCCTTGCATGTGTTCTCTTGCTGAGTTACCCTAAAGAAACATTCCAGGAGAGTTTTAGCACCACTGTAACTGGACACCATCATGCCTTGTGTGCATGTTTGACAATGAGAAAGGGAAAGTTTGTATGTGGGAATGAGAAAGCTGACGCATGGCCTTCTCTGTTTCCTAAATTGTGAAAGATTAACACAACATGCTACTTGAGTTACATGATGTCAGGCAACAAATAAGCCTGAGGGGAGCTATGAAGCAGCAAAGGCTACTCTGAGGTTTAGTTTAAGACAGATTAACAACAGATTGTACATGTAGGTGCGTGTATGATCTTGAGATGAGGAAATTAAGGATGAGAGAAAGGGAGATCCTTACTGACTCACATAATTAAAGAGAATGGAGAAACAATTGGGATTTCTGCAGACTGCCAACAGAAGCATAGTAATTACGGTAAGGTGGGATTGCACACATATGCATCGATGGACTTAAATACATCCAAGAAAGATAACGTTGACACAAATGAATACTTCAAAAGCATCTCATAAAAAAAGCAAAAGTAAAACTGTTACTGCAGTTGAAACAGAGATTTAACTTACTGTGAAATGGCTTAGTAAGTCTTAAGTGTCATCCATGTTTGATGACTTGCCTCAGGTCTAGACAAGGAAAAAGGTATCAATTACAGTAGAGTTTATTTTAAATAGCACTAACTGAGTGAGAAAGCTAATATGCATCAGGAAAAAGAAGTGTGGATTGATGGCAATTTAGCTGTTGTTGCTGGCCGTCACCCCTCTAGCTTTTAATATTGCAAATGGGTTTTCCTTTTGCCAGAGCTGATTTTCATTCCTGTGACAAACCCAGACAAGTGTGTGTGTGTGTGTTTTACAGTACTGAACTCTTTCTGTCAAAGTCTATTGAAAGGTTCATTTGGTAGCAACAAAACCGCATTACAATGCTTCTCGTTTCTCCTGCTCTCACTGCCATCCTTCCACCTTTTACTGTTATCTGGGAACCTTCCCAAACCGTCTATTGTGATAAGCTAAAGACAAAGCTGTGAGGAGGATGTCCTGTGCTAGCTGCTAGCCATATTGTTGTCTTGCTCCTCCGCTTGTACTGCCAGCCTGCATAACACTGCACCCGGGGAATTAACCTCTTCTGCAGTTTCTTTCATATATCATACTTTTTTTTTTTTTTTGCAATAGCCACTCCAACAGTACTGCCAGGGGAAAGTACTGTAAATGTTGCCAACATTACTGACAGCTCCTCTCTACCCAACTGCATAAACACAGAGTCAATGTGATAAACAGCTGAGTCTCTCTTGCTTGTGGCTGCCTCGACTGCAACCTTTACAGAAATGAAAGGGCATGACATTTTTTTAAAGACAAGTTAGCTGACGTGAAAGTGGGACGTTAAATAAAGCAGAGTGTAGTTCAGTGAATGGGACATTACTACATTGTCACAGTTTGTGACCTTTCCCATTTCTTCTGACAAGCCAGGGTTTCTCTCTGTCAAATCAGCCGATGCCGTTTGTAAGTGATTCTTCCCTTCCTGTCGCTTTTTTTTTTATATCTGCCATCTGCAGTGACTGCATGACGCCACAGCTTCTGTGTCATCAGTGACAACACTCTCACACACACATAAGGAATGAGACAAGAGAGAGGAGAAGGGGGAAAACAGGGAGACAGAAGAGACAGTGAAAACGAGAGCTCACTTCATCCTTTAATTGTGCCTCTGTATGTCCCGGTGGACTTCATTACCCAGGCATCTTCAGAAATCTCACTTGTTTGCTCTTGGAAACATGTAGTAAAAAGCGTTTGTAGTTCTTTTTATGTCTCTACAGCAGCATGAAGCTCTTCAGTTTGCTTCAATGAGATTTCTGGATACCAGAGATCGGGGCATATTTTCAAGCAATCAGTGAAGCTCAGGGCTTCTCTGCAGTGAAAAGTTTTGAAGATTACATACTGAGTTAATGGATCTTATGACAGCCCTTTGCAAATATTTACAGACACAAACCTGAAGGACATTTCCATTTAAGTAATATATTTAAATGTACCGTGTTTAATCACATTCCTAATACAAAATGTAAGCAAAACACTAGAAATTTTAAATGAGCAATGCTGACATATTTTAATAATGCTAATGGATGCCAGATGACAAATAGTAGCAGACTTACCGGTTCGCTTGTGACCCCATGCTGTGATTATGATGATGACTTACTGTAAGTGATTTTTGAAACTGCCTTGTTTATTAAGATAAAACCTCTCTTTTTTTCAACTTGAAGGCAAATTTTAGTGACACACTCAGCTTCCGCAGACCCTGTACCGGAGGGCTGGAGGTAATTTTTGACTTCATTAAATCCAAGGCTAAAAAATCTACAGCATCTCTGCATAAAAAAACAGCAGGAGAGGTGATTATCTTTGGAAATTAGCTCACTCATTTAGTGCTGTGTGGATGCAGATGCCTCCGTTCAATGGAAGCCTATTATTCCAAACGACTCTCATTAAGCCATAGTGAAATAAGGCAAGCTGTGGAAGCAGTGAAATAAAATCTTTAGACTGCCTGTGCAGAACTCGGCAGCGGTGAGCTATGCCGTCTTCATTAAGAGTCTCTGACGTCAGACGTGAAATGCAGAAAATGACTCCATGTGAAAGGAAATTTGTATACAGCTGATTTGTGCCTCTTATGCCTTATAGGAGGTTATTTGGTGTTTGTGCTTGGATCCGAGGGAACTAAAAATGCAGTCTGAGCTTAATGAGTGCGTTTAATAAAATACCTAAAACTATCGTGCATGAGTCACAGCTGATCCATAATTTTTGTATCACAGTGTAAACCCGCTGATTAGTAGCTCTGTTGAGTATCACCAAAACACTTTTCCTGATTCGTCACGCTGTGCTGACCTCCACATGACATCAATAAAACCACATCATATACCTATGACACTGCTTTTCATATATTATGACAAATCCCCAATCTTATTTCCTTCTAAATGTCTAACTATAGCATCTGACTTTTTGACAGTACCATTAAAGCAAAGGTTTTCTGCCTTTACTTTTACAACATGACACATATTACTGTCTTACCTTTAACTCCTCATACGCTCTGTTCTCATGCACCAATGTCAAAGCTAGGTACTGATTTCCAGTCCTGCAAGATGAAACAAAATTATTAACTAAACTTTTTTTGTATTTTCTTTTTAGTCAAGCTTCATTTAACCAGAAAATACTTTTTGAGATTAAAAATTTGTTTTATGAAAGTGCCCGGGTACCAAACGCAGCAGCCCAATTTACCTGGTTTTAGATGGGGTAGCAAGTAGACATATATTAACCCAGAAATCATGTGGAAATATAGGGCAAGTATTTTCATAGACAAAGGCAATTGTTATGTACTAAAATAAACAATTTGATTATTAGAAGTGTACTTTCAACAGGCAACACAAAGCAAACCAACTTACCATATATTTAGGATTAACGCAAATATTAAATGACATTTATTATGGTTAAATCAGAGATAAGTAAAATAGTCATTGGAAAATTCTGTGATTATTCTTATTATTTTAGATTACACAAAAACAATGCAGCACCATGGGATGCTATAGCATCTGGTTCTATTTCCCCCCATCTCCAGGATCCATCTTATGTGTCATACAGCAGGGGAGCACAGTTAGAAGAACAAGGGAGGAAGTGAAATTAGATAGACTCTTGTCAAATGAGGAGAAATCCTGAAGGGCTATTATGGCTCCCTATGGTCCCAGCGCCACAGCAGGTGGCCTTCATTTGCATCTCCCATGAGCTTCCCTTCTTCCCCTCCCTGCGCATTTTATTTATTACAATGGCTGCAGGTAGAAATCAAATAGCCGTCAGATCACCATAATGTTAAACAAGGTTCTAGTACTTGTTCTGGTATATATAGACGCACACACACACATGCATAAGCACACCAACTGTCCAGTCGACGGTGCTGTTTTTGAGGGTTCCCCAGTTTATTACCACTCTATGATAACCTCCATAGATTCATATGCTGTTAGTTTGGGCCCTAAACATCAGTAGCCTGTATGAAGTGATGGAATGTACACATTAAAATTCGATCTCCTGTATCAGTACATCCAGTGCTGGTCAGGACAGCAACTATAAATTGCTGGACATTATTTTCGATTAACCACACTGACACCATGGCCCATCACATTTCTTCCCATTTTACCTCCTGTCACAGTGGCGCCATATTTCCAATGCTGTTTCATTTTAGATTGTCCCGAAGCATGATAACACAGACTAGCAAACCTTGGGACACAAGCCACCGGGCGATCTTATTAATGGCAGAGCTGCGATAACAGTAGTGGTCCACGTCCTCTGTGGTATCTCGATCTTCAGGCACATCCTTTCCAGGGCCTGAAGAGCAGGGGCGTCGTAGCGGGTGCAAAGGGGCACTGACTTGGTAGTTTATCATTGATATGCTGGGTTTGTTTAATTCCCCACATCCGGGTTTAGCGCACAGGTTTTCCCAACCAGTGCTTCAAAGGCAAATACAAAATGGCTGTCTTAGATCATGAATGCACCCGGGAAGTTCCCCGTGTAAAGATGTTTGTTATGGAACAGAAGCCACCTCGGCTGCCTTCAGAGGATGTGGACATAAATAACAAAGAAAAAAGGATGTCAAATGTACATTAATACTCCCTTTATGTTCACTCAGAAGATACAAATTATGCTTGCTTTCATGTGCCAGATAGCTCTGAGGCTTTACATCATCATCAGTCAAAATGTGGAGGGAGGGAGCAGTTATGGTCAGCTGCCAGCAAACACAGGGGATAACAGATGCATGACACAAGAGGAGATGATACTAGATGACATTGTTTTTTTTTTGTCAAGAAGCCATTCTATAAAACAACAACTAGTGCCCCAGTGTAAGAAACCGGTGACAAAATTTGACAAAATCCATTCTTTTCATTGCAAGTTAGTATGTAGTAAGAGCTAGTTGATGTTCAATTCTTTATCATGCCATGGAGTCGTGGCTCATTTGTGAAACAATGAGTTCAAGAGGGCAAAGGATTGAACTGAAACAGTGAAAGCAATTTGACTGCTAAGCTCTGGTACTGACAGAAACAAATAGTTGTGTCTGTGCGGAAAGTCCTTAGTTCTTAATGAGTTTATTGGTAATCAATACCGCTTTCTCGTCCACTGGCATGTGACACCAAGGCTATGACCCAAGAGGGACCCTCAGACGAGGAAGTTGAGTGGGTCAGGGAGGATTGGTAGTCACTTGCACATGCTTAGCCAAACAGTAATGCCCGGACTCCATGTAAGTGACAGGACAAGGAACAAGCGAAACGAGGCAACTGCTCTCTTATTTTGTTCTCAGCGTATTCTTTGCTTCTCTGTAGAACATTGTAACGGATTTGACTTTCAGACAAAAAAGAAGGCCTCCTCAAAGAGCTGCGTTCCTGTCAAATACTGCACAAAATGCTACTTCCGCCTGTCAGTCAAAAATTCTTAGCGGAACCTCTCCTCCAGTTGTACTGTTAGCATCCTGCTGATACAGGCGCTTTTTGGACAGTGTTTTTTTCAGGAAGATGGGGCCTGGCCTCCCGGTGGGGGTCAGAACGGTTGACCCTACCCTGGCGAGCTCTCAGTCTGCCTGCGATGATTTTATTCAGCAACACTCAGTAGAACAGCGGGGTGTGACCCGGGTCGATGCCGCACTGCCAAGGCTGATTCCAATGAGAAATGCAAGGCCCATTGAGGGGCCCTGATCAAGTGTGCCGGATGTTTTGGATTCACTGCTGAGCCTCTGTATACTCAACAGTCAAATCAGTCTGCTAAAAGTGGGTTTGTTTTTCTTCTATAGAGTCATGTGATTCAGCCAGACTGACGAGGTGCACTGAGCTTTGTTGTCCCTAAAAAAGATATACTCATTCAGCTGTGGTTCATGTCAAACCCACTGCATATGCACATCATTCTAGGTCCTTTTGTTATTATTTAGCTTGAACAAAGCAGAACAAAGGAGGGAGAGAGGAGGATATCTGGCAAATGAAAAACAATTGGGCCAGGTGCCAGACTCAAGTCAAGCATGTGAGCTCAATAAAGCACGCTGTATCGATTTGCGAGTTATTCATTATTTGTTTTGGATGTAGAGAAAGTTCTTTGGAAAATGATTTTGGTAGGCAGTTCAGACTTTGAAATACATTGTTTGACAGATTATCAATGACCACAGAATATGATAATAAATGGCCTGATATTGATTTATTTCCCAATGCCCCCTTCTCTTCTCATGAGCTGTTGTGCTTAAACCAAGACCAAGCACTCTCCTGAGTATTGGATTTTTGTCCGGCCTGCTTTCAAATGTGAAAATGAGGATTTATTTTGTCCTGCTGCTTGACTGATGCTTATAAGAGAGCATGGATTCGACTAGATAAATGGAGATGGAGAAAGGATATAGATCACACTGCTGTTAATATCTCTCATGACAACAAACAGCCTTGCCGGTGGTAATATGCAAGCGTCGAGACCCTCAAAATGCAAAAATGGCAGCTTTGTTTACTGCATTCGAAATAAATGGCTGAGGCCCCGCTGTCACTCACAGATGGCACTTCCTTTGAGAAAAAAAAAAAAAAAAAAAAAGCAGAGCCAGTGACTCGTAATAATGCGTTGGCATGGCGGCAGCCATTTTGCACAACCTCCGGAGGCACTGATCGTCACAGAGAGGCGTTGGCATTGTCTTGGCACCGGCCCGACCCCAGGCTTGGAGTAGTAACTGATAGCCAAGCTGGAGCTTGTCACGCCTGACGCTTATCACTTTTGACATCTGTCCACACCATCGCTCTTCCCTCATCTGCAGCAGGCCCAGAACACTGACCTTGGGATCTTTTTCTCTGTTACTCCACTGGCCTGAACCTCCCTCCCCCACACTATGTCCTCATTTGGCACTGCTTCTGTGTGTGTTGTTCTAGGGCTATCATTTACCCTTTTGGACCTTGTTCTGTGGTCAGACATGACTCGGAATCTGATGTTCAAACACAGGAGAACTCCCTTTGCTGTATTTGGATCCCTGCTTCTACGCAACATTTAGTGCAATATACTGTTTTTGCAGGTTGTCTAATTATCCTTTTCAAACTACTTTAATACAGTGAATTTAATTATGATTGACTTGTGTTAAAAATATATTTCACTAATAATCAGCTGAAACAAACTGAACAGAGATATAATGAAAGTCAGCTGAAGTGACTGTTAAAATATGTATGCAAGTACACTTATCTGCTTCATCTGACAAAAGAGATCATATGTTTTTTTAACTACAATCTATGATCTACACACAAAGACTTAAAATAGCAGATAGATTTCTTTATTTGCAGTTAAACACAGTATTTGTACTGATACTATCAGATCCACTACTGATCAGTAATTGAGTATTAAAATATTGAATAATAATAATAATAATAATAATACCTCACAATGTTTGCACATTACCTAGTTAATCAGTTTTATAATTAACTGAAAATATTTTTGCACTTTTCATGTTAATATAAAATGTCTCAGGTTGAACACAATTTGAACTTTGTGTGATCACACTAATAAAAGTTATTTCTAGCTCCTGCAGGTTGAAGAGGGGCTAACCGCTAACACTTAGCACCACCTGACTATTGAAAATCCCTATAAAATGATTTAAATACATTCATAGCTTAGCAACAATAACACTACAAACCACCCATGATCCAATACTCAATACTGCTATATTTACCTTTTTACTCTGCCCATTGTAATGATTATTTATGCAGTGTTAAAATTTCAATTGTGGTATTATTAAGTGATTGATGACACCCTCTGACTACTCTCTCATATTTCAAATTATGGTAAATATCATCAGCTTGCCCTTCCCTTCCCTGATTTATGGTTGCAAATGGTCTGAGGTGTTTTATATTTATTTGCTGCGTCGTGCTTTTGCCAAGAAGGCAATAGAAAAGTAGCAGAGACAAGCTGCCACACAGGTCAGTGTTGACAGGTTGGTAGGAAAAGCCCGACACAGTGCGCTGCTATTGGTCTGCTGCGTTACTATCTGACAGCCTGACAATATGGTGAGCGTGGCAAAGAAATGCAGATGCATAAATGACATCCGGAATCAGTTTACATTCCTGTGCGTGCTTTAATAACCTGGCACTTTAGACACTAATCATTCATGCTCCGTTCTATCAAACAGAAGCACAAACTCCCATAGTGGGACAATTTAGTGGTGGTCTCATGAGTGTGTGTGTTTCAGGAAGCAGCTGAGATATCAAAAGAGTCGGTGTGACTCATGCACAACTTGCAATCTTATTTCATTTTGCTGATTAGTCCTTCTATTGAGTCACCGCTTTTCATCAAAATCAGAAGATGCCTTGTGTTTCTGCTGTATTTCGCTGTGCTACTTTGCACATCCTTTTACAATCTACTGTTGTGACTCATCAGCAGCTCTCACCCCTGGCCTCCCTTATGAGGTAATTAAGCCCCTGGTTGTTTGTTTAGCTGTCTGCATGTGTGTCCTGTATAAAACACAGGGGGGGCATATGTTCTTCCTACCATAAACCCATTGAAACAGCAGGACATGAGTGGTGAGGAGGGGTTGACTGTGTGTGTGTGTGTG
>JAPSES010000102.1:1108097-1140233 GCA_029822895.1 Maxillicosta whitleyi | reverse complement strand
ATGTTCTTCCTACCATAAACCCATTGAAACAGCAGGACATGAGTGGTGAGGAGGGGTTGACTGTGTGTGTGTGTGTGAGAGTGTGTGTGCTCTAATTAGGCAGGCAGAAGTGTATTAGCCTCACTGGGCAACAGCCAGCTGGGAGCATCTGGAGTCGTCTTTCATACTCACCAACTTCCCCGCTACACACACACACACACACACACACTCGTCTGCAACGCACATACACAACATTAGAACAGATATCTATGGAACAGCGGTGTGATAAGAGAGTGTGGGTCAGGCATGACGGGTCATATGCACAGCTATTTAAGTCCGCTGCATTTTAAGCCTGCCTCACTTCGCCGACCCCGCCTGTGTCCCCGTCTGGAAGCCTTGTTTAAAAGTAACGGTGCCACTCTTGCGTCTTTCCCAAGCCTGGAATGCCAACAACAGCTAGGGGAGGGCGGCATTCATTCCTGACAGTTTCTGTGCCCCTGCTGATGATCGAAGGTCTCCCAAAGGACTGAAAAAATGTACTTTCAAAGCAGGGTCAGCAGTTAAAAAAAAATCCACTCACTCTTTTCTCACGGAATTTTTTTTTTTTTTTTTTTTTGCTGCTATTATTTTGATTTTCTTTACAACCGCCCCTTTAGTTTGTCAAAGTCCCATCACAGCGGTGCTTTTGTCTTTTTAATATCTATGGTGTAGTTCAGCTGCTCCCACTCAACTCTGCTCAGATAGATCACTTCCTGTGCTTCAACTAAGTATATATAAAAGAAATACTGCTGTCGCATGCTGTACAGAATAAAAAACAAAAAGACTGAGCTGGCACTCTCAGTATTTCTTTAGTACGGAGAGCTCAGTGAACCAGCTGAAATAGTGTTTCTCTGTGCTATTGATTAGCTGGTTAGACCATGAAGAGCCAGGGACAAGACAGCCACTGAGCTCCCTTCCTCTGGCTTACCGGTGCACGCTACTAAATCTGTGCTCACTTTTTCTCTTTACGCCGCCTCCCGTTGCCATTTATCCCATGTCTTGTGCGTGCGCAGTATTTGTCACCCTCATTCTCACGCAATTCTTATGCGTTTTACTGTTCTGCTCATTGAAGAAAAGTCCCAGCGAGCCGCATGTTGAGTTAGATCACAGAAACCCAGCTGTTCACAGTCGAGGGCTGCTTCTTTTATTAGCTGTCAGTAGGGCTGACCTGGTAGGACAGCAAGGGAGAGCAAGAGTGGGTGGCAGGAGGATGAGTGCGAGGGCGGTGGGGGGGGCACATATTTCCCAGCTGTTAGTCCACAAGCTCTGCCCCCCTGTCAGAGATTAAGTAGATCAGCGGGAAGGCGAGCACATCCACAAAGTGAGACAAGACAGCTGAGTGAAAAGGGATTGAGATGGGTCTTTTCATGGAGGACAGTAGTTGCACACATACCAGAAAAGTCTAAGTGCAAGTTTTGGGTTGCTGAGGAGTGTAAAGTTTTGCATGCTGCACCACTGGAATGTACAGCAGGATAAGGCACAAGCCAGCAGGCGTGCAATGCCTTAATACCCCTACAAATCCCCTTCTCCCGTCTCGAGTCCTTTTTATTTTTCCCTACTAACTCACAAACCGACGCCGCCTTTCAGTCTGTTGAGAACTGTTTTACTACTGAGCCAGTGGTCTAGAGGGACACAAAGGACCTGAGTGTAAAATTATATTCCTAGCTATACAACCAAGCCTCCATTGTGCCATTTTTACAATATTATTTTCATTAAGATTGCAGGGACGGTTTTCTGTCTTTGTTGCGCCTCCCTTCTATCGGCTTCGATTCTAACCACAGTGGAAACAAACCACTCAAAAAGAAGTGGCAGGGATGAGAGCAGCACAGAGTGCACCCATTTTGTATGATTAAATTTACTGTGACAAGCAAGTGTGTTGTGTTTTGGCAAAACATGTTGCTGTGGGAACCCAGAAAATTAAAAAAAAAAAAAAAATAGAATTAAAAAATAAAAGTGCCCCTCGTGAGGTGCTCAAAAGACTTGACTTGCGATTTAAGGAGGGGACTCGGGCATGTCTTTGCCTAAAGTCCCCTTTTGCAGTAGAAGTACTCAAAATATGTCTGTATTGTATTTGCATATTTATGAGAAATGGGTGTCACAGTGATTAAGTTAACTGGGAGCCAGTTCTGCAGAGTGTGGATAATAAAACCATATAAAATGGGAAAGTCACAGGACATTTTCTTTAAAAGAATATCTCATTTAACCTTGTGGCAGAGTTACTTAAGTTTGGTTACTAATGTTCAAGAGGGCACACATGTGATTGGCATCAAAGAGGATGTAGTTGTTTTCTTTTTTTTACTAGTTTATTTGATAGGGACCATGCATATTCATTATGAACATGCTGTATTCAAAACATATGCCAGAATTAGTAAAAATAACTACTTTTCATCTGCAGTCCTTAACATTAGATATCTACATGTTAGGAGTCGGACATAAAATCCACTGTTGTATTCTAGTATAACCGAAAAAGTAAAACTCTCCAAATTCCAGGAGGATATTTTCACCTTACATTCGCATTGTGTTTAATAAACATGGTACAATATGGACTTTTCATTACCGAGTGTGTGAGACCAACGCAGCTCTGTGGCCCAGGACAAGTAATTAGACTTCACACTGAGGCCTGACTCTAAAATATAGTCATTATCCCAGCAAAAAATACAACCTTTCCAGGTCACATCACTTTGTTTGCAGCAGTAAAACAAGTTTATTTCTGCATTGAGCCACTATTATAGTAGCCCCAATCCACTTGCCAGCATTTTATTGAGCACAGAGTGATTGGTGGCGACTGAGATTCAATAAAAATGTGGTAACACAACTGGCTCAACACAAGGTAAATGTGTGCGTGACAATTTCTGCGTGGGGTATCATTTTATACACAAGTATATGTGATGAATGTGCAGAGTAGTTTTCATCACCCTAATTTAACAACCACCTCCTGACTGGAGCCCCCAAACAACAGCACCAAATTCTTTACAACCCCTTTAGGAGCTAATCAGCCATCTTGCAATGAAACAGTACAGTTTATACGGGCCCATCTCACACAATAGCCCCAGTGTATACTTGCTGTTAAGCTCAAAAGGTCTTGGCGAAAATAAAGCTCATCTTGTTGTCTTGATGATTACTGAATGCTGACAGCAGAAAAAACAAAAACAAAAAAACAAACAAAAAAACAAGGCCATAATAATATGTGAAGGACAAAAATTAGGTCCAAACTGGACAGAACACTGAGAAGAGAAAACGTCCCTTGAAAAATTGCCCTTGAAATGTGAGATCAGCTGTGAATTTTCAATCAGCTTGACTTTCCTCCTGTAAGACGAATCAGCAAATCGTCTTGTAAATATGATGTCGAACCACTTTTCAGGGACACAGTTTACAGTGCGCCGTTGGGTTGGATCTGAAACCGTGTGGTAAAGATGAGAACGCCCGCCTTTGTTGGTCTGTGTTTCGTTGTAGCTTCAGTTGGATCGGTTCTGATGTGGAGTAGATGTTGGCGCGTCAATTTCATAATGGTTCCAGTCAACGATACCTGAACTGTCATGCTCTCAGAGTCCAGATATTATATCGGCAGGTAATGAGAGATTACTATAGGGGCCGGTCAGATGACAGTGAAGATCAATGTGAAAAAGTACATTTGCACATGTCATTTATCTTTAGTTAAAGATGCCTAATTAATGTAATTATCCTTTTTAAAACACCACTTGTAGAAAAAACACTTGCAACTGACTTTATCGATTGTACTTTTTACACCATAACTCAAATTTGATGCTAAAAATAATGTCTAAAAAGTTTAAAAATGTATTTTATCTGTTGATTATATAGATCATTGCTAAGTTTCAACTATTAGATTTTCATTATTTTGTAAATGTTATTGATATTTATGAGTTTGAACGTAGAGTTGCTTAAAAGGCCTGTCCACGTTACCACAAAAATACCATTTTTTAATTTTATAGATATCAAGTGAAACTTGCACAAAGTATTGATCTTTTGATACATTTTGGGTGATACACACAATGATAGTCATCCACATGTTACTAGGGCAACCTATCCACATGTTGCCACATTCTCATGTCAATAAAACAGAGGCTTTTCAATATTTTACTCCAAAATTTATTTTCATCATAGTTAAACATGATATCTAAAAGGTTTTGTCCTACCTGATATCAATTTCTGTCAAGAATCACATGTTTGTGTAAAGGTTTGTCAGTTCAAGTTCACGTATTACCAAGCAGTAATTTGACATTTTTAACCTAAAAATGTTATCTCCTCAAATTTTGTTTTACATAATATTAAAGTGCTTATAAACATCTACTCAAATATGTATAATACATGTATATAAGTTAGATGTGTTTTGTTCGAAGCACCAATAGAGAATGTTATGTGTTCATATCAGCGGGTTAGGAGTAGACAAAATAGGTTGTGCAATATAGCACATACAATAATAATAATAATAAAATAGAATAAGTAGAGCATTTTGTTTCCATTTTCCATCTTAAACTCATGTGATGTAACAGATGAGGTGGAGGAAATGTGTCCTCATCAGGTCGTTTATAATGGTTTCTGGGATTATCTATGACTAATCAATCATTAGTTAAATGTTCGCTCTGGTGGACTTTATTTGGCATGTCTTTTTATCTCCCATAAGTGCATTAACTCTTTCAAGGGTTTGCTAAAATCTATTTTTAGTTAACAATTTAGGGGAAATGTACTTTCTGGTTTCATTTTAATTTTTACATCATTTTTTTCTTCCTAATTTTAATTATGGATTTTCAATAGCACAACATGGATGCATCATACAATCTGTACATTTCTACAGTTTTTTTTTTTTTTTAACATAAGTCCCCACCCCCAACTTAGATGTAAACATAAACATGTAAATATATCTACCAAAATATATCAGGACTACGAACAGGAGGCATACCATTCATATGTAAGTCTAGATGTGAGAAAATAAATATATAAAATAACATTGAATAGATAATAATTATATATTCATATAAAAAAAACAATAAAATATGTATCATATCTACAGTTATTCAGGTGATGAGTGGTGATTTAGTGTTAAAGTCATGATATATTGCTCATTCTATAGCTTTCTGTGAATTTTAGAAAAGATCCTGCTAACGTACGTCTCATCTTCTCCATATGTAAATACCTCATAATGTCTGCAATCCACAGATCATGTGTGGGAGGGGTTTCTTCTTTCCACCTAAAAAGTATAAGACGTCGTGCAAGTAGAGAAGCAAATGCAATAGCATGTGAATATTATTTAGAAACATCGACCTTTTCTAATGTGCATAAAATATGTTGATTGAAATACTGACTCAGCCCACGCTGAATGCTTTAATGTTCAGTTTTCCGATTCGGGCAAAATCTAACAAAGAGCTCCCTTTCCGTTTATCCCAAGACAAAACACTCAAATGAGTACATGTGGGAGGATCCTGCTCAGACTCTGACTTTCAGTGTACCGGAGACAGAGGCTGTACTTTCAAAGACTACACACTTCATCAAACACACCAGTGAAGGGCAACGGGAGGATGACCCCACTCAGATATACACAACACTTCTGGCACCAACACCAATTTATCACACGTAATTTCCTCAGCTCTTGACCTCTGACCTCTTCCCGGAGCTGTGTTTGTATTGAGGGCAACATGCCACTTCCTGAACTGTCCGTCTGAAGCATGACTGGAGAGGCTCAGCGGTGTTTGCGCTGCTTCTTAAACCGCTGGTGATGAGTCCACACTTTGTGCCCAGTATGGGGTTCCTGCCCCTCTGTGTGCGTCTATCATCCTCTAGTCAGCCCTCTAGTGTTTTATGCATGCTGCTCATTAGCCACACAATGCCCACTTACAATGAAATGTCATTCAGGGCAATGTGTCAGCAAACCCTTGGGATGAAAAAACGGAGGGTGGTGGCAGAAAAAACCGGGGGCCTTTGAAAGACAGAGGAAGCTGAAGGAAACAGAATGAAGGGTGAAAGCCAAACAGGTGACAAGGAGTCTATGAACAACCTGAGAACAAAAGACACACGGGTGGGTACTTTGTATGTTTTCGTGGCAGTAATCTGTGAACAAAGAACGAGCGGCACCGAACAACTTGGCTTTCTGAGCGCTGACACTCCAAAAGCCCACTGAGTCAGACTGCCCTGACCTCACATGCTGGCGAGATCGAGCACAACAAGGCAGTGCTGCAGCCCTAACCGAGGCGCTGGCTCCATCCAGTGTACGCTCGCTCCTCTCCCCTTACATCACCACGTCTAGAGGCTTAAGGTGGGGAGGGGTACAAGATTAATGATGGTGCTAACCGCGTATTTATCATCCGGCTGGAGAGTAATGCGACACCTTTCTAATCTGAATATATTTCATTGGGCTGTTATGGCACTCAGCCCTGGGCCACATGTATGTGTGAGTGCGTGTGTGTGCTTCCACCTCCTGTGCGTCACTGGAAGTGTGTCTGAATGTTAATCATATCTCTATGAGTCTAAGCGCGAGAATGCGTGTGCTTGTAAAGGCATGCGGGTACTGTGATACCAGCCAGTCACCATAAACGCTACCACTATCTACTCCAGCAAAATGGCCCTGTGGTAATTAGATAAAGATGAAGTTCCTCTTTCTAGCACGTTGGGGCCACGCTCCCTGAGATCCACTCCTCTGATTCTCTGCTGCCTTATCAGGTGAACCCCCCCCCTCCCCCTTCCTCCCCTCCCTTCCATCCTCTTCTCCATCTCTCCCTCTCATTCTCCTGTTACTTCTTTTTGGCACTCAGCAGAAATCAAGATGGATGTCTCCTCAACAAAGATAGGAAGATAGGGAATGTGCAAGGCTAAGATGGGGCCTGATAGGGCCCACGTTGGCCCTCCCATTAGATTGGCTCTACTGTCACCAAGGCTGCCACAACTACTGAGGAACTTTGGAAAAGAAACTGCCTTGTTTTGAGTATACTCTGCTATTTGGCCGTTGTCAGATGGGAGCTCACAATCTGAGTAGGTAGTTTGTTCACACTTGGGCACACGCAAGACCACACACAAATGTTAAATTATGAAACAGTTTGCTTACAACATATCATCCGCATTGTTACACTCTGAATCATTAATATTGTATCATCTCATGAAACAGCAACTGCCCGTTTGACATACATTATATATATGTACAGTGTTTTTGTCATGTGCTTGAGGGAAAACATGATCACGTCCTTGTGTAAAAAAAAAAAAAAAAAAAAAAGCAAAGAAAGAAGCAGTAAGTAAAATTTAAGAAATTCCACATACAGTCAGATGCTTTCAGCTAGGAAAGTATAAATGCTGTAAAAACTGGTGCTGGAAGGGAGTGCACAGATGGACGTGCTTTTTTTGGTCTTCAAGGTTTTCTCCAGAGTATTACGTGTCTTATTTTCTGGTATATCCTTTACCTTTACCAACTTATTCAGCTGTGTATATTTGAGATTTGGACCGGCAGCTTCTTTGTTTTTGCTCATTTTGAGAAAACAAAACAGGTAGTGGGAGTTAGGTATTGATTTTTTTTCCTCTCCCAAGTTAACGATCTGATCATGTCTTAGGGAATTCTTTTGGGTTTGTTAGCATTTGTTGTTCAGGGGTAAGCTGAGAACTTAACTTCACTTCCCACACAGTGCATGCCACATTATCAAACTCCAACATGTGAGAACTGCACTGACTGACTCATGATATTTTAGTGTCATTACAGCCCCGAGCATCTTTGGCCAGACTTCAGCACCATTCCCCACTGTAACGCTCGTAGGGATGGACAGTTTATCTGTTGCAGTTAGCAGCTGGTGTCTGCCCCAAAGACTCACATGTCCCCCAGCTAGCGTTGCCACTTCAGATGCTAGTCATTTAGCAAACAACTCAATCATGCGCAAGGCAACTGCCAGTGACTTGCCAACATCCCCAGTGATCCCAGATATAGAGAGGAGAGGGCACGGAAGAGTCACAGCCTGCTTGGCTATGGAAATCAGGTCAAATTGGTCATCTGCAAAATATCTGGGTCTAGCATTCTGCTCTAATAACAGTCTGTTTAAACGGTTTAATGTGACAAAAGATCAGGGGGCCCTGGTGTCATTCGGAGTCTTTTTCTTTTCATTAATGTTGAAGCCTGTCATCAGCCTATGTGGGATTGTACAAGTTCAGTTCAGTTCAGTTCAGGAGTTCACTTCCATGTGACCTGAACTATAAATCTTTCACATACCCCAGCACTGTTATTTGAGAAAAATGAGGCGCCAAACAGTGATTTCAGAAAGAACTCAATGAAATGTAGGACAAGTAAGCAAATAGTGTTCACCCAGCATGATAGTTTGTAATTAAGCACAGTTAGCTTTTCTAAATTTGATCTAAAATACTGCCCAATTTCCTTTTAAAACAAATATTTAGACTAACTCCTGCCTCACAAATTATACTACAATTGTAAACATCTCCTAAACATATTAAACATTAAATTAAATAATTGCTTCTTCCTTAGCCTCTGTGAGCAATCTAAAAAAATATCTGTCTTTTCTTGTATGCTGTGCCTCCTCTTACAGAAAACTGTGTTAGATGTTGCACTGGAAACCTCAGGGCTGACACTCCATGGAGTCAATGAAAGGCTGAGCTTGACAGCTGACAACGCTTTTTTGTCTTCTGATGTTGGGCAAAAGGAAACTCAACAACAGTAACACAAATGTTCTCTCTATTGGATTCAATTATCTTCACAGCGATGGGAAATGTTCTTAGCTTTGTAGTGTTTTTCTCTTATCATGCGTTGCAGAGGCCACAGTAGTCTGAAATGTTCTTCTTTAGTTCCTAGCTTTGTTTCTCTGGCATTGACAATGTTAACCAAAAATAGAAGTTGAAACAACTGGAGCAGAATTTGCATTGCATTAACACAGCCAGGCAAGGGATGAGTCTATTGTTGTAACAGATTTTTGTTTGTTTTTTCTTACACAATAATGAAATACTGTCATCAGAATATTAAAAAAAAAAAAAATACAGATAAAGAATTTTGTGAAAGTATAAATTTGCATTTGCTAACTGTCTGACAGCGGGAAAGAGTCCACGCAGCCACATTATTTCATGGAGTTCGATAATAAAGCCAAAAGTTCTGGTTTACTTTTGTATGAGATGAGATTCTACATTTATGATTCAGTTTTAGGTTTAATTTTGTGTCCTTGAAATCCCTCAGAATAGTTTCCTTAATCTGCCAAAATGTCATCAGTATCAGTTCAAGTCACAAATATTTTCAGTTCGTGGAGAACCGCCAAGGGCAGCTTAACTAACAACAGACATGAAAAGAGGAAAAAGAAAAAACTTCAAGAAACCACCATCTCTATCTCCAGATGTAACCCAATTTAGATTGCTGTAGCGGCTGAACATGAGGATCGCACTGTATTTCACGCTAGAAAGTTGTTGTTTGCCCGTGACCACCCGTCAATTAGGAGGTTACGGTTAGTATTGAATTTACTCGGAGCTAAAGTCAGGAGTCAAACTGTCTAAGTGCAATGTAAACAAAAAACAAGCAAGCGACCTCCATGCTACCAAGGTAACACTTGAATTCAAGGTCACAGTCGGCTGTGGATCCAGAATGCACACACAGGCGTAAGAACACCCACGTACTCATATCATCACCTCACCCACACATGCATCCATGCACATACAAATACATCTCCCTGTAGTGCCCTCCTTGGCAAAATCTCAGTGCCAGTCTTTTAATGAAATGCTCAATTAAGGTCTTTAAATAGGTAATTATGCAGTGCCTAATCCCCTAGCTCCTGGGCCCTATCTCATTTAGATGACACTTGGGCAGGCGAAATGGGAGGGGCTGGGACTGGGGCTTTAGTTTCTGTCATCAAAGCCCCTCCGTGGTGGCACAGGCAGCCCTGTTAATGATAAGGCACATCCAGGCAGTCAGTCAACAGCGACTCCCAGTGAGGGCCGCTGACAGCATGGGAGATGGTAGTGTCAGGCTTGACACTGTCTTAATCATGTTTGTGAGTGTTCGGGGGTGGATTGTGTTGGGTTGGGAGATCTTGTATAAAGGTTTCTAAAAGAGTGTTAGATGTGAGAGCGGTGAGGATTATTTGTGTAATTTGTTGGTTTGTGCGGGTATTTTATTTGCATTTTTTTCTGACAATTACTAAGTTAATTTTACATGGACCAAGTACAGAGGCATAGAAAATCACTTCCAAATGTCATACTGTGCATTTTGCTTGATGCCGAGCATTGACAGAATGGTTTTGATTTCCTCTACTGACATTTTTTGAAGGTGGCATTTGATTTGAATTTCAATCTCCAAACTGGCAGAAGAAAAGGATCTATTCATTCGATTTCAGCAGCATAATAAAACGTCTTGTTGGAGTGGTACAATGTACAATCACTGACGGGGAAACTGCTCTTGTTTGGTAGCTAACGTGGCAATGGCAAGCATTTGTCTTAGTGAAACGACAAAGGGGGGATTGTTGCGTTTGCCTTGGGGTGAACCATTGCTTCCCCTGGACTGAGTTGCACAAGCAGCTTGCACCGCCTTTCATGAGAACAATAGCTTAGTTTGGCAAAAACACCTTTCAAGGGCATCCAAGGACTCAAAAAACTTTGGCTTTTCAAACCCATTAATCAGCATTCCCCACATCAAAGCACACTGTAAACTTTGGTGAGGATATTTGAACCAGTGGAATATTGAAACAGCTTTCTAAAACGCTGTTGGTTCCCACCTAGCATGTCCTTTGGCAGTCTTATCAGGATATAGATGGAAAGGCAGGAACAACACAATTTCACCTCAATCTGTGTATTCAGCAAAAACATCTCATATCTGTGATAATATTTTTGTCCCGTTGCCCTCTCTGTTGGCACTGATGTATTTTCATGCAAAAAGCTTTGATAAGCTGGTGAACCTAATGCCTCCTGTCTAGTTCTTAAAGTTGTTGACTCAGGCTTTCTTATCACACCTGAGTCACGGCAAAACACCAATGCCCATAATGCACTTCACTAGCTTTCAATCTCCAATTTCCCCTAATAAAGTTTACCCTGATCAGAGCCAGCCAGAGGACCATTTCTTGCATCAGCATGGAACGCTTATCATCTTACACCACAAAAAAGGATATAATGCCCTGGTTCTGACCCTGATATCATATGTAAAGTTCATGTTTACACGTTCATTACTCATTTAGATAAGATAAGTCAAGATAAACTGACCATGAAGTAAGACTTCAGAAAGAAATCAAATCAACACAGACTGACGCCACGGCCTTCTGACTAATGCACATCGGAAAACATCACACAAGGTAAAGATAGCATTCAGCATGTTAGGCTAATTGAAGGGAAATTCACCCACTGTTGCCGTAATGCACTACGGCAACCATAATGTGGCATTACATTTTAGCTGAGGGTATATTGAGGCAAATTAGCATTTAGATAATGGGAGACACTTGGCATTTTAATTATTTTGCTGCCCTATGAGTGTAGCGTGTATGCCCCAAGCGCCTCCTTACATCCTTCATGTACGCCTAAGTAGTGCATTTACATACCAAACGGTTTGGCTTGTGTACAAAAGCCACTGAAATGTCACCATCGCACATTGTACCTAGGTGTTCAATTGTTTCAAAAAGATAAGGAGGCATATTGTTGTTGACTTACTCCATATGTATTAGTGGGAAAAAGAATTCCCAGCGCTCTGTTCTTTAGTTATTTCTGATCAAGCTGTGTACTGGCGTTCTGTAGCATGTTGCTGAGTGGCAGCCGAATGCTGTTTTGTCTGTTTGAGGGCTCTGTACTTTGCATAAAATGACATGAGCTCAGGCTGGGAACAACCTCCCTCTCACCCTCCTTTCTCTCTTATTTTCTCTCCCTTGCGGAAGTGAGATTATTCATCCTCCCACAGACCGTTGCCGTGTTGGGGGTAGTGCCAGGAGCATGTGGTGTAAAGGGTATGCGTGCCTGCGCCATGCTTGTATGTGTGTATATGTGCGCATGAATACCTGGGTTTACATTTGTGAGCATGATTGTGTGCATCTACAGCTGGATGTGGAGTCTGAATTTGTGCTTTTGAGGGCGAGGAGATTTCATGCTTCACGTGTCATGTTTCCTATTCTCTCATTTTCCCCCTGCTGTCATCTTTCCATATTCTTTCCTTTAGGAAACAATACCGTCAGATTGCCAAAGTGGCCTCACAACTATCATCTCCTATTCAGCAGCTCCTGCCCTTTTCTCCCTCTCTCCTTTTTTCCTCTCCTCCATCTCTATCACGCTGCCTCTGTAAGGCGCACGAGCACAGACGGAGCGTGAGAAAAGCTGGCAGTGAGGCACATTCCCCTGCTTCCCCTCCCTCTGCCTCCAGCTCTCCTGTTCTCTACCCTACAGTGCGCTCTCCTCCTCCTCCTCCTCTCACCTCCTTCCTTCCTCCCTCTTCCACATTACTTTCCCCATGCCTCCTCTCTCCCTCTCTGCCTCGTTGCTCCCCTTATCCATTATATTTCCACCCCTCTGCTCCGCCCTCCTCTCACTCCCCCTTCTTTTTTCCTGGTTCATAATATGTAACATGATTTAGCCCTCCCCTGTTCATGCGGCGTAAATTTAATCCCAGCCATTCCAGGTTGGCTGCGGCTGCTGCGTCTACCATTTTTCTCATTTCCCCCCCATCCTGCCACACTCGCTGCTCCCGACACAATAGACTCCTCTTGATTCAGCCTGTTTGCATGATAACAAGTTCTTTCCCTATACTAAATGCTGATGTGCAAGGTCAAGCACGACCTAAACGACACATGCTTGTACTATAGAAGCCGCCCACGCTGGGACAACCAAACATAGCACAAGGGAAGGCCTCCCAACAAGGTGGCAATCACTTGAATAGTTTACACAACTCGTACGCATAGTGAGGGGCTTGTTGTACTCATCTGTGTGTTGTATCTGCTGCCCATTGAAAAGGCATTAGTAGAGTTCAATAAGAAGCGTGTTTCCCAGCATCAGCAAGGTCAAAGGAGGTGATCCAAACATGCAGACAAAGATGAAATATGTTGCTTTGGATTTTTTTTTTTTTTGCTCTACCTCTCTTTAAACTCCCCAGTGTCTTTAAAGCTTTCCCAATAGCTCCTGTCTAACCTTGTGTGTGTGCGTGGCTGCCTTTGTGTGCACTGTGTTGGTATGCGTTCAGGGAGCAGCACAACAGGGCACTGGTATAATCAGTCACTAGACTGCAGGTCAGGGTCTTGCACTAAGGGGACCATCCATCTGAACCCAACAGCTGCTGGGAAATGTGGCGAGAGGAATGAGACGCGCGAACGACGGGTATAAACAGACGGAAAGAAAAGAAGAGGGAGGAAGCGTTGAGCCAGACCAGGTAAAGAGACAAGTCAAGGAGAGGCTGTAGGAATCAAAAGGGACACGCATGCACAATAAGCAGGTGGAGGAGGAGTCGGAGCTGATGCTATGTGGACGTTTTTGTTGCTAAAGTGTATGTTCAAGGTGAGTTTAGGCGGGCTGAATTCTCATGAGGACTCAACCTTGCTCCTTGCACCCAAACAAGGTAATAGTTTTCCAATTGCAACATTGTCTCCTTGACCCTGTGTTTTGCAGAACAAAGTTGTTTTTTATGGAAGTTTGCTCCCTTTGAAAACCTTATGTGGTGGCTAACGTGTACATAGATGCTATATTTCTACGCATGATATTTGGAATATGACAATATGATGTATTTAATGAACATATTCATATTCAATTTCCTTTTTGCATATTTATTTACTTATGATTGGCGTAGTTTGACTGGGAGATTTCAGATTTCTTAAAGGTTTATTAAAAAAACAATGTGTGCAATGTGGCACTAGTAGACTTGGGTACAACATCTGGTTTGATATATGACTGTACGGCAACACCCGACTAGTACAAGAAGACAGAAGACACTATATTTCTGTTAACAGTATACATTTAGCAGTATATTTCTGTTAGATGTTAGCCTTTTTTTGGACCGTCTGATTATATGTCGCTGTTATTTGCATTTTCGGAGCCGTCTTACATCTCGGCTGGGTGTTTTTCTATATTTTGTCAAAACTGTTTGGAGTCAGCTTTGTGCATTGGACACAAATGAGTTGACATTTTACTTAAAAGAAAAGCCCACAACTGTTAGCATCAGGTTTTTAACATTTTGAAAGGGTTGGGTATCAGCAGGGTTTGTTGCATAAATATGTTATGTCAACAGTTGGAAAACTCATTAAAAAATGCACCTTTCTGTAAAAGAAGACAGGGCACGAGCAGTTCTAGCTACTTTTGATGTGATAAATTGCATGTTAGGTCATTATTAATCAGAGTTTTCTGCATATATGGCTGCGTATTAAGAAACATGAGAGGAATATTCATTTTCATTAACTAAATGCTTAGTTGGAACATTGTCTTTTGTGTTATGCATGTAAATTTAGTCACAGTGAAGGCTTAATAATATTTTATGAACAGTTAACAGTGGCTGGGCGAGTGAATGCTGCACTTATTATGGGACGGTTCATTTTCCAGATAAAAACACCGGGAAAAGTCTGGTTCTAACTTTTGACGAACAAACGCCCGAGATGGGACCATGACAGCCTCCTTGTCCTACAATCACAGCAGGTGCTTTTAAACCCATTATTAGACGGGCAAATGTCATCAGACCCAATTAGCTTCCTGCTGGGCCTTGTCCATAAGACGACAAGATACGACCCAAGACATACGAAGGCTCCGGCATTGGCAGCTTTTGCTTGTCAAAAATTAGTCGAGCTTGGAAGTGGAACTGTAAACTCTGACTTTCTCAGACGGAAAAGTCATGCGGTAACACCCAAAGGATGGTTTATGACCGTGGGAGGCTTGTTTGAGGGAGGTCAGAGGAGGCAAAGAAGGAGGGAGGGAGGGAAAGTAAATAAATAAGTATAGCAAATAAACTCCTCTGATGTGCGGTTGTCAGGGTCTTTCATGTGGAGGCTGCACTTGAGGGCATAGCTTAGCTTAGCTTGAGGGATGTTATTACACATGCCGGCTGATCGGGAGCGATGTGTGAGAAACGGCCTTGTCATTCGGTCTTAAATCACACCATCAGAGGCAGAAGAAGAAAGTGGTGGGGAAGGGAAAAAAAAATGAAAGGGAAAAGAGAAAAGGAAAACACAAGGGAAGAAAATAGAAAGAACTGCACATTAGAAAAAGACTGGCAATTGAAAAGAAACCAGCAGATTTTGCACTGTGGCATTTAAGGGAGAGGAGTGAGAAAGCAGGAGCATGAGAAAAAACATAAAAGTAGGCCACACTGAGCATGTAAAACACATCCTGACTTAACCCAAACTTAACCCCTCTTGATGAGGAAGTAGGGGTTTAAAGAGGAATTGGGTGGGTGGTGATGTACGGGGGTGGGAAGCCGAGTCTTTGATGAGCTTATTTTATAACTCGGATCATATGATGCTGAAGAAAGAAAAAAAAAACGACAAAAAAACAGAAGGCATCACGAGTGGGTGACCGTCACAGATATCCGGGCGTTGTGGGAGTGCACTGCCATCCTATGGTGTTTTAAGTGACCTTTGACCTCAAGGCAAGACCCTTTTACAGCAAAGAAACAGAAGACTAACCCTTATTCAGTGGCTAATTTCTCATCATTTGTTCATAACACATAATTTGGCAGTGAGAAACTGATAAGAAGCAAGGGAGA
Source organism: Maxillicosta whitleyi (assembly GCA_029822895.1). Lineage (NCBI taxonomy): Eukaryota > Metazoa > Chordata > Actinopteri > Perciformes > Neosebastidae > Maxillicosta > Maxillicosta whitleyi. The sequence goes on along the minus strand of JAPSES010000102.1, from coordinate 1,124,587 downwards.
AACTAAAAACAGACTGAAAATATAATTATGTTTGGAGTTATTTCTACATGATAAAATAAAATATAATAGATCAAGATGTTGTTAACCTTCAGCTTTGTCTTTTATTGTGGCAATCAAATGAATTTTTCTGTACATTTAAGTGAAATACTACAATTTATCATAATTATATCCTCTGCATTTTCCTTTTTTTCAGTACATAATCACATATTTTCCTTTATTTATTTGACTGCTCACGTAGATATTCATAAAAGATGAGATAAAAACACAGAAAACTGAAGATGAAGTGACTTTTTCAACAAAATATATCATTAATAGAACATAAAATAAGCATCTACAAACACTCCTTTGTCAAACTACATGGACTTTATTAGGGAATACATTTTGCAGAGGTAATACTGAGCCACTAAATGCATCATATCTAATACAGATGAAAACTTACTGCATTTTACTTGAATTATTAAAACACATTGCTAGGATTAGTGACTCAAAAGCTATTGGACATTTCATATCAGGACATGTTTTTCTTAAATATATAATAAGTAACATTTCTGCATCAGTATTTCCTTTGTATTTTGTTGACTGATGTGTTCAAATACATGGAAAAGCCTGTTTTATTTGTCCGCTTATGGCTGTTTCAGTGGGTTGAAATGACTGTGTGAATATACATCGTTATATTCAGGGTTCTTACATACTTTTTCCAGACCCTAATTTCCAGATATCTTGATAAAAAAAAATCAACCAGTCATTATATTTGGGATTTATAAGCCAGTCATCAGAGAATTTACATCTACTCATTATGACTTCTGCCAATGATCATACAAGGCATGTTGAGTAAGTCGCTCACACCACCTGTCTGTGGAAGCAGCAGTGAAACTTGACGACACCTGGGCGGGCTTTAAACGGGTTGGAGGAGGATAAGAGCAGAAGGCTGGACATTTGACATGTCAATCTGCCCAAATGTTTTCTGGAATGTGTAGCTGTCTGTATGTGCTCTCACACATGCTAGCAAGCACCTGAATAACACAGATGGATCCATTTCTCTGTTTGTAGATATCCATAATTTTATGTTTTTAGAAAATAGAACAGTAGTAACAGTCTTGGAAACATGAATATTTGTCCATTTTCTATACTTTTCCCACACCATAAATCAAACTTCAATACGTCGTCTTGTCTGTAAAGACATGGAGCTAGTGGTAGAGAAAACAACTTTATATTTTGCTACCGTTTTGATTAGCTGCAGGAATTACATGTTGTTTTTTTTTTTTTTTAATTTGCAAAAACATACTTGGCTGTTTCCATCAACATGAGGACAAAGTGAAAATCCCAGAGACCATTACAGTCCTAACACAGCAGCCCACTGTGTGTACTTCCTGCTATAACCCTGCATATCTCTATATTTTAACAGCGTGGGTGTTTGTGTGGGGGGTAATTACTGCATTCTTTAACTCTGGTCGGGAGGGAAATAGAAAGTCCTGCATCATAAAAACGAATCAAATTCTTATTTGCTGTGTGTCTGGCTGGCCATGATACTGAGCAACTTCTTTAAAAAAAAAAAAAAAAAAAGCATTACGGAACACATCTCTGCTAGTTTTGCCGTGCCTTGTCCTTGCATGTGTTAGGCTAATTACAGAGGGATTGGCCTTAATAGATCAAGTGGCATTTTTGTGGCCGCTTTGGTCTGTTAGGATAACATACCGTAACTTTTAACCGTAACTATTTCCTTGAAGTTCAATTGAGTTTGTGCAGAGTCTGAAATTAAAAACACCCCATTTAAAGATTCCCTGGAGCTGGCCAAAGTGAAATTAGTCAACTTGCACGAAGGATGAGCATAATGCGGTGCAACCACAACGCTCAAAACCCCATGTTGAATTTGTTAAAAATGGCACCACCAGGAGCGTTCTCATGTCAGCCTTCGACTCCCACTGATTTGTGCTCGGTTCGCCAAAATATTACAGCATGACAGTGAACATGGAAAGACAAAATTGCCATGAATCTGATGTGAACCTGCTGATTTGGGGCGCTCATAACTATTCTGCCTGCATGCTTGCACATAACAAGGTTATTGCAGCAGTATGGTTGGGAGTGAAAGATAAATAAGAGTGATTCTTTTTTCCTCTTAATAATATTGCCCATTTAAATAGAGCAGAATACCAAACGCACGCTCAAATAAAAGAGAGACTAGCCATTATGGAGAATATAAACATCCCTCCCTCCTTCTATTTCACATTTCTGATAAGGATCATGAGGAAGGAGAGAGAGTAGACAGCTCAACAGCCCCTTTCTTTTTCTTGCCACACTCTCCCCCCTTTTCTAATTAACATTGTGCATGTTGTCAGGCTTTGTTTAATAATGCATGATTGCTATCAGCAGCAAAATCCTTTGAATGAAGCACCACTGAATGGGAACACAATAATACCACCGGGGGCTCAGGAAGAAAGACAAGATTGTTTTTTCTTACTCTAATAAATGTTCAATGGAAAGCATCAGTGGCGCCGTATGCATTAAAGTGAAAGCGACACACAACGGCCATGTTGAGGAGAAAACGGGCAAAGGTGGCAGCGCCGCCTCGGAGGGAGGTCCTCGGAATGGAAAAGGAGGCTGTGTACATACTTAAAAATGAAGTCGCACATGCACGGCAGAGGCGTTCATGCATAGAAAAGCAGCGGCGTTCGGGATAAATCCACAGTCGGACAACAATGCTGCTGGCAGGCTGCTACCTCTCCGTCAGGTCTGGCAGGTGTCCCCCCCCTCCCCTCCTCACCCCCATCCTCCTCCCTTTACCGTAGTGCATTAGGCGGGAATTCGCTCTGCAATTTACTTGTAACAAATTAACATCACAAGTTAACACCAAATATAATTTCATTTGGTGTAAATCTGGGTTTTGTTGGTGGCAAGGGTCTTTTCCGCTATGCTTACATTAGCTTGTCCTTGTATTTACTCACATGGCACAGCCTCTCGGTCGTCTCACTGGTGGTTACACAACATACAGATGGTTTTGTTTGCCTCTATCAGCGTGTGTGTAAATGGGTGTGTGTGAGCAGAGAGGGGGAGGGCTGCTGAGTACTGTTTCTTGTGTGCTGCCTAATGTCATGTCATTATGGAAATTCACACTTCATTAATTAACTCAAAGGGTATCACTTAGATTTGGAGGGGCAGATGCGTAAAACAATAACCAGAGGAGACAGACGGAGGTACCTGAGCTACGTATGGATCAGACTGCAGCTTTGTCCTCTCGCACCCGGCTCAGGGTTTTTTGTTTTTTTTTTTCATTCTGGTTGATTTTAATCAAACCCAAAGTCGCTACGAACACTACTCATATGAAACTTCTGTCTAGTGCGCTCAAATGAATGTATATGCATTTGTGTTTTTTTGCAATCCGGTGTGTTGTGGTGGTGTTGTGAGCGGGGAGCGGGGGATGAGATTGCCTCAAATTGATTCCCTTCGCCACACGTCCCCCGCTCTTACGCTTGCTGCTAGCCCCGCGGCGCTTTGAGACAGGTAGTCGTGTCTATCTCCCCCCAACACAAATCGAGTGTGACAGGTGCGCTATCTTCCTGTCTTTTCTGCCATTTACAGCCCACATAAATGAAAGAGGGAGAGCTGGGAGCGAGAAAGAGGATGATTGGTAACAGGGAAATGAGGTACTTTGTCATCATCGGGCCTACTGATTAGGCTTAGGGGGCTTTTGTTTTTCCCCCTTTTCTTTTTCCCTATTTTGTGGGTGGCGGTCAAATCTGCAGATAAACTGTCCAATAAAATATTATTACAAGAAAAAAAGTATCAATGTTCACCGTTACTACTAAATCTCTTCAAACCCAAAAACTTCAAGAGATTTCACATGTCGTGTGTTTGATCTCACGGTACATAAAGCGTCTGAAACGCCATGGTACACAGACCGTGCACTGGTCTGAGTCCAGCCGTCGCCGCAGCTGAAACAACAGCATCCTGCAGAACAATGCCAGCACACCAGCTAGCATGCTAACAGTGAGCTGTACAGTATGTCATCAAAGCTCACACACTTGGATTAGCTGGGAGCAGCGTCGCGAGCCGAAGACTACCGCAGAGCATCCATCACTAAGGATCAGGCTCGGGCTTAAGCAAATGGATGACAAGGGATAGAGCCGGTCTGCAGCTAATACGAGCTCACTGTATCACATTGATTTCCACAGCCGTGTCATTGCCCTCCTATAAAAGGCTCAAACATGAACGGCAACACTTGACCACTCTATCTCACACAGTTTATCTGCTCTTTAAATACAGCTGGAAAGCGTGTATGTGTGTGTTACTCATTGCTTTGCAAAGGCTCCTAAAGCTATTAAAGTATCCACTGTCGATTAAAAGTAGTGCAACAAGCATAAATAAGTGCTTCAGATGAAATGCTTTACTGAACGGGCATACCACAGTGCAACTGAAAGGCTCAACCTTGGTATTAGATAATATTATAAATGAAAACACACTTAAACATGCTTTAGCTATTTATTAGTCATTATAAAGCACTTATTAATGCCTTATTTCGCATTACTTCTACATCCATTATTTCCCTACTTACTGATAGTAAGTTTTATATAAATTACGTTCATGCTTTATTCTGTATGGCCTATGTGAGGTAGTCACACTGCAAGAAGAATTAGTCTCCTTTAATAGCACATAATAAATTAATATATTGTCCTAATTGTCTTAATATTGTTTCAATAAATTGCCTTAATTTATGATGACTTAATAGGGCGATGGTTTAAGGAAAGTGTTATTATGTGATGCTCGTGGCCTAATGGTTGTACAATATGATCATGCAAAATAAATACTTTATGATTAATAAAGAGTCAAGATGCCACTAATATCTATGTTAATTACTAACTAATTAATTGTAAATCTGTGCATTACAATTAATGGGATTTTTAAGCCCCTTCACTCCCTCTCTTGTCAAATTTACATATTACATAAATATTAAAATCATATTCATTTTAACAAGGTCTTCTTCCTCACTGCCCTTTAATGCGACTGAGGGGGATCTTTATGTGAAATAGATATCACCGCTCATCTGAGGACGACTTAAAATGTACTCTTATTATGCTGTGTATTTAATTGGCGCTTGCGACCGAAGCTGTGGAGACAAAATTGTATCAGTTCACCCTTTCATCTGTGTGGTTCCTCTGCCTCGCTCTCCCTCTCATGCACACGTGCACACGCGTTGTGTGAAGTGACTATTCCATTTAGAGAACTGTCAGAACATACCCTGTGAGCACATCAGCCTCTTCCTATCCTCTGTCAGCTCCAGCCGAGGCTGTGTGGGGGTATGTCAGAAATGTGCAGGGATAGATAAAACCCGTGGAGCCAAACAGCTTTGTTTCATTCAGTCCTTCTCTTTCTCTCTCCCTTTTTCCTTCCTCCTCCTCCTCCCTCCTTCCCCATCCCTTCTTGCCTTTGCATAGGCTGTGAACACCCTGCATCTGAGAAATCAGACCAGACTGACTCACAGGGCTCTGTGAGCCAGCGCCACCGAGGCTGCCAAAGCATGCTGGTGCCAAGCTGTCCCACCATGCACAGAGCCAGACCCACGCTGCTGCTGCCGCTGCTGCTTGTTTTGGGTCTGCTCCTCCACCTCGCCGACGCTCAAAGTAAGTGGACCGTTGGCTTTCACGTGGGCCTCAAGTGTTGTGTCCTACTGGGTTAGGGGGTGGGATGGCAAGGGCTCTTTTCTCGAACTGTAAATCATCAGATTTCTACAAATGTTCACGAAACACACAGATGGAAAGCTCCGTCGATGTACAGAGCTGAGCAAGATGGTCAAAAGACAAATCATGAATTCATAGTAAAATGCAAACAATTTATTATTAATGCCATTCAGAATTTTACAAATTAAATAACATCCCAGGAGAAACATCCATAACTACGTAACAACGCACATTTAGATTTTATGTTGAGCAAGGAAACTCATGAAATAAAATCCCCATTTTGTGATTTAACATCATCATATTCACATCATTCAAAATCTCAATTAATTGAATTAATTTGATATCTTATGCAGCCCCAGCCCCATATCGGAGGCTACTCATCGAAGTAATGAGTCTACTTAAAAACACTCAAAGAGGAGACACATGAGTGCACATCTATGAAAAAAAAAAATTATATATATATATATATATCGGTCTGAAGCAAGATATAAAGAAAAGTGTTACTAAGGATCCCAGAAACCAGTAGAATTCTGCACACCATTAACCTCTGAATAGATAATGTAATTTGTTAAAACACCGATCCACAAGGAGGACTGAGATTATGAGAATGATAGAGATGCTGCCTTAAAAAACTTAATTATCTATTTGGAGAAACAGTGCACTTCCACCCTTTATTCTCCTTAAACCTAATACAAATGTAATTTAATTTAATTAAAATTCAGTACATTATTCCTCTTAATTTATCATTGCCCGTCATTTTTCTTCCTTTCACACACTGTGAAGAATGAAATTGGAGCATGAAGTGCACAAAAACGGCATTATTTACAGTGTAGAACATATCAAACTGGATTGTTCTGATAAAGTTAGTAACACAATGGTGTTAAATTATTTTGCTATCCTTCACGATCCAGTATCTATCAAAGTAGATCAAGGCTTTTATAAAGTCGTTATCTATGCTTCCCATTCACACATAAACCAATATTTTACACTGATCCAGCTCTTCATCTCCAAACATCAAAACGCATTTTATTTTCCCAACTACGTATTCTGTCGATAAAAAACTGTCATGTGACCCAGAAACACTCAGACCTCGGCCAAGAATCTGGTGATGAGAAGTCACTGGAATTGAGTTACTTGACATCAGACACCTGCCTATTGATGTGTGACAACAGTTTTCAAACCTCATTGAGTTTTGGTCCTGCACCGCGGCGTCCCCCTCTCCCACCATTTTTTTTCTCCCCCCTTACACTAAGATCCATGAATCATTAGCTTCTGGAGTCACAGAGGGATGAATAAAAGTTTTATTGCTCCCTTTGCACCGACTGAAATCCCCTCAGTTCAGCTGAATATCTCTGAATGAAGGGATCATTCACCCAAGGTCATATACAACAGAGCTACGTAAAGTGAAATTGATGGCTGAGATTTTCAACTTTGTGCTTGAGAAATGTTCCCTGCAATATGTTCAAATGTGTTTTATTTTTCTTCTCTGCTCCCCGCCACATGTGTCTCACAGCGGGGGAGAGGCAAATGGAGAAATTTATTCTCAGTTTATCCCTCATTTTATGTGCAGCCTCAGGATTTATTGACACAATTTAATTATGGGACCTTCCCAAAACAGCATTAACGGTCGATAAATGTTACCATTGAGGAGGCTCTTTAGTAGCTATCTTTCAGAAAACTACCATCTTCCAAAGTGTGGTGTAAATTTGCATAACAACATTTGATGAGGAAAAAAAAAAAAAGACTATTGCCAAAACCTTCCATCAGACGTGCGTCTCGACAAAACTTCCACTCTCGTATGTTGAGACATTCCACAGTTGGATCTGAGCACAAGTGCAGTAAACGGCTCCTGAATTCTGACGCTTCCATGCCCACCATCGCCTTCCCTCCTTGTACCGTCTGGCTGTTTGCAGCTGCTGCTACTCTTTACCCTACTTAGACAGCTGTGCCGGGTCATCATTTCAAAGCCAAAACAAACTTATCACGAGGTAGCCACGGCGGCTGTGTGTTAATGACTAAGAGGGTGTGTGGATTCGGGGAGGTCACAGAGATGTGTCCTGTTCTGTCTGCAAAAAAACTATGAGGACTAAGTGCAGGATCAGAGGTGGACTCGCCTCAGGCTTTTGGAATTACTCCGTTTTGTTTCTTCGAACACCGTCGTATGAATTAAATGACGCTGTAACAAATACGTAAAGGTAATTTTGTTAGAGGTTGGGCAGTTTTACCATGTTTCTGGCAGTGAAGAGGCGACGCAGGATTTAAAACAGTCCCTCACACATCCTACCTCCTATTTTTTTTGGTTTCAGACAATAACATGGCTTTGTTTAGGATGAGTAAATAACTCTTATCCTTGTGTCTTGTCCTTATCCGTGCCCCTGCTAAACTGACAAAGCATAACACCACCTTCGTCACAACATCCTATACAGTGGTGGAAAAAAAAATCATTAGACTACCTTTTTTTTCCTTCAATTTCTTGTTCATTTTAATGCCTGGTCCAACTAAACGTACATTTGTTTGGAGAAATATAATGATAACAAACCAAAATAGTTTAATTTCCCAGCTGATTTCTATCCGTTTTCTTGATAAAAAACAAATCAGTTGAGTTTTTACATCAATATCAATGTCCTTGTACTGACAAAAACAGTGCTTTTAGACAATCCGTTGATTCTCTTCTGTTTTAGTCACATGACACACACAGGAGTTAGTACTGGATTGCATAACCGGTGTTTTCGCTGACTTTTGGTGGTCCAATAATTTTTTCCGCGACAGTAATTGACGGTGACATCCACAAAGGTGATATTGGAAATATGTCCAGGTACAGCGTTATTACAGCAGCACAATCTCACCAGGGAAACGTCACCGTGTTCACTCGGTGTACAGCAGCTGTAAAACAAACACAGGAGTCTCAATATGATGGCTTTGATTTTTGTAAACAAACCATCGATTTGAGAAGCGATGATTGTTGTACGTTTTACAGCTAGTGTAATGTTGACAGAGGTTTTCTGTCTGCACATCAGTCATCATTCAACTTTTATCAAAACGTGACAGTCTCCTAACTGTCTTTTTAATGAAGAACTTGACAGCTGTGCAGCTTGTTCGTATCAGCCTCAGTGGTAGAAAGATGAGTGTGACTTTATAACGTCTTGTGTGTCTGTCACATTAGATGCTTTTGACGTCTCCTTCTACAGATCTATACGTGTAGGATTTGGAGTCACAAAAGCAGAGAAAGCATCTAATTGTGCTGAATCTTTGAGGAACCATTAAAAATATTGTACCTACACGTCATCACTTTGTCATAGCTGGGTGAGATACTGGCCTAACACCACATTTGATTTCATTGGTTTTTCAATTAAAGTCAGTAATTCTTTTTTTTTTTTTTTGCATCTTTGTGAACATTTCTGTATTGAAGGAAGTCCTATCATTTACTGACAGTGCATAAACCTCACCGTGAGCGTAAATTATAGGAGATATCCTCATGAGACCCAGCAATTAATTTTTGTGCTCTGTAATGGACATGAGTTTCACAGCTTTATTTAACCCATAAGGAAGGAAGGATGAATTTTAACATCCTTAAGTGTTTTATCACCATTTATTCCAATGCTATTCTCTGTATTTTGTGCTTTTTCATTGAACATCAGGTATTTTCTATCATTTAGCTCATGCATCATGTAGATGTCCATAGAAGCTCGGAGTAAAGTTGAGAATTATTATATCAAAAATAGAGAAAACTGACTGAAAAGTGTGGGTTTTTTTTGTTTTTAGCAAAATCTATCATTAACTGAACATAAACGCAGTGGGTCCATCCACTGTCATTGATCCAACTCCATGGGTTTTTACCGGTGAATCAATGTTGTAGAACATAGCCTCTGAACGTCCAAATATGGTCATATCTGATGGCCGTGAAAAGATGAAGATCTGTATTTTACATTAATTATTGACGGGATTGATGGATCAGCAGGTATTAGACAGTTTATTTCAGTAGATGGTTTTGGTAGATGGTGGATGTTCTGGTCTTTATGGGTTAAAAAACAACAACAACAAAAAAAACAACAATTGTCCACTGTAAAGGAAATTTCATTAAATAAAAATATATTTTTTAAATTATCTGAAAAACTGTGACATCATACAGTTTCCAATAAAAAAAAAAAAAAAAACATTTTCCTTACTGGGTCTCAGGAGGATATGGCTGAAAAGCATCATGGGACATCAAGGAGAATAGATCGATCTAGAAATGTTGAAATCACACCTGATTCTGAATATTCCGATTATACGGGTGTGTGGTTTGCAGAAATGTACAATGACATTTAATTCTGCTAATGGGTTGCTTCATGCACTACCTGATCTTCCAAATGAATGTTTGTTCCTCCTTCCAAGCTGCTCTATTGTTTTTCTTCCTAATCACCCTCTTGCCAATTTCCTCCTTATTTCTTCGGAGCCTTTCTCTTTTCTATTCTTTTCCGCCTGCATCTTTGTCTTCTCCACTTACGGTGCGATAGCCCCTTCCAGGGATTCTGCAGATCCTTAATTTCCTCTAGCGTGGCACTTCTTATGCATAGCCAGCCCAGACTCTTTGGGACTCTCCGTCTCACCGTCTGTGGATGTTGCACAGAGGACTGACGGACCTCCACTCAATTTAACCTGCTCCAGACTAACCTGCGGCACCGCAACCCAGACTGTGTTTCCAAGGGGAAAGCTGCCCTCTGTCGGTGCCCTGGATCTGTTTGGGTGTGCGATCGCCTCCGGCTGAGGACATGCTAGAGGATATGAGACATGCAAGAGTAGAAAATGGCTGAGTCGGCCTGCTCAACAGATGGCACGGTCCTTAGAGCCAGTCCTACTCGCCACCACACACACTGGACGCTGCAGCCCCCTCTTGAAAAATGTGCCAATCAGGCCCCTTGGTACGCTTCACCAAACCACGATAAATGCGATTTTTCTGCGTATGTTTAAGACTACGACAGATGCAAAATGCATCATGTGTTGCGATGCTGCTCCGCTTTGGTCTATCCTATCGGTTTATTTTCACTCGGTTATTGTTTTGCCTTTCCCTCCCTGTTGTGCACTCTCGTTTTCTCCTTCACCCTGTCCTCCTCGCTCTTCAAATGTGGGCCATTTAATTTGTGTGGCAAATTGGGCTTGGCAATAGCTTGAAAGAGGGGCATAATTGTCCCCGGTGAGCCAAAGGGACAGAGCGCGAGCGAGAGGAAAAAGCAGATGCAACAAACAATTCCTGTGTGTCCCTGACCAAACAGTAATGCAAAAAGGAAGCGTTGGAGAATGCGAGAAGCCGTACAACCGTTTTACATCTCCACCTGAAGGGTAAAACTCTGGTACGGGCATCAGCAATAAAAACTTGTTTATTGCTGCTCACTAACTCAACAGATTGTTTTACGGGATTGACCCTGACATGAGCAAAAAAAAAGAAAAAAAACCTGGTGATGCGCGCGGCTTCATTTCGCGACTGAGCTGCAGTGTACACACGCATCATCCCGGTTGAGATACATGCAAAACACAAAACTGCTGACTGCTTTTCTTTTCAGTCAATAAACACATCAATATCCATAATACTTTATTTGAAAACTACCCTGATTTTTTTTTTTTAAAACGCAGGGGTTTGTTTATGGCGTAAACTGCCTTGCAAACACCCACGCTCTTAATAGCCCCCGCTATCCCATGCTGTGTCGGACCATGTCAAACCACAGGCTTAAGTGTTTCAATTGATCTCTGTGCTGGTGGATGGCGTAGTGAGACCCAGCGAGCCAGCGTGCTTCTCTTTAACAAGTATTGACAGGCTCTTCCAGCTTCTCTAAACATTAAGATTTGAACACCCGAGCCTCGTCTCACCTCAGTCGCTAGTGTTGCTTTACATGTAGGCATGTGGACAGGCACACACACTGGCTTTCAACTCTAATGTGCATGCATTTGTGAAGTAGCAATCGAAAGCAAACAAGACAGGATAGAATAGAATAGAGTAAATTCCCTCGATGCTGGGATTTTTTTCAGTCACTGCAGCTTGAAAAAGAGCGAGAAAGGACGATGATATCGGACCTTCCATGTGACGATGGGCTGATTAAAAAAATACCATTAATGCAGCTGACCTGTGATCAGTATTGGATGGCAGCAGCTATTGTTTCATTTGTCAGTGATTTGCCGTTTTCTGAATGCTGAGCTTTCAGTCATGAAACTGTTTTATCGATTCAGCTGCAGTCTGAAATAAAACAAAGGATAAAGTATGTGACACCACCGCCATATACAGGTGCACAACTTTGGATAAGACTATTGCGCCTGAATTAATAGTATATTTACATTTTGTGTGTTAGGTAGACACCAATAGTTTATTATTTTGTGTTGTAGAACCACACTGGCTTCAAAGTGTAAAGGAAGGAACAGCTGAAAATTCAACTCTGGGTTATTAAATCACCAGCAACTCATTATCATCATTATTAACTGGACTCACAACACTGATTTGAACTATACTGTTTTCCAACAATTATGAGTTCAGAAGCTTGGAAAAGTTGTCATGTGACATGAAAAGTCACCAGTAGGGATGTATACAAGAACCTGGTACCAAACGGGCCCCGAGGACGGATAATAAAAGACATTATTGAATTTGTAATGGTACTGGAGACAGAAAAAGAGGATTTGTATGTAATACAACAACATAAGCTTTACTGTCTATGTCACACATAAAATAGTTCAAACACACAGACATCATCAGCCAGTGTTTCCCGACAAATAAATCATGAAAGTCGACACACTTGTTGACACGGAGCAACAAGTCCTTTACATTATTCAGGCACAAACATTAGAGATCCATCGCAAAAGTCTATCAAGTACAGGTTTGACTATGAATCATACTGTGCTAGCATACCTTTAGCATATTGAAGCTATGCTAGCATACCTTTAGCATATTGAAGCTATGCTAGCATACCTTTAGCACACTGAAGCTATGCTAGCATACCTTTAGCATACTGAAGCTATGCTAGCATACCTTTAGCACACTGAAGCTATGCTAGCATACCTTTAGCATACTGAAGCTACGCTAGCACCCTGGAGATTAAAACATGGTTCATAAATTTAGTCTGAAATGGACCGAGCATCATCAGATCATAGTTTTTTTCCAAGTAGGGAAAACTGATTTAGACTAGACACTGTCAAAATACTAATAAAGAAAAAGTCCGGCAATAGATTTATACTTCAAAAAGGATGAATGAATGAATTAAATTTCTGTTTCAAACTACTATCGAAATCAGAATATATGGTATTGATTTCGTCAAAACAAAGGTAATATAATATTAATTATAATGCACAATTAATAAGAAGTGTAACTTCTTATTAATTATGCATTATTATTATATTATATATTATATGCATAATATTTTGCTAAACCCACTTTTATTAGTCTTTGGTTCATTTATTTGTGTATTTGTGGACCCTAATAATTCATACAGTTTGAATTTTAACCCTCCAGCTGCTGCAAAACTTTATTTATATTCATTTTGACAAAAACCCCAGTGGATTTATACAACTGTGGGGTTTCAATTCCTGCTTAATTTGTTACGATTTATAACTAGTTACATCACAATATTTGCACATTTACAGTCAAGATTTCTAATGAACATTTCTCTGAGTATGACAATTGTTTGACAGCAGTGGTTGTTGTGTGAAGTGGTTCATGTGCATTTAAAGGGCCAGTGCTCAAAATGACCTTTCTGGTGTCATTACTCAGAAATAGTGTTGAAGATGAACCTGTAGAGTTGAATTAATGAAGAATTCAGACCTGAGCAGAGCATTTACTGTTTATGTATAACACAGGGACGTGTTTTATAATGCATAATTCCATTTTAAAAAAGCAAAATATCACTCATTTATATCATACCATAACAATAACCACATCCTACATGAAGAGCTGATTAGAATACTGTTAAAGTATTAATAAAATCTATCTATCACCAGAGATTTAAAGTGAGAACATTTCACAAAATAAATAAAAAACAGCTCTAAATTCACATATTAAGTAAGAATAATTGTTGATATTAATAATAAAGTGTGCATATTTCCTAGAACAGAAAAGCGGAGGGTCTGGCTGAAGGGCAACCTCAGCAGAGTCTTTCCCTTTTCTGTTTTTTCTTTATGTGCTGGACTAAAATCAACTAGAATATGAGCGTGAAACATATCATGTCCTTCTGAGCTAATATCTAATTTAGTAACCTTGATAGTTTTTAGAATTTAATACATAGACTTTGGTTTGTATTAAATAAATAAATAATAAACCTCAAGATCAGTCAGTTTTGATGGTTTTATTGGAAAGTAAAAAAAAAAAAAAAGTATTTCAATTTAATATACTTTGTGCTAATTCTGTGATTTCCCATTTAAATATATATTATATCATGTTAGTTTATATGATTAGAATTGCAAATGCACAGCAATTTGTCGGATTATTATTACTTTTATAAACCAATCAATGATCGTACGTTTTCCTATACTGTTATGCCAAGATAAAAAAAAGTATTTTTGTAGAGTAATCCCTTTCCCATATGTTAATTTTATGCATGAGGATGTTATACATTTATGATCCAGAAGTGTCTGCTGCTCTACAAAGAGTCCTCTGGTTAGCAATACAGCTTTAATAATGCATCAGGCTCTGTCTGGCTGTGTTACAGTTAGATCTCCGGTTTCGTGGATGGAATGTGGAAGATCATAACTACAGTTTGAAGTAGCGCGTATCAGAGTACACGTTCACTCAGCATTTGTGCATATGTGTTAACATACTGATCTGCATTTTCTGTCTACTTCAACACATATAAAGCGGAATAGGGGTGCTTTAAACACTTGCACAATGCACACTTGCATATTCCCATAATGTGATCACCTTGTAGAAGTCCAAGCGCTAACAATACTCTATTCCCCAGATGACATCAGACTGTAATATGTGTGTCTTATGCATGCCTGGCCTAATATGAATTATTGTAAAATAGTGTTGTATTTGCATATGAGCTTGCAGGCTGTACTGAAATTAGCATTTTTACAACAGCTCAAATTAAATCCCTCTGCTTAATTTGCCTGCATGCTAATTTGATTTAAATTGAGCCTATTCCATTCCCTTTTACACTCATACCCACACAGCGCTAACATGCAAAGCACACACGCGCATCATGGAGGCATATGCACACGTCTGAACGCACAGCATGTACTCATAAGAGCAGCGGCCTACATTCACCCCCACAGACACACACACACACAGTGCACATTGTGTTAAGACACACAAATAAACACGCTCGTAGCTCATGTTTCGGCGCATCCACATAAAATGGCATTAAAGCAAAAACAGGGGGAAAACGGAACTCTTAGCGGTTTTGATCCACCTTTAAATCACTGTAATTTCCCCAGACTGCCGCCTCGTTCATCATTCTGCCGGACACCGCTCGAGTGGAAACCTTATTGTTGGCTCCACTCGCTCATTTCCAACACGTGTCTGGGTACAGTGCATCTTTAAAAACCAGCCTCGACATCCACGTACCAGGAGACGGCGCATCACCACATCATACTCGCACTTCAAATAAATGTGGAGAAAACACCTTCGGCTGACAGTGCCAGCCCTTAATTACCATCTAGCTGTTTGGATGAAGACCTTGTGACAAGGCTGGGAATCTGAGATAAAACAATGTTATCACTGCCATGCAAGATGCCTCTTGCTCGCAGGTTAAACAAAATGAGTAAGAAGTCATTATCATTTTCTTTTAGCTGGAAACGTCTGTACAAACTACTTGTCAACATTGTGCCGTGCAATTATGTTTAAAGGTGCTATCAGGCCCGTTATTAACTCTTTGAATGCCGTTTACTCTGGCAACTTGGCCCAAGTGTATTATTTAAAGCTATTAACCTCATGTATGGATTGCAGTCATTTTGCCCTGCACTTAGACCACGGATTCAGACAAAAGCTGAACAATTTTCACCTCACTCCTGACCCTCCCACTCAAGAAAAGCAAATAACCGCACACAATATGGAGATGGTGTGTGGGCCCAGATGTAGGTAATTAAACGCTAGTCTGCAGCCTCTAATGCTATATCTAAGTGCACTTATGTCTCCAAGATACATTGACTTGAAAATGGTGGAGCAATTTAGCCATGCTGTACTATCCACGTCTCAGAGAGAAAAATATTGACAGAAAAACAGCCCCGTATTCCAAATTGTAAATCCACTGCAGCAGCAATCAACACTGTGCTATCGTTCTTTTCTCTAAATCCATATATTTGAATACCTCAACATGAAATGAACCGGCGTGCGCCATAGCGGGAGGTGTCATGCATTTCAGTGAATCTGGCACTTCCATAGTTGTACTTTGAATACTAAAGGCAGGAAAAAACACCAAAGCAGTGCACCAGACTTTGTTTCAATGCAAGTGTGAAGCACTGTGTTGTTTGTTTTTTTTTTCTCTTCCACACACACACACACACAAAGGGTACCTTGTAGCGTGGCTTTGAAGCTGGGATCAGCCGGTGAGCCGAGCACAATGCCAGCTGTTTTGCATCTGCCGGGCTTAGAGTTGGCACGATTCTGGCCTTGCTGGCATATGTACTAAATCTGATCACCCTTCACACGGTGTGCCAGCGAACTGTTTAACAATGCAGGTGTTTCGTGACATTGCCACAGTGACAGTGCAATTAATGGATTGATGCTGTAGCTGCGGCAATGGGATTACTGGACTAGTCAAGTCTGAAATACATGAGCGTTCACTGCACAGATGATGTTTTACTGTAGCCAGTCAGTCTGAACAATGGAGCCACTGTGGAATGCATGTCATATAAAAGTCTGGG
>JAPSES010000102.1:1070805-1084736 GCA_029822895.1 Maxillicosta whitleyi | reverse complement strand
TCAAAATATTTCATCATCTTCATCTGAGAATTGCTAAACTGCCTCACTCCAAGAATCTGATTTGATTTCAGATCTCCAGAAATACCTCCACGGTCAATATAAAATGCTTTACACACTCTGCTCCCAAGACCTCTGTCCTTTTACTTGTGATCTCAGCTACTGATCATCTGTTTCCACTCGCACAATAAAGTCAATACAATCTCTTGTCCTGACCTCCAAACACAATCCTCTTAACAGCCACATGCTGAAATCTGCAACTTTGTTACTTTCTGGTGTGTGGGGCTTGATAAGAGAGATTAATTACTCTGCTGGCGGTGCTTAGCATGCTCACTAACTATTTTTGTTATCTTTTATTTTTCCCTTCTCTCTATCCAGCACCACCAAAGTTTTTAAGAACCCCCAATGACCAAACAGGCGTGCAAGGAGGCGTGGCATCCTTCATCTGCCAAGCTACAGGAGATCCACGGCCGAAGATTGTGTGGAACAAGAAGGGGAAGAAAGTCAGCAACCAGAGATTTGAGGTATTAGGTCTATTGTTCTGATGTAAAATGCTCGACAAAAATGGGAATGCTTCAGCACTGCTTTTGGCTCTGCACTCACATAATCCATTGCACCGAGCCCCCCGCTCATTTGCTTATTCGCCCCGACTTGCCACCACGCATTAGCAGGCTCTAATAATCACGCTGGCCAGGCTCTGAAACATGCATGAGTTTTAATGAGCAAGCACACAAAAGATCTGGAGACAGTTTTGTAATCAAATAAAAAACAAGAAAAGAGCAATTGGATGGCAAAAAAAAAACAAAACAAAACAAAAAAAAAACAACTTGTGGTGTGACCCAGATACCTACATTAGCATCACGCCACATCTGCCAGCTTCATGCACAGTGAAAGGAGGAGCAGCTCTTTCACTTGGAAAATCCTTTTGCTTTGTGGCATCTTTATCTTAATGCATGTCCTGCTGCTCTTATTTTGGCTGAAGCTTTGCACTTGGGCTCAATACCCATGAGAAATAACAATTCATCACAGAACACTGATAAGATTTCTATTAATTTCTGTGTCAGTCCTGGGGACTATCACAGTGTCATTTCTCCTCTGCTCTGGCTTCCATATTTGCTTGCTACTGCAAAGCAGCGATGGCTCAACAGAGTTCTGAGACCATGTCCCACCCCTTCTTTACATCTCATAACCATAGAAATCTAATCTTATCAGAGTTCATAGCGTTTGCATCGCTCGTACTGCTGAATGCTAACACGCTACTTTCCATTCCCATGTTGCCTCACACAGCTTGCTAGCTGCTACCATTCCATGCCTGTTCAGTCATGCATCGCTGCCTCATCTTCTAACAAAAAAACATTTCCTTTAAAAGTCAATCAGCTTCCTTTCTGGTTCACTCTTTGCTTTTATTATGAAAGGAGGCTCTTTCTTGCCCTCACCTGCTGTCAGCTTGAACGCTAACACCGCTTTAGCTTGGCCAATGAAATGTTGATGTGTATTGTTAACTAATACGTGACCAGATATACTGTGTACTTTAAAAATGTTTGTAGGCCTCTGTGTGTTTCTGTGTGTGTGTGTGTGTGTGTGTGTGTGTGTGTGTGTGTGTGAGTGCGAGTGTGAGTGAGTGTGTGTGAAGATGAGGTCTTGGCCTATCTTTATTGAAATCTACCTCTATGCTTAAAAGAGATTGAGTTATGACACAGGGCTTTCTAAAATCAGTGAGTATACAACATGTAGCATGCAAAAATAGCTGAATAAGCTACAACAAACACCTGTTTGTGAGCATTTTATGTGTCCGTCCGTCCAATACAGTCGGTCCTGTCTTTTGTACCACTACTTCACCTCATGGTACAACTGTCCGTAACCGTTTATCAAGCCACCTTATAACTGTTTGTGCTTGTTTCTGTCCCATTAACACAATCCAGTGTGATGCATTTCTAAAAGAGATAGTGTGTTAACTTTAAGAGTGGGACACATTCAGACTTAAATTATGCAACCCGAGATCTGAGAAAAACATTTCTGACAAGTTGAGCTTCCCCATTCTTAAAGTTAGTAAGCTGCATTGGTTATTTTTTTCCCTGATTAATATGCAGAATAAAACTACACATACCATCTTATTAAGTTACTAGCATTTAGTATATGTTGATACAAAAAAAAAAAAAAAGCACAAAAAATATGATTAATGCTAATATATTATCCATTAGCATCCTGATCCTGCAGTATATATATATACATACATGTACAACATACAAGCACAAAACACTAGAAAACAAGGATTCAAGGTAGGCAGCAGCTTTTGTTTCTGTCATAGGAAGCACATTGTGTCAGTCACCATCAGTGTCGTTAGCCAAATGTCTTGTTTTTCTTTTCTTTCTCTGCAGAAGGTCCCTCACCCATTGTGAACAAAAAAATCTCCTTTAACATATCTTGTCTCTCGCACCTGCAGGTGATAGAGTTTGATGACGGCTCTGGTTCAGTGCTAAGAATTCAGCCATTGCGCACGCCCCGAGATGAAGCCATATATGAATGCGTCGCCTCCAACAGTGTTGGAGAGACGAGCGCTACCACCAGACTCACTGTTTTACGTGGTAGGTCTTTCCAACAAGCCCAAAAGAAAAAACACACACCACTAACATGCCCTTTTTCTCCCAGCTAACCCAGGTAAGTCTGCATTTACTTGTTTTGTCTGTCCTGTTCTGTCCTCTTGTCTTTATTTCTGACTTTCACATTTCACCATCAGATAAATTAAAGACTCTGGTTACACTCACGTTGTGTATCCTAACTTGATAAGATTTAGTCCATTAACCATTTAGCCAAGTAAGTTTCCGTTCTTCTAAGTGACTTAAGTCATTTGCATACAGATTCCTGACACAATAATTAAGATGCCAGTTAAATTATGCAAATAGTCATCCATTCCTAGCCTGCGGTAGTTTAATGGAAAAGCTCAGCAATAATTTTCAAATCAGTCATTTTTCATCTCTACACTTCAGCGCCGATACTCACATGACCGTGTTACATGAGAATAAACCTGTGTGTTCTCATGTGATTAACTCGCTTAAATTGTTTATAGCGGTCTTCCGGCTGCAAGTTTACTCAATGCCAGGGACCAGCGGCTGTTAATACGTTGATGTCCTCTGCACAAATGTGTGCAACAATCCAGGCAGGAAAGGTCAGCCACTTTGTTTACTTCCAGTGAGCAGTGAGAATAAAAGTCAAATGACAAATATCAAGTTGGTTGACAGTCTCTTTTATAATGAGCACTGAGCAAAAATTTTATCTTGATTGCACACAACATTCCATTCAAAGGCAAATATGTAGTGGCCCTGAGCTCAAAAGGCTGCGTAATATCTCTCTAAAACATGACTTGTTTGGCTGTGAAAGGAGAAAATGGCTTTAGAAAAAAGCCTTGGGCTGCCTGAATGAGGTGTGTTCCATTATGTGCCACAATTACACAACATGGCAAATGAGATCCTATTGAAAGGGTTGCTTCCATCCTATAGAAGAAAAAAAAAAGCTGGCTCTGTGAGTCTCTGAAGCACCAACACACCCCGCCTCTACCCCTCGCCACCCCACCAACCCGCTTCTTATCTCACCAATGAGCCAACAAAAGACCCTTTGCACTGTCTCCAGAGGCCGATTGAAAGAGAAAGGTGGCACGTTCACATGCAGCTCTCCTCTGTTTACTCTGGAGCACAAAGTGAGGGTGTGTATATGAGTGTGTGTGTGTGTGTGTGTGTGCAGTCGCATGCAATATTATGCACATTTCCTCTTCCTTTCCCTCTGTCTCTATCTCAGTTTTTTTCTCTCTTAGACACACACACATGCACAGACACACCAATAGATTGCTGAGGGACGGGCTGAAGCTGCTCTCCCCGGCTCCGCGGCCTAGCATTAGCATGTTTATTACCATTTCCATTTTGCTCTTCTGCTCGCTCTCCTTTCCCATCAATGTATTGAAGGTGAGTAGAGGCCTATCACGGACAAGGCTCCCCCCCCACCGTCACAAAAACAGGGGGGAAAAAAAGCGTTTTCTTATTCGACTTTGAATATAAAAGGGGTGCTCCCTATCATCACGTTGCATCCCATCCAAAAAAAAAAAAACAAACATTGCTACTGTGAATATTTTAGGCAATAATCTACAAACTACTAATAAAAGAAGTGTGACAGCAATCAGTCACACAGAAGAAAGAAAGCTAGACAAAAAGCAGATTCCAATAGAAGGAAGATAATGCCACGGTGCTGAACAGAACAAACTGAGCTTATGGCAATAAAACGAGACCTGGCTTTTGTTATAACCTCAAATTGAGATCTGCTTCATAGAGTGTATCCCTCATGCAAATGGTCAGTGTCGAACGGACTGTGGATGTGAAGGACCTTAGAGCACACTGTGAGGGTAGTTTACTGTATGAGCAACTTCAGGTAGCACAAGGTTACCTCGAGGGTGCTTTATATATTATTTAGGAGATGAAAATACTTCCATTTCCCACAAATAGTCCATACAGTAAAAAAACAAAACAAAACAGGCCACTACTGTTTGATGCTCCTTGACGTGAACTACATTTTAGTTTGGCAACATTACCAACAAACAGTATTTATGTTCTGCACTGACATTTTCATGAAAACCTTGCACCATCCAGTATCTGAAAACTAAATAAATAAGCAAAAATACTACAGTAGGCCTATTACATATAAAGCGACTGTTCATTTAGCTCATTTGGGCTCCAATGGTGTGTGGAATCAACTGCAAAGCATCTGTTGTGGGAAACTCCCAACAGGGGGTGACGCCTAATTCCATGAAAAAAAAAGCACATTGTTGTAACTGCCGTGCTACGAAGAGAGGGGGGACTTGAGGTGACAAATTCCAACACACTTGGGGGTATTAGTATTCGGTTGGGCCCCCAACTTGATGGGAAGTGCCATTAGTAATGAACTTCTAGGCTTAGACAAGCGATTTGCATGAAAAGCGAACTCGTAATCATGTTCAGAGTCAAATCTGCCATCCCACAGTACGAGGAATGGGCTTCCTTTTTGCGATTTTTTTTTTTTTTTTTTGCGTGCTCTGTTTTGATTAACTAGTATAGGAGGTGACCCGTCTCATATGCAACTCGTGTCTTTGAATTAAGGTCCTCTTGATTTGCTCTGTAATTGAAAATGACTTCAAGGGATTGAGAAACGAATGAAAAAAAAAAAAAAAAAAGGCATATTTGGGCTGTCATGGGAAGAAAATCATTTTCTGCCGTATTTCAGCTAGTATTTGATATATTCTGTGAATATGTTGATATTTCCTCTCAGGGAAAATATCCATCACTAGACAATATTGTATTATCGAAAGCAAAAACAAAAGAAACAGAATGGAGCTAAAGCACCTCACGGTCTGAGCTCTGTCTGCAGTAGTTCCAAAAGAATGGTGTGTGCATTTGAGTTCTGCAGTTCATGATTCAGACATGATTAAGGATTTATATTGCATCCTCATACTCCCATTATGCTGTCAACAGCCATTTCCTGTGCCCCACACACAGGCGCGCAAACTTATGCAGCTGTGCACAACTTGACAGTGGGAGCGGAAAATGGGAAGCCGCTCTCCTGTGACGGAAAAACAGAATGCATCATTTCAATTTGTATGGAATGGTGCAACGGCATGATCAAAGCCTTGTCGCTTAGACGGATCTTTCCACATACAAAGGAAGGGCTGCTAAATGATCAGTGATTATTCATAGATAGTCTGTTCTTTGTTACTATGAGGAGAAAGTAGCTTCCTCTATTTATGAAGACTGCCGACATGTAAATTCAAAGCTGAGAGAAGTAACTTAACATGCTTTGAGATAAACATGCTAAACAAACCTGGACAAAAATGCTTAATCCTGAGAGTGCACACTTAACACCGTCTCAGTATACAATGCCTCTGCTCTAACAAGTACAGAAGGAGAGATGGACAAAAGCTGGTGTGCACGCTCAAATTGCTGAGGAAGATAAATGCTGCGTCAGCTGTCTCGCACTGTCGGAGCAAGGGATGCGGTGGGATGAAGTAAGTGACCATTGTAAAATTACTGAGCTTGTGATCAGTGGCTTGCAAAGAGGAGCATAGGGGGGCCTCGGTATAATTCTCTGCTTTACTGGCTGGAGCACCATACATACTGAGACCTGAGCCACCACATGGAACACTCAATTTTATTGGAAAAAATATGTTTCTTCCAAAAAAAAATTGAGCTGCAGACATATGCTGAGTCACTGCACAAGGCAGTATGAGCTCAACAAACAGAATTTTCAAGTCCGATTTGGTTGTCTGTGTCGAAAAAACCATCCGTGATGGATCCTTGTGGCGTTGTACTAATGGTTTTTCTAGTTACACTGCTGTGTCTCAGAGGCACCAGTGTTTCCATGTGAACCAGCAGTTATTAGGCGTTACCTGCTGCAGCATTTATTACTACCGCTCAGAAACCAACAAGTGCTTTTTGTCTCAACATGCGGGGACAAATGGTGACTGAGTGCAACCAACTATCAATTATTGTCACATCCATTAGAGGTTTCATAAAATATCCATAGGCAGAGTTATTGCCTGGGAGATGGCCAACACTGACTTGATGGTACTCTCCCCTCAATTGCCAACTTTTACTTCACCTATACGTCACAAAAATGGAGCACATGACACGTTATTCATTAATGTAATTAAAAAGATGGAGTTGACTGTCCTTCCAAAATTGATCTCTTTGAAAGGGGGAAAAAAAAGCCCACCCCTTAGTGTTTCAGCTTAGTTAATCATGGAAGCCAATCGGCATCCATGTTGCATGCAGGATGATATAAAACAAAACCTCTGCCAACAAGATGGATGTTAGACTTAACAGTTGACATAGCATCTGCTTTATCTACAGAGACACTTGGACTGCTTTTGAACAAGATAGATATTTTTTTTTTCACACATTGTGCCTCTGGATTTTATTAAAAGCAAACACAGCTTGCTAAATTAATAATTATTGGTTTAGGCAAATTAGATTCATGTCTTTTCACTACATTGAGAAGCCGCAGAAACAGGAGCACAATCATGCAAGAATATTGTTTGCCAGTAAAATCCAGATTTTGACCTTAAATCTACATAAAATGTCAGATCTCATCATTTTAATCCACACTGATATCATCTTTTAGCAATAATATCCTACATAAAATGCACAGCATAGTCACATCAGAGTGATTTCTGATTTTATTATGAGATACAAGGCTCAACTACAAGGGACGCACGGTCATAAAATGTAAAGTGTGGAAGCCTGAGCCAGGCAGTGGGGTGTAGAGATGGGTGGCGGGGATGCTACTGTTAGTAGCTTTGATCTTAGCTACAGCCAAAACTCATTTTCTACTAGATTAATTGGCTAGTGCGGGGTCATCCTTAATGTATCTAATGATCTTGAGAAACTTTCCGTGCTGTGTGAGGATGGTGGCTTATTATAATCAAACAGCCAAGGGCAAAAAAGTAATGTGGCAGGAATTGTGTTTTTGAATGAAGCTATAGGTGTGTATGTTAATACACAAAATAAACAAACATGAGGACCACTTCCAAGTATTTTTTTTTTGTTTGTTTTTTGCACCAGACAAAAACACTCTAATCACAAGCTGTGAAACCTCAAAACCTCCTATAATAAACAATGACACCCACTGCAGAGTTTGCACGACACCGGATCTGAAGGTGAGGCCAGTGGCTGCTATTTGACTGGTCACTCTGGATACTGACCGTGACCTCTGATTGGCTGCATGCATAATCTCTTATCCCACACTGAGGAGTCGTCCTCATCATATTCATTTATTCTCTGTGTGTTTGGTGAGGTTATTTTAAATGCCAAATGACCACAGTTCAACTTTATCACAGCCGATGTACTGGACCAGGGGCTTATTTCTGTACATCCATCGAAGAGGTTATATGTAGTATTGATATTCCAAAAATCTCAACAGCAGGATTAAGTCACTTAACAGAACATGTGCAGAATTGCCAACAAATCAGTGCTAAGTAGACTACTCACTGAAGATAATTAGTGTTATGTTTTCTCCATCAAATAAAAAACAGTGTTGAAGTCTTCACATATGGGTTAGTCAATAGTTTACATTATTAGCTATTAGCTTAGCGCTGTTTTTAGACAGAAAAGAGCTTATTCAAAACCACATATCACTTCTGTACGGGTTTTTTTTTTTTTTTATCAATTGTTGCACTATCGATCTGTTTGGAATCACCCAAACAAGATCAGATCCATCACACTTTAGTCTGAACCGTGGATTGACAACAACAACTTAGTAAAGATACTGACATCGGACAATAATTTTAAAACTTCATGAGCCTCTGAATCAAACTCACCCATATGGAAGAAATTGTGCCACATTGCTTCTAGCTTTTATCACTTTGTCACTTGTTTTTTTTTTTGTCTAAAAGGGGGTTTTCATCCCATCTCATCTCCATCCCACTAGTGGTCACATAAATCCCACAGTTCATATACTTTGGCATCTTTGGCCAAACTTCAGATCTCTTTATTCAGAAAAGTTGCGGAACTTTCAGGCATATTTTAATATTTTAAAGTAGAAATACTACACATAGCTCTTTGAAAAGATACATATGATCAAAACTGATATGTTAATTGTTGTCTTATATTAAAAAACAACAACATAATATTGATGACGTATTTGGAATCCTTTCAACAAACATGGTATAAAATACTAATAACCAAAATGCACAGTTTGGCAACAGACTATAACCAATCACTTAAAGGAACTTGAATAGTTTGGCCATCATCCTATTTTTTTCCTTCTTCATCTTCTTGATGATGATGTTTCAGCTGCTAAAAAAGTGCTCGGAGGTCAAAGACGGGGAAGTTGAGCGGAGTATTTGTAAAAGCGTAGTGATGGAGCGTGACGGGTGGTTTTCAGCTCACTGACAGTCATATCACGTGCACGCACCTGGTTTTTATGTGGGCGTGTTTTCAAACGAGACCAAAGCCATACTCATCTTCTTCCATAGTCACTTGGGGAGAATGGCTGTCAGCTACATTTGAAAAATCCCAATATAACCCTATTTTCCATTAGGGCTCTCCGAGAGCCATGGGGTCCTCTGTACAGGATGTTAGCAAGCATGAATAATCTCAATACTCCCTTCTCCTGTACCAAGCTTTCAGCTATATAAAATATTGAAACGCTGATGCTAGGTTTTTCCTTTCTCAAGAGAATGTGAACTGGTGTGCAGTCTGTTTCCGCAGACATTTGTATACCGCACGTCTCCTACAGTACTTGTCTGAGTTTGATGATACCATGTTGAAATGGGAGAGTCCCATTTCTGTCTTATGATCCGTAAAGACATCTGGCACTGTCATGGCCAACACACTAAAAGTGATTAATGTTCGGGGGATTTTCTGGAAGCACTCAGATAAATGATCGGATGCTTTCTTCTCAGTGAAGTTACACAGAAACACACCGTCATAAGCGGTCCCTTAACGTACACAGCTTCCTGAAACTACACACCGCAACACATCCATGCCAAAATATTACAAACGGCCCTTTGATCAAACTGCTTGTTTCTGAATCCATACTACAAGAAGGTTAATGAAGCAACTCAGTGTCTCACAGTTTCGCCTTCTGTCTTTTTTCCTGCTCGATAGGAACTCTCACCTGGTCAGTGAAACTGATCCTGGGCCCCTGCTGGGTCCTGCTTCTGGTCTTGGCTCTGGTCTTCTGCCCCTTTACAAACAAAACAAAGAAATCTGCTTTCACTGTTTCTCTGTTTGTGGCTAAGAAATTCTTAGAATGATACGCTTTTGCATTGAAACAAACAACGAAAATATATACTTCATTAATTTTGAAATATCATAAATAATGCTGTCATCTTAAGTGGGTAGAAAAAGTGTATATACAATGAATATGCTAAAACATCAAAACAGAGCAGCGATCTAGCGTTATCAGTGTCAAAGTGACATGAGCATTGGTGAGAATAGAAGTGTCTCTAAGGAAAAGATAATGTTGGGTTGTTTATATATTCCCTGTCACGTCCTCTTTATTTGTGAATGTTTAATGCACCCGAGAGTATCAAATGAGGGTTGATGGACTGTTCAAAAAAGTCTTCCCAAGATGTGTTTCTCTGAGTTTAGAGCAAATAAGAAACATCTATCTTGGCTTTGTGCTTGGCAAACAGCTCAAAGCATTGTCAAATAGCTTGCTCCCTCCTCCTTTGACTATTACTAATAATAACAAAAAATGCTGATGGCAGATAAGATGACAAGAGCAGATTTCTTTTTCTTTTCTTATTTTTCTTTTTTACCTTTTTGGATCCCCAAACTCAAAATAAATGGGGCACTGTTTTCTGAAGTAAATGGAATCATTGCTCAAGGTAACAAGCAGCAAATGGAATATGCAAAGTGAAATCTGGAAAAAGGAGAGATGGAGAAGGGTGTGTGTGGGGGGGTGAAGGCGTCGAGGCAAGAAGATCGAGGAAGAGTATTTGACATCAAGCGTTTTTTTAAAGTCTGAAGTGAGGCAGATGAAGTCAGAAAAGGAAGGTGAGCGTGAGAGACAATGGCAGAAAAAAAAGCGATGATTATAGTTGCGGGAGATCTGGAAATCAGTCCCTCTCCACCTTCCCCTGAGGTGATCTTTACTCAGAACGGTACATCTGGCTGAGCTGATGTGTAGTCTGTAACGCTCTGTGTCTGGCGTCCTGCCTGCATTGCTGCCTGCCCAGCCAGGCCTGTAGAGAAAGGCCCCCTCTCCGCCCTTCCTGCATCATCTCTCCTTTTCATCTCCCTCTTTACCCATCCATTTTAGCACTACCCCTAAGGGGCATCTGACACTAACACACTCTCTCTGCTTTCATTCTCTTCCTCCTACTCCCTTCGCTTATGTTGTAAATGGAGGAATATCACAGCTAATCCGTCATGTTTATGAATGACATGGGGTCTGGGGAGAGCTGGGGCGCCTTGCCAGAAGTGGCGTACATCTCTGTTGCATGCCCTCTGCTTGGCTGATCCAATCTGCCCCAGCAGCAACGGCCATAAAAAGTGTCCAAGGGGGATAGCGAGCTTGGAGCGACACTACACGGAGTCATTTTACACTAGAACTTCAACCATTTCTGACCTGGATTCTGTTTCCCCTCAAATTTAATCAGATCTAAAATTGCGAGCGTAATCTTAGCTACAGTTTCTCTATAAAATCTCTTTCCAGCACAGCACTAAAAGTGATGTTGAATCTAATAAAAATCACATTGAAAAGTACGAGTTGCTGCTTTATGCATTATGTGTTGGAAAAATAATCACTACAGAATATATATTTATTTATACATACATACAGTGAAACATGGTCCATTGCATGTAACCACTGTAAAAATGTAACCACTGTATAGATTACCCTGCTAATAAAAATAAAAAAGTGCTCAATCAATAAAAAAACAAAACAAAAACAACTTGTTCAATTAGATTTAACTTAGAAAAACCAGTTTAATATACATAGCACAGATATTGCTTGTTGGGCTGCCATTATCGACACCATTTCCCCCCCACATGAGCTGAGAAAGGACAAAAATCAAAGGGGTTTGTGGTAGAAAAAGGTGGTGCCTCACCCTAATTCCTCTCTGAAGATACACCAAGTGGATAAACAAATGTATGTTTAAAATCAAAGACATTCGTTTTTACCGCAGCAAAAAAACTGTAGGTTTTAGAAGATGATTGACAAAATAAAAGTGCACTCAAGTGAGAACAGATTAATCATTATTCACACCCAGATAATTTTATCTTTCCATCTTTTCCATCTTCCTTCTGTAAATAATGACTCAAGTAATACTTTTACTATTATTGATGAGATATTAACTTTGTATAAAGGTTAAGCAGCATCACAGATTGTATGTAACAATTTTTTTTTCAGCAATGTGTCAGTGAGTGATGTAGTCCATAAGCCTGTACACATGTGGAAACAAATAGGGCCAGACGCAACAAACCCCGCCCTTTTCGCATATACTGTAGCTTATTTTGGCATCGATTCCAGGGGGGATGGGGCTGTAAAAATCCACATAAAAATGCAACTTTGACCTACATTTCCAAAAATGTATTGACATTTACAGTATTTTGGGTCACTGTCAATCTATAAACCCAGTTTGGTAGGAATTCAACCAATAGTTTTGCTGCTACAGACATTAAAGGCATTAAAGCTAGATTAGTCCATAAATATGTTTACAGTTTATAGTGTTATTTTTTATTGTATTTTACAGTATTAACCAAAGCTGCCAGTTTTTTTCTGCAAAAACAGATTTTTTTTTTTTTTTTTTTACAGTGTACTCCCATCCCTACTGATTATCAATACACATCTACACATTCCTTCTTTCATTCAAGCTACAGCTAACCTTGTCCCCGAAAACCAACCATTGTGCGATGACTTTAACTAGTTAGGGTGCATGAAAGCATTGTATAATAAGAGAGAAGAGTTTTCCAAGTCCAATGTCATTTGAAATGAAGAATGACTGGGATTGTTCAACTGTGAAGGTTTTTCTTGAAATAATATTATAAAAAAAAAAGAAAAAAAAAAGGGCTGGATGATTAATAGATTGACTCCATGATTGTTTCCTCATAATCTCAGGCATTAGGCGAGGGTTTGTTAATGACAA
Source organism: Maxillicosta whitleyi (assembly GCA_029822895.1). NCBI lineage: Eukaryota > Metazoa > Chordata > Actinopteri > Perciformes > Neosebastidae > Maxillicosta > Maxillicosta whitleyi. The sequence continues at coordinate 1,072,129 of JAPSES010000102.1, read as the reverse complement.
ATAAGCAGCATTCAATTAATTATACAACCTCAAAGGGGATTTATGGAAGAAACAATCAGTGCAGGGCAAAGGGGGAGAGGATGCTATTTTTCACTGAGACAGAGTACCGTGAACTCTGGGTTAGGAGAGCTTTCCACGCCTTCACCTTCCTCCTCATATTTTGTCCCAATGTTCATCATCACCGCAGCGTTAAAGGAACACGCTACATAACATTTCACAGTTCCTTTCCCTTTTCGGTGCTTTTGGCAACAAGGGTAAAATAAAATTTTAGTGGATACTAGACTTGTCCCTCGTTTTCTGCCCTCGGGTTTTAGCAGTTTCCTCAAAGTGACTGTATTTGTTCAGCAAATTACTGAAGTACCTTTTAGAGGTATAAAGCCAGTGAGACTTAATGCCACTTTGTATTGAAGTGGGCTTGTTCCTCTTAAAACCTCTATTACAGGAAATTGGAATTAGTGGTTCGAGCCAAGTGTGGCACATTCAGAGTAATATTGATTAGTGGACTCTACACCTGTGGAATCAACTAATAAAGTAAACTGAAAGATAATTTCCACAGCCCGACTGAATGCTTAATGGTCTTCATTGCCTTGCAAAAACAGATTTGGAGAGACATTTGCAAAAAATGTGCCACTAATATTCAGCCATTTTAACCGGCGAAGGTCCAAACATCCACCACCGACCCAAATCATCGACTGATTTAAAATGTTTAGCACCTGCTGATCCATTAATCCTATCAATACAAGGGAATAATTGGTGTAAAATGCGGAGTCTCATCTTTTCATGGTCATCAGGTATGACCCATTTGGACGTTCAGAAGTTCTGTAGTGGACGTGGAAACACCATCATCTTCTACAACATTGTTTCACTCGTAAAACCCATGGAGTTGGATCAATGACAGTGGATGGAGATGTTTGCTTTTACATTTAGTTATTGATATTTTTGCTGAAAAAGTCTCAGTTTCTAATGTACTGACATCAGCTTTAATCAGAGTTTTTATGAACATCTACATCATCACTGAATTAGAAAAAAATCTGATTTTAACCCGTACATACCAGTCGGGTCAAATTTGACACATTCAACAGTAGTAAAAATACCCTAAACAATATTCTTTTATCTTGAAATTTAATGATTTTTCCTAAATTTTGTCCAAATACGGAAAAATGGGAATATTTTAAAATGTTATACTTATATTTATGTGTTATGTAAAACAGGACATGATACTGTGTGATAGTAGATTGTAAAACTGTAAAAAAAGAAGGAAAAAAAAAAACAACCCATGCCCACTATGCCTTGCTGACTCAGACATAGTGCCCCACCTCCTAGA
>JAPSES010000102.1:1051399-1070795 GCA_029822895.1 Maxillicosta whitleyi | reverse complement strand
AAAAAAAAAAAAAAAAAAAAAAAAAAATGCTCTTTCTGCACTGAAACATTATATTTATATATTACATATATTTATAAATGTGGGATAGTTTATTTAGACATTCTAAATTTGTAGTTCAATATTTGGTATAAACACTTACTATGAAGGAATTCTGGGTCTGGGTCAAATTTGACCCAAACTTAAGAAAAAAACTTAAGAAACAGTTTGAAGGAAAAAAAAAAAAAAAGCTAAACACAGAGGATAAGATTATAATGAATCGTGATAAATCAATTAAGGATTAAGGTTAAATCTACAGAAAAATTCATTTGTGTCTTTATGGGTTAATAGCAGTGTTTGGGATGTAATGCTTGACACGTCATCCACTATCTCAGAACCCTGTATTATGTGATTTTCTGGGAGTCTGGTCGTTATTAATAGGAGCAGACACACAAATAGAAGATCACCCATTCCGAGACATGTGATAAAAGGATCACATGAAAACTTGAACTCAGCAGCACTCATCTAGATACAACAGGATTAGTTCTGACCTGCTGTCATGCGTAGTCGTATCCACAAACCTTAACTGGAAAGCAGTCATGCCTTGCCACTTACCATTTCCTCTAATCAGTTCATCTCAGGCTTTGGAATATGGAGAACCATAGCCCCAGACGTATAATTGGCTCTCTTTCAGTATGTAATGATAAAAAAATTTGTCATAAAAACCACATCAGTCTACATAAATGCCACGTTTTAAAACAATTCAGAGGTTGATTCAGAGTTCAGCTGCCTGTTAACCCTTCAAAAACAACTCTGGGAGGATCAGTTTTAAATTATTCCTTACTGCACACTAGTCCAGACTTTGTTAAGGGGGAAGTTCTGAACATTTTGTTTTCCATTATTGGATTACTTAAGCAATATCTACTCTAGTGCAGGTGCCAGAAGGCTTATTTATTAAATCTATCTCAGAGGAAGCTCGAGGGGAGAGACTAATCTTATTTAGACTGGACAACACATGTGCCAAACCACATTGAGATGTATCAATGAGATAAATACAGGCTCGGTGTCCTCACTCTCACTGGCTTGTTAAGTGTTTTAGCCAAAGTAATGCTGAGACATCCATTACCGACAGCTTTTAGGCAGGCGTCCGTTGCTTCTGTGCATGTTGAAATCATAACGGACGCAAAGAAAACACGCAGAGTTATAGCGTATTCGTGGACAAAAATACACGTGCGAACAAGTTTCACCTCTGCGAAAGTTTATAGGCAGAGTGATGAATGGTCTGTTGAGTTGAGCCACTTTGTCTGAGATACTTTGACCAAGCTGCAGGTAGCAGATAAAGCAAAAGGGTGGCCTCAAGATTTAGACCCAGTCAATCACACGGTGTTGAATCGTAACATAACTGAGACTTTAACTGCAGAAAAGTGAACGTTGTAACACGGAAAATCAACAGCAACACGAGTATGTGAGCGAAAGTGGCGAAACACAAGTGAGCGACGAAGAGGAAAAACAGAACAGATGCCGTCATCAAATTGGCACAAAATGGAATTGCTGCTTGCCTTTGTTAATCAAGAGCTCTTACGTTTGGTTGAGTAATTTTGTTTGTGTGAAAACAAAAGCATAATTAACAGTTCCCTCTCCCATGCCAAAGTGAAAACAAATAATTGAATACGTCAGCTGAACAGGAGCCGAACACAACATTTAGTCGTAGAGGATTCAGGTAGTTTCTGAACAGATCTATTAACTAGGCCTGTATCATTTATTATATTTTATTATCATTTATTTAATTCTTTTTTTTTTTCAGAACTGTAAACAAATTAGAATTGAATGTGTTTCCGTGCTAATGTGTTTCAGTTCAACAATCCTGTTAACAAAAGTTTATGCCACAAAAGACACATTTGAGCTTTTATTTACAGAAGCAAAGTGTGAATCACATAATTCTTTGTTATTGGGAAACCATGTGTTTCTAGCTGTTATAGAAAAAAAGATATCTTTTGTTGCATTGTCATATTTAAAGAAAATATTGAAATCATTGCATATACAGCCACTGCTGGTCTTTGATTTGATCATTTAAAGGTATGTGTTTGAGTTTAATGAACATTTTTGAGAGAAACATCCTTTCTCCCAATTTCCAAGTAAAATATCATTATGTAGAGCATGCATTGAAATAACACAAAGATGCACAAATAATACAAAGAAAACCAGTTCATATTCATTTCTAAACGACACAATACTAATGTTGTAACTTGTTCAAAGTTCACACATCCATATTTGGTGGAATCATCCTGGTTTTCAGTGACAGCTTTCACGTGTCTTGGCTCTGTACCACTACTGTTGGATGACTTTACGAACTTCCTGGTAGAGAAATTCAAGTAGCTCAGTGATGTTCCATGGCCATGTTCATCCAGAAGTCTTCAAGATTGGGCTGGCCATGACAGGGTGGTGCATCATCGACACCTTTATGGACCTGCTGAGTCCACAGTATGATAGAAGAACCAGACCTCAGAGTTTGGGAACATTGTCAGAGCAGAAGTCCAGTAGTTTTCAAGAGTTACTTTTTGATTCCAGTTACTTTTGCGGTACTAATAGCATTGTTTTTTCCTACTCAGCTGGTCCTATTGTAAGAAGATACAAATGGCCACGGTAGTAGTAGTGTTTATACTTCACCTCCTTCAATAAGACACGGGTCAGGTGTTCATTAAGTAGAATAAGGCGTGTTTATGTTGGAATTCAACAGACACAGGAATGGAACGGTTGTCACTTACAGGAAATTGCAGCGGTCATTGTCATCACTTACTTTGACTGCAGCTATGAAAGTATTTTCCCAATGTATCATGACTGAAAAAAAAAAAATCCACATCATAATTCAGTCCATGTCAGATGGTTAGCAACTCTGAATTATATCTTTGCAAGCTGCGAAAGTGCTGTATGAGTAACATGATTAGTGCGGTAACTCTAACTTATCTATCCCTAACCCTGTTTTTTTCTCACTCTTCCGTTTGGATTTTCAAGCATGGTAACGGCTTTAATCAACATCCCTCAACTTGAAATTATAGGCTGGGAAAGAATTACTTTGGCTTAAGATGCTGAGAAAAATAGACGCTGCTGTCACACTGGTTGGGCAATGTTTCGTAGCCTGTTTTTTTTTTTTTTATGCTGGCTGATATCTTATCTCAGGAGGGGCAGCGGAAATCAGATTGATTCCTAAACCAGGCTGAAAAACTCTTTAAAGCAGAGGAATAAGGAATGTAGAATGACAGATTGTCATATTTCAAGCCATCTGTCCCAGATTCCCACACTTCCATAATCCAGATTCTTTGGTTTAGGAGGGATTCCAAAATAACAATACATCTCGACACACACTTTTCTCTGCCATGCTGCCACAGCAAGTGACCTGTGACAGCCTCTTTGAGGAGATTGTATCCACTCACAAACGTCCAACAAATATATCTCATTATGGCCTGCAGGGATTTTCCCTGAAGAATAACCTCAACCGCAGGGTGAAAAGTCTCGTTCCGCTTGAGAAGAAAAGGGTCGGACCGAATCCAATCCTGTGCAGCAACCACGGAACAAAAGCCAAAATGTGACTGGAAAGGTTTATGTTTTTACGGCTTTACTTGGAAAGTCCAAAGTAACAAAGGCTTATTTTCTCCTTAAAACCCTTTGTACTTGTTAGATCATTTTGGAACTAAATGTGATTCCGGTGATATAAAACAGCATCGTTTCATGTTGTCAAGCACATTTTCACTCCATTCACTGATTGTTTTGTTGCTATTGCTTTTCATCCTAATGAACAATGCCATTAATCTTCCAATAATGCATAGCGCACAGACATCTTAACAGCCTACTTGACATATAAAGACATGATCATTACAGATTAAATGTCAAATGTACTCCCTTGTATCTGAGAAGCTATTAGTTGTTGTGCATTATGTGCTGTGTGTCAGTCTACTAATAAAAAGAAAAGACTGATAGCAGAGGCATTCTCCTGGTTCTGCTTCTCTGCAGTGGGATGATGCACCAGGATGTCTGGAGCCAAAATGTCACATACTTTGAAACAACTGAGCTGATCTTACTGTCAGATTACCTTAACATGAACTTGAGCGACTTTTATTATCTTGCAAATAAACCGACAACTATTGGCCTTCATGTTGCTCTGTAGAGCCACAAATTCAGCAAAAATATAAACAGCAACTGATCCCATTTCAATGGTCCCTTTATCTGTTCAGACTCAATTAGACTGATTTAATTAGAGTCTAAACAAGGAGGATATTACTTGAGTTTTTCCAGACAAGTCATTACACTACAGCAGGTGAAATGCTTGAATTAGGGCAAACAGAGAGCACAAGTGTGTGTTTAACACAGGCAACTGCAGTATGACAACCAAGATGCAAAATTGATGCCGCATTCAAGCAACTTTTTTAGACCTGGACGTTGCCACTGCTGTCATACAAATGTGATTTCACTTTTGCTCGTATTTTCTATGAGTGATCAATAGATATAATCTGCTAATGGGTTGAGTTTATGTCCAGTGGCCTTATGTCTTCAGCTAAAATGTGCTCACTGAGGTACTTTCTGAGCCAACGTCCTCTTTATACACATCCCATACTTGGCACCATATACTCATATGGCCTGATAGCCTGGCAGTGGCTAATGTGTGCAAATTGTCATTGGGAGTCTTTTTATATCAAGCACCAGTGCTCAGCACTTCTCTAGAAGGTGACTTCAGCATTTCTCTCCCTTCCATCTCATTTAGTGTGTAGATCCATTGTTGAATATACAGTATGGGTCTGTAAAGCAGAAACTGCCCTTGTCTTATAGGCTGTCCTTGAGATTGCAGTTCTCAGCGAGGCAGAATAAGGAAGCGGGAAAATTTGTTTTAAACCCCCCTATACCCCTCCCTCCGTCAATTTCACCTTTCATCTTTGACTTTCATATACTTTCCAGTGTAGCTTGACACTATATGTTCTGATTACATGGCATTCACTGTATTAAGATAAACATACACTGCAAAATATAGTGTCTAATCAAGATGGAATATCTCAACCTAAGGCAATATGAGCTGGTTTTATGCCTGAAACTAGTCAGTTTTTATGCCAAAGTATTAGTCTTTGTTCCTTCAGTTCAAGTTATTTGTGCTCAAGTGTCCTATAATATGTCCTTAACATTCTATTACTGATTTTGGGAACTTTAATTCTTTTAACCACATTGTCCTGAGTTACTGTGTACAGAAAGAAAAGACTTGACATTGATCATTTTATACATTTAATGTGTTAATCTGATTTAGTCTGACTGCACTAGTTTGGGAGGGTCTCTCAACCAAGATAGTTTTAGGTGTTGTTAAAAAAAAATCTTGGCAAGTGAAAATTTCCTGTTCTCTTAGCAGACAATTTTGCTGACTTCCAGTATTATTTGCCCTTTTTTCCCACCTTGTTTTTGAGAACTGAAATTTGCAGTACACTACTGCAAGTTTTCTAACTTTCAATCCCATTTGGATGAGTTCCAAAAAAGCTTCTTCAAGATAATTCATGCAACCGAATGTTGAAAAAAATAAATATAACCATAATAGATGGACAAAACAGCACTGCACTTAGGCTTCAGTTGATTAATTCTTTCACTTTTCCCTTTTAACACTTTGTCAATAACCCAACTTCTCTAAAAACATATAAGAAACATGCCGTGGCTCAAATTAAATAGTGATTAATCTGATTTCATTTTGCTCTCTTGGCCTTGTAAGGAAAATGCTGCTGCAGCTCTTTTGACATGAGTTGTTAATCACAGAACAAGCTAGCAAATGCATTCAATCCCCCACAACCCCCCTGTTATTTATTATCACAATGGTAATTCACTGTGTGAAATAAATGAGGATACAGCTGGGAGTTGTAGGGAACTTTAGAACGTTTAAGTTCCTGTGTTTATTATTCCTTTGTTATATCTTCATCTCAAGTTATACGCAAGGAAAGTTTTTAGATACCTCACGGTTGATGTCATGACTTTGTGGCCATCCTAGACGAGCATTAGCGCGCAAAGCAGCCGTAAATTACATTTCTGGCCCAAGAAAGAATGTGTTCAAAAGGCCAGAAACCTTTGTAACAGACCATTAATTTTAAAAGCGCTGCCTGGAGTCGTATCAGCTGCCTGCACTGGAGTTACAGGCTAGCATCGCGTAACATGCATATTTTGAAGAAAGGTGAGCATAGGTTTGGTGAAAGTGCCCTTTGTCCGTTTGACCTGATCTTGTTTTCACAAATACCCCCCCCCCCCCCTAACTAAAGAGTCTTGAAATAATTGTAGCCTGGATGTAAATATCAGGTTCTACTCTCTTAAAACCAGACCCTGACAAAGGATTGACAAAAACTTCATTATTACAAATAATGGTTGTCAGGCACCCTCCTCTTTTCCCCTTTGAGCAGAATAATCATGGACATTACACACTGTGGCATTAGAACTATTCTGACTTCTGTAAAGGACAGCTAAATTATCAGCTCCTGAGCACTTTGTTTTAGACTACATTGCAATTTCACAGGAGTTGCTTTTTAGTTCGCATGGTTTGTCACATCCAATTATTATATTCAACACGCGCCCCTGCTTCGAGGCTTGCTTCTGGCTATTGTGTTTGATCAGGTATACTTTTGACTCGCTGTAGAATCGACTAATTGTCTGTTCGACCTTGAACGGGCTGAAGGGAGCCTGGACAGGAGCTACCTTGTTCAATTATTTCAGTCTCCACACCTCCTCCCTGTCCACCTCCATTTGAGTGAGCACCTTAAAAACATGTATTTTCTCATGTTAGACCATTCATTCATGCCTTGACAGTCATTAACATAGAAGGTTTGTTAAAAAAATTTAAAAAAAAAATACGACAGTCTATTGCGTCACTGTTAGTATGTACATTCATGACGTTTATAATGTAGAATGACTGTAGTTAATAAACAGAAGTGAAAGTTTCCATCATTTTCTAGTTTCTAGAAGCTAAAATCAGCCTAATCAAAAACATCAACTCAATTCATGCTAGTGAGTCAAATATGAATGATTATGATGCACTGTTTACTGCCTTTGGGCCATAGGATTTATTTCTGAATGTTGGAATTGCTTTTCTGATTGCCACATGGGCTTTACTACTTTCAGTCTCTTGTTGATTAAATGCAGCAGCAGTGAATTCACTCATTGCTTATCTTTTTCGAGGAGCAATAATCAAATGTACATGAATTAGAAGGAAAAAGGGGGAAAACAGCTTTAAACATTTAACAGGTTCAAACCCCAAGCATCTCTCATTACCTTAATGGATACTGAAAGTTATAAAGACAGTGAATATATTGGACAGCGGGTGTTCATAGTGTAGAACTCCAGTATATATGGATGAAAGGGTCAAGGTGTTCTATAGAACTAAAAGCTTGGAGCAGGCAGAAGCTCACGTGTGCAGCGTACACGGCTTGGAGTCATTAAACAAAGTTACAAAGTCTTAACGTAACACCAAGAAATGGTATTGTTTGTAACAAATGTCATTAAATACGCGTCTCGGTAACCACACATTTGGTAGCCATTGATGCTGGCAAACTTCCTGAGGCAAGACAATTAATCTACGTTCAACCATGTCTTCAGGGCAGGTAAAGTAGAGTGTTTATTTCTAAATATATCAGAATTTGGAACAAAAAAAAAAGACAAATGAACAGATCTGGATTAGGGCCACGTAGAAAAAATAAAAACACTTGTCTCTATGAGTAAAATCGTAATATTGTGACAACAATGTCCTCATATTTAGATAGAGAATAAAGCCATATTATTATGAGTATAACGTCCCCATCCACAAAAGAGGCAATTTTCTCCAAATCCATTCTGTTCTTATGACAAAATAAACCCAAACGTGTGCAAACTTGCTTCAAAGTCCAGTCCTTAGAGTAATGCTAAAGTATCGATGGTGGTAATAGGCTCAGTATTTCACCTTTACAATTCTCCATTATGTGATGAGTGGGTACGATTTTATTCTTGTAATATTATGGCTTTATTCTCAAATTATATATAATAATACTCATAATAGAACAATTTCATTCTGTAAAATTCTGACTTTTGGTATTCGACTTGATTCTCATAAAATTACGGGTTTTACCTTGATATCTTACAACTTTATTCCCGCAGTGACAAGTGCATTTTCTTGTGTGGTCCTAATACACCATTGTACTAAATAATATAACAGCCTATAACTGACTGTTCATTGTGCGAACATAGTTTTACTGTAATGCAAAGATGTTTGCGTGGCCATCACATTGTAATGCAAAAAAATGGAAGTTCAGTTTGTAATGTTGTAAATTCAATTTACATTAGCTGGAAACATTGTTAGCTTTACACTTACTAGTCTAACAGTACCAGCCTCTTATCACATCTTATCTTTCACATTATTTTCTTCGGACAACACCCTTTTTTACCCTCTTTGTTTTTCTTTCTACATTTGCAACGGCCGTTAGCCTATTTGTAGCTTTTTTTTTTTCACTTAACTTACTTTACTTGTCTCATCTTCTGAAGGTGAAGGGGGGGTGACGTTTGCCCTAAAGCAGTCAAATTCTGTAGTTCTTTTTGTGTAGGGGTTCCTACCCGACACCAGAAGTTACATGGTGCCAGTGCAGGCGATACGGATGCTCCGGAGTGATGACGAAAGTGTAATTGAACCTATTGTGAGTTGTCGTACCACCAAAAATGACCTTGAAAATATAGTTCGAAAGCTGAAAAAGTCTGTTGTGTTGCTTTAAAAGAGTGCTGCTGCGTAATTGGCTGCTTCGGAATGAGCAACAAACACTCTTCCATCACTGTCACGGCACGTCAGTTCAGGCAGGGACACGGAGTTGCGTCGGAAAGTTTTGCAGTTCAGTCTGAAGTCACTCATTTGTAATACAGTCTATTTCTGAGAAGATTTATCCATTGAGTTGGTTTCTCGTGCCAGATACCCAAAAGCATTGTTGGAAGGCGGCCATGATTGTCGTTTGGCTGTGTGCAGGCTATGGCATCTCAAAGCTGTTTCCAGACTGATGTCTCCTCATGAAAATTTAATGAAGAAAGTCTTTCCAAAAAGGTGCCGTTTATGAGAGCAACGGAAGACACTAATTAGCCGTATCACAGCGGGGAAAGGAAAACTTAAGGTGCACATAAACCTCATTGGCATTCGAAATAAGCAGGTCTTGTTTTGCAGATTAACACTTAGCTAACATTACAACGAGGCAGACATTTTGCATATGGGGATCTTATGGTGCGGAATATTCCACTCGCTGCTCCTCAAAGATCATCGCTCGCTGCAAGTTGAAAATACTTCCCGTTCAGAGCCGGGAGCGTCACACAAAGCTCCTCGAGGCTTTGATTTTCTTTGTTTTGCTAAAGGAACATGTTTTGGGAGCACAGAGCAGCACAATAGAAATATCTCGTCTCACATCTCCAACGACAGCAAGATGTAGCCCGCCCTTGTTCACTTGTAAGTTGAGACGCAGGCAGGAACAAGACAGTTTAGGCAACACGGCAAAGCCACCTGCCTTCATCAAACAACATCAGAGCACCACGTCACCTCAACACATGCAGGAAAGGCGCTTCTCTTTCATTCCGTCATTCGCTCAACACCATTCAACCCATTCTGTCTCTTTTTCCCACTTGGTCCAAATGCTTGTTCCATTCCATTCTCTCCTTTTTGTTAATTTTGTCCTCGTCAATACTAATAATAATGTGGGCGGATGAAAAAAACAGATTAAAATGCTTCCTGTAAAAGAAACACAACATTCCACTACTTGTTTCATGCAGGTCAGACGCTATAAAGTACAACTAGTATCCATACTTCCTTCTGCAACAGGCATTTGGTTTAGTCTTAACACATTTTGAGAGGAATTCTGGAATTTTTTTTTTTATTTCTGCGCTATCACACAAAAATTAAGATAAATGGTAAAAGAAAACACAGAAGCTTCAGAGATATTCTGATGCCTCTGAAAGTTGATTTGCATATTCTAGCGAAGTCAAAGTCATTACGTTAAGGATAATACTTTTTGATTTTTACTTCAACTTAAAATGATAATTCTATTCTATTAATACGATGTGATGTTGAGTTAGCGTTGCAATAAAAATGCCTTCCATAGACCTCAGTTTTCCTTATACATTTCAGAGTCTTGCATTTGAAGCTTCCCCTTGTTGAATTAGTACTTCAACTTTCACCAGTCTTTTTTTTTCTTTATCTGTACACCTGCTTGAGCGTATAAAGTGTGTACTTTTGCCACCTCTGCTCTCCTATTTGCATTCTTATTCTGTCGCTCTGCAGTCATAGCTATAATTTCCATCAGCTCTCTTCTAAGTAGCTCTTCACGGGGCCCCAGGAGAAGCGGATACTTGCCCGTTCTAACCTCGGCTACACTGTCTCTTGTCTGTTTGCAGAGGACCAGCTGCCCCCTGGTTTCCCCACCATAGACATGGGCCCACAGTTGAAAGTGGTGGAGCGAACACGCACTGCCACCATGCTCTGTGCCGCCAGCGGCAACCCCGACCCAGACATCTCCTGGTTCAAAGACTTCCTCCCTGTCAACACCACCAACAACAATGGGCGCATTAAACAGCTCCGATCAGGTAGGTTTCCTCTGCTGAAAGCTTAATTACAAAAACAGGGACTTTTCTTTCTCCTCTATCTGATCTGCTCCCCCTGTTGTCTCCTCTGTTCTCTCATTCTTTTCTTCTTCCCATAATTTAACTTCTCATTTGGCTTTTGATTTTGTAGGTAATGGCATTGTTTCTACTATTTCCTGTCCTCTACTCTCTGTACACCCCGGTGTGTGTCGTCTGTATGTGTGTCTCCCTTTGTCTTCCAGTGTTGTCATGGGCTGTTGGGACTGTTTCCCCTTCTGTGTTTGCTGGCTTCTGCCCTAACTTCTGCCCTCATTGCTCACTGCTGTGACTTTTTGCGATGATTCTTTTGCTGTTTTATATTTTGTTTTTCTTTCCACTGCATTGGTGCAGTGGAGTTTTTTTTTTGTTTTTGTTTTTTTTTGGATCCATTCTCTACATTTATTATATCTTTTCTTTTATTGTTTAAACAATTAATATCCAACATTCATTCAAAGGAGTGCAATTTACAGTAATCTGAATAAAGTAGGAAATTATATATATATATATAAAAAAAAGATTATTAATTGCATTTGTTGAATTAATTACTTACAAAAGAGGGATCCTTAAGCCTCATTGGGAATAAATATTTGCTTTCTTCAGGTTCAGAAAATACTCTCTAATTGAAATAACATTCTGGATACTAATAGCCACAGTAGTGTGTAAAGTTGTATACAGCAGCCCCCCCCCACCCCTCTTTACAGCCTTTGCTTTAGTGTTTAGATGCCAGCTTTGGTTTTCTTTGCCTTTGACATACCCTAATATGCACCTTATTATCCTAAGTTTCATTTAATATTCTCACACAGATGAATTCAAATGCAACTTAATTTGCAAGCTACCGGCAATACATGAGCTAAACTCTTTGTAATTTTTAAGTCTTGTATGTTTGACCACCTGTCTTCACAGATTTCACAGCTGTCCTTTTGTTAATCCGTCTTGTTAACCTTACTTCTGGCTTGTTTTTTTTTGTTTGTTTTTTTTTAACCGAACTGTGTAGAATTAACCCTTATTTTTAATGTCCAACTTTGATTCACGTAGAGTTGATAAAGAATTAACAAAACCTTGTTAACTAAACTTAAAGAATATAATCATATTCTTATGCTGTCTTTCTTCTCTCTGTATTTTTAAATCTACAGAATCCTTTGGTAAGTGCTTAGCTCTAAAGCACACATCACCCCCCACTAATTTCCATGTTTCCAACAACTATTAAAATGCATGGCATGCATTTTACTAACAGATAGTTTAGATTCAGGGCTACTACTAGATACACACACACACACTCTTCCCTTACCTCACGGTGTTTAAGTGCCCTACCACTGTTAGATACACCTTTATCTGGAGGTTATAATCACTCAGCTTTAGCCTAGTGTTGTGATATACTGACCTGGATAACCTGTCCTTACATGTCTGTTACTCACTCACTGACCCACCTACTCACTTACTTAATCTTTTAACACCAGCACCATAGGTATGGGAATTTCAAGAGCTTTTAGGGAGGTGACCAGTTCAGGTCAAACACAGGGATGTCAAGTCTTTAAACAAGTCTGATCTCATTGTCATACATAAAAAAAAAAGTCCTCAAAGTCTTTGCCTACAGTAGATGGTCTTCAGAAGCCATTGCCACTTCCAAAATGGCACCTCCCCGTGGTACATCAATGTACAAGTTCTTCTCTCTGACCTATGATTTTTCTATGATGAATCCTGTCTTTTTTTGCCAGTACAGTACAGAAAAGTTCTTATTCTCTTTCTCTCTCCTTTCTCTTTCCTCTAGTACCTTTATTTACGTACCCTGTTAAATCTAATTTGATTCTTCTTCCAAAGCCCCCAGCCTCTATCTACTCGTACTAATGCTTCTTCTTTCTAATCTTATTTGCATTCATATTATCCACCCAGGTGGTACACCAATAAGAGGTAAGAGTGCTGAACTGACGTTCACAGAATGAAAATAATACAAATTCATTCTTGCTGTCAACCCATCCATTCACTCGAATCACCTCCATTTTTGTCCTGTTTACTAAGTCCAAATCCCATTACTTTCATATGGACCTTCCTTCTTATTTGTCCTATTTTGTTGACTAAATTTGTATTCCATCTTTTTGTCTATGCTTTATTTCCTCCTTTGTATTCTGGTTTCAAGAGCCTGTTTAGCTCAGTTGAGATATGCTTGCCCTGGCTCAAATAAGCATATCCAATGACAATTATTTTTTAAACTATATTTTTCCGTTCATTTTTGTTTTCTTTTTGGCCATAGCGAATCATGTGTCCCTCTTTTTGTCCAACTAAAACAACCAAGCATTTTTCCCCCTTAGCTGTTCTTGTTCAGCACTAAAAATATGCACAGATGCTGTGGAATCACGCAGGCATGCTGAAGACAACATTGCCTCTCCTCTGCTTTTTTCTCCCAAAGAATTCTTTCTATCTTTGCAAACTATTTTTTTTCCATTTCTTCTATTTGCTTTCCTCTCCTGTACCTCTACAAAAAAGCCCAAACAACCACTTTTTTGATAAAGTTTCTCCGGTGCTTTTTTTCTCTTTCACCTATTTTTCTTACTTTTCTTGGGTTTGAAGACTATTTTACTTTTTGACTTTTTTTCTTCAGGGTTTGGGAAAGGCAAACTGTAGAGTCTGGCGAGGACCCGATTGGCTCATTTTTGCCGTGTGACATGGAGCTGGAGAGTTGTTGATGCATAAAGCCATTTTTCCCCTGGGTCATGTGACACCACACTGCTGATCCCATTTGTGGATTTTTATGGGTGTCTTTTGTAGCTTTCACAAGCTAAAAGCAGTGGTTGGTTACCTTCTTGTCGGCTCAGGCCGATATTTTGAATTTTGTCTTCTAATACAATTGCATTTTATTTTTCAGCTAAGGGTTGTCAGAAGGTTGTAAGTTGTGCCGACATACATTTCTTGCTAAGATTTGCATGTCAAAACTTTTGTTACAGAGGGTTATATGTTGGTTTTGCCTTAAATAATATTTCAATTAATATTTTTCCACATATGTGAGCAGCATTTTTCTATTTTTTGTATGTGCTGCATTTTTTGAGCATAACTTCACCTAGATGAAGTCCCAAATTATTCTGTTAGATGGATGTTACACTTGATCTGTGATTGAATATGCTAAAATTCATACCTAAATTTCTTTCTTTCAATTGTCCTCCCTTGTTATGCTGCTTTCTTATACTGTAAACCTCTTTTGTTTGATCCATGTCTCCCTAAAGCAGTATCACTCATCCCCATATTGACCAGTCCAGTGACATGTTGTATATTCAAGGGCTTGCCCCTGTGACTCAAAGTGAAATTATTTTTTGATATTGGCACTAGGATGAGTGTGTTTTTAGAATTAACTGGTTAAATAACCAGTTGGAATTAGGTAAATGTACTGTAGACAGGACATAAATTATGTTTTATGTTGTATTTTTGTTTAAAAAGTGTCATTTTCTTTTCCCTTGTTGTTATTTTAGGCGAGAGGAACAATATATTCGTAATGCTATTTCTTGCATAATCATTTGCAGCAATCCCTCACTATAGTTGGATAACAGGCTCCATTTTGCTTCAGCAAGTGGATCAATGATGAGGGTTTAATAGATCTTACAGAAATAGATTTTGATTTTATCAGTTGTATATTGATTAATTGCCCTCATAAAGTGTCCGACTACTGAGGTTTTGAAAGGACAAAGCAAAACTAAAAATGAAGGGGGCTCATGTTGGCCTCGTTGAGGTCAGACAAGTTCTTTTCTTTTTATTTTTGCTTGCAAGCTTCACACAGACATCATTTTAACCAGAGATACTCTGCTGCCCCGTTTGTTATTCCCAACCAGGAGCCCTCCAGATAGAGCACAGCGAAGAGTCTGACCAGGGGAAGTATGAATGTGTGGCGACCAACAACGACGGAACCCGCTACTCGGCTCCAGCCAATCTATACGTCAGAGGTAGGAAACCTGCATCAAACAGCTCCTGCATGACTCTATCGAACATTTTATTAACTTTAAAATTTACAAGGAAGCTTTAAATCGGTCAATAAAGTCTGCAGGGGCCATATCCAGTGAGGCCGCTGTGAGTATTCTGTTTGTTCGTTCGTTTGTTTTGGGGTTTTTTTGTTTTTTTTCCACTCTACTTACCTGCACTGATTTGAACCTACAGTATTGATTCTCTTACTGTATGTGTTTCTAGCCCTTTCTGTTATTTATCCTGAGCCTAACACCGATGATGAGACTGCTTGCTGTGTTTTATCTACTAAATGCCTTCCAAACCTGACTGTCGGAGGGGAAAAGGGCAGCCGGCCCTTCTCTGTCAGTCCAAACTCTTTCCTAGCAGTGAACAGATCCTCTTGGGCCTTTTTCCTCCTGATTTTTCCCCACTGATATTGGAAGGACATGTTTTTATCTTAAATAACATCAGTTTCTTACAAGCTGACACTTAAAAATTGAGCGTTAGAAGCATTCCTGTTAATGTTTTTAATTTTATTTACAAGATTTTCTTGTAAAATTGTAGTGGTGGTTACAACAACTATAATGCGATTTGCCTTTGCAAGCGGATTAGCCTCAGTTACTTGCTTTTGGCTAGATTTAATAATAAAATATACTTCCAGCAATATAATACAACTCAATTCCTCTAGATTGATAGATTTCTACATATTTTACAAAGCTGCAATATTTCGCTTCAGTAGCCATCACTTTCTAAACTCTGTCACCGAAATATAAAACAAAATACATTTGTTTTAACTGTCACTTAAAGCTACGAATGTGACTGGGACAGGGTTTGTTTTCACAGCCAATCTGTTAATATCTTTAGGTCAGTGTTTGTTTTAAAGCACAGGATGCTCGGGAGAAACATGGGGCTCCCTGAAGCTTAAACACAGAAGGTCCTTCGAATTGTTTGAGTAGCATCTGAACACCTTCAACATGGCCTTTTTACTCTCTGTGTTTCCCTTGTTTTTTCTCCTTTCCGTATTTCATTTTGTTCTGCATCCAAACCCCTACATTCCTCAGAGCTGCGAGAAGGTTGGTGTGTTTTTACTATTTGAACACGACACAAATCAAAACACACTCATTCATATGTCACGTTAAAAAAAACAACAAAAAAACAAAGGAAGTCACATTTCACAAATTTCCACTTATTATAATCTACGTTCATCGCCATGGCCTTTACTTTTTCGTTGCAGCTGTTGCAGATTCAGTGTTCATGTTCCCATTGAGAATATCGCTGGTTATTGTCAGATTGCATGCCTGTACAAAATGTGGTGCATGTTTGCATCTTTGAGGTGGGGTCACGGCTGCATTTGCATTTGTTGGCGGGCTCTATTTGCATGGTTACCTGCGGATGCTTGAGCTTGACACCCCCCCTTCCCTGTCAGTGTTCAGGCTTTGTTTATCTACTAATAATAAAGCAGGAGGTCAATGGGTGGAGCATCTTTTTTAGTGAAGAAATTAAAGGGTTCTTTGTAGTACTGATATTCCAAAATCTCAAAACCACAAATGAATCAATGCTACGTGTCCACAGACTCATTGAAACTCATTGAATTAAGTATAAAATTCACTGTTTCTACACATCTGTATTATGGTATAAGCAAGGATTTTTCTTCAAGTCAGAACTCAAAGCCAGTTATTTTAATTACACTGTGACTAATACAATTCATATGCTGCGTCAGCTGATAGTTTACATTACAGCTCTGTTAGCTTACCTGGTTTTAAACAGAAATCAACCACAGTAAAACCAAAATTCACCTGTTTTCAGTACGGTTTAGGTTTGATCTGTTTAGAATCGTCCAAACAAGATCAGAACTGTCACAGTTTAGTCTGAACCATGGATTGACCAACATCAATTTAGCAAAGATAGAAAGTTTATACCTTCATAAACTTCATAATCAAATTCAGTTGTGTAGAAGAAACACTTATGATCATTTTAAATCTATTAGAAAGTAGAAGCTCTACATATTTGGCCAGCCATCCAGCTTTCTCAGTGCGTTCAATACCTAGAAAAGTTTGGAATCAGGCCAGTCGCTGTCAAATATGTATGACCTATTCTATATCGATCCAGTCACAAGTCTGGGGGGCAGTCTTGCAATGCGACTTCTTTTCGTTGCGGGTCAAAATCAGTTCTGTGTCCATAAATCTGTTGACAACTGTTGTTGGTTGTTTACTCGATTCAAAAATAAGGATTGAATTACAGATTACACCCTGTATTCTTACGTTTCTCTGACAAAAGCATCATATTCATCTCATCTGTGATTGGTTTACCTGTTACCTGTTAGTCCCGCCTTCATATTTGCATTAAAGCACCAAGTTTCCAGACAGATTTCTTATTGAGAAAGACGAACAGTTGGTCAGACTACTACGTACATACAGACTTTTTTTAGTAAGTAAGTAAAACAGAACAGCAGCAGGAAAAAACATCTACAACAGGAACTGTTTTGCAACACAAATGCAGTTGCATCATATACACGTTGTTTCAGTGCGTTGATATTCAGCCTGTGGTGTTCGGTCCAGTTCCAAGTTTCTCAGAGATAAAAAGTTATTTAAAGCAAAATCAATAATTCGTAGCACATGGCTGTAAAGTCAAGTGCCAAGTTGTAAAAGCCAACCTTGCCATCGGAGATTACAAACTTCCACTGACGAGGATGTGTCTGCGCAGGAAGTCATGAAAGAATGATGCATTTCGAGCGTTCTCCACCAAACATGACAAATGTAATGATATTCAAATGAGCAGGATAATGTTATGTCTGTGGGGAACGTGATCCAATTGGATATTAATTAAATATTGAGTGAGAGAAACGTTGTATTTAATAATGCAAGCAGTTCCCCTAGATTTCCTCTCTGGAGATCTGCAGCCTGCTCGGCAGAATGAGTCTGTGTGAGGTGGGTGGCAGGAAGCGCTTGCCTATGCTGCAGTTAAATATAACAAATTCCTACAAAGAGAGTCACAGGAACAATAAATATAAATATTCACGCATTTGAACGAAACATTCTACCAAAATGTTTTTTTCAAGGTTTACTGAATAATTTAATAACACACTTACTCCGGAACGTAGACGATTAAAAGTAAACTTGGCTGTGTTAGCCTTTGCCAAAATAAATATTCCGCTTGCACAAATGTGTGTTTAAAAGTACTTAAAGCAGTAGTAGTGGCTTAATTCTCTGAGATCAGTCATTCTCAGACAACTTTAACACCTCCTGCGAGTCTCTGTCCTTTTGTCCTGTGCCAAAGCCCCTGAATTGCACTTAAAAGTCAAACCAAAAGAATTTCCTGCTCCATTTATTCTCCCATTGTCCTGGCCTGTAGTCTTTTTTTTTCAGATTTTCCAAATGTTTCTTAATAATCTACTCTATGACCTTCTAAGTTGCGTTCGCCACATTAACACTGTCAGCCTAAATACCTCGTCTTTCTTCTGAGTCTTCATTGGTTTGCCCTTGCGGTCTTCTTCCCGCCTCAGTCTCATCCTGGTCTTATATGCATGACAGACTCCCTCCTTGCCCTCAATGCCTTCGTGTACACTGTGGATCATGTACATTTCACATCCAAGTCTTTTACTTTGTAATTATTTTTGGGATGTGCATCCTCTAGGGCTGTCAAATATACACATGTAAACTCATAAAACCCTAATACTACAATATTCACAATCTTTAGAATTGTTGCCGTCTCATCATATTTTAAGGTTGTTTTCATCATAACATACCAATTTGATAGCATTAACTGCCTCTAAATGTAATAATGTCTAAATGTCCCATTACATGTAGATTTATATGAGCTAAAACAGTACAGATAACCTAGTTTAATGTAGCTCTTATAAATAATTGTATCTATAATTTTCTAAATGTACATCTCTGACTGCATTATATTTGATAGCCCTGGTGTGCACTTCGGACTAAGTTAGGAAAAAAAAACCCACAATTCCTCAGGAGTATTAACCATGTCATGTGATGTACAAATGTGAAGCGCTGCATTATCTCACATCACCAGTACTTTGTGCAGTTCTGCTTACATGTATTAATGTATTGTATTTTGTGCGTGGCGTTTGTGTTGGCGTTGATCCATTCACCATTTCAACTTTTAAGTCTGATCAAGTGTGTATCATTCATTGAACTGTCATAAAAGAAGAACGTGGATTTTATAAGCAATTATAGCAATATACTGTCTAACGGTATCATTTTAATTTGGGGTTTTATGGGTTTTTTTTTTTTTTACACATGATTTTGTGTTTTTCAGTACGCCGGGTGCCACCACGATTCTCCATTCCACCTACAGACAATGAGATCATGCCAGGCGGCAGTGTCAATATCACATGTGTGGCAGTGGGTTCACCCATGCCATATGTCAAATGGATGCTGGGTGCTGAGGACCTTACACCAGAGGATGACATGCCCATTGGACGAAATGTCTTGGAGCTTACCGACGTCCGGCAGTCGGCCAACTACACTTGCGTGGCCATGTCAACACTCGGGGTGATCGAGGCTATGGCTCAGATCACAGTCAAAGGTAGAGTCACTTCCGAACCACCTTATGTAATATTTATAGGTACTACTGTGGTGCCATATGTTGCATTTTTTTTTTTGGTTTTTTTTACCTCACAGTAAAATGTCGATTTATGTTTACGTACAGTACTGTGCAGAATTTAAATGAGCTAAATATTACTTCTTTTTTTCTTATTACCATTTTTATTTTATTGTAAATCTTTTTTGACAGTACAAATAACAATGCGTTTTCTACTGAAGCAAAAGTACAACAACACAGAATGTCAATATGGTGATACAATGTGTCTATTGTGGAAACAAAATAAATGCATTCCCCAGACAAAAAAGAGAAA
>JAPSES010000102.1:1022948-1034693 GCA_029822895.1 Maxillicosta whitleyi | reverse complement strand
CCCCCCTCCCATTTTACTACTCTTCATTCCACAAGGGAGCCCAGATTTGATCCCGGTTTTGACCTTTTTCTGGCCTGTCTTTGCCAGGATACACACTGATTTTTCCTGTCCTTTACTGGCTCTTTCTGCACTCACCTCTGCATGAGGCAAATAATCTGCAGCGTTCATTCAATCAAATGTTCAGTTCTAAGCAGAATTTCACTCAACTCCTTAATAAGTCCTTTGGGGAGAGTAAGATTAGTAAGCGAAGTGTCAGCACAAGATATGATCAGTACATATGATCAAAAAAATAAAAAAATATAATACTTAAAGTGATACAAGGGGGTTTAGACCTACAGCTTTAGCCTCTTCCTACTTAATTGTCCTTGGTTTTGGTTTGGATAATGCAAAGGTGACTTTAATGTGAACAGATAATGTGCGTGCTGGGTTCTCAGCGTTTCCATTTGTTCGAGACAGATTTACACATCGATAACCAAGCCTGTGTCACTGGCACGTTGCAAAACATTCAGTGCATAACCAGGATATATTTGTCTTGTCAAGATCAATTTTTATGTGACAGAATGCTCCTCTTGTGCAAAACAAAGGGCAACAACCATGTTATGCTCAGGCATGGAATAGGACTGTGCATCTTCATCAGACGGAAATGGATATCAACATTAAGGAATAATTCATGCCATATTTCAAGACATATGTTCTAGTCATTTGCAAGATGAAATACATTGTAATATGTTATATTCCTAATTTGCATATTCTTTCATTAATATTCTTAAATATTGTTGTATTTATATGACCAAATTGCTTGCATTGTAGTTTTTTGTTTTTTTTTTTTGCAGAGAAATGCACACACACGCAGCAATTAAGAGTCAAGAGATGACTTTTATGCTTGAACAAGAAGCAATCAGCTGAAACTGCTTGGAATAGCAGAGATACAATGTACAAATCTTGGATGCACCTGGGAAACTATAGTATTTGAAACAAAGAGCCCCAAGGCTGCATAATTGAGCATAATCTCTGAAGTGAAGCATTACTAATCTTGCACGCAAAACAAAACTGAGATGTGATTGGTATCGTTTTTCTCTTGTGCAGTCAAGTCATTCACCTATTCCCGAGAAAAAAGTGTCCATTATTTAAAGGCAAAGGTTTTACCACCTAATGTTGTGTCAATATTTCTTTCCTTGCTGACCAATGGAGCAGCAAACCAGACAGGTAAGACTAAGAAAGGAAAGAGGAAACCGACCCACTCTATGTGCCTTCAATCCTACATATTATAAGAGTAGTAAGACATCAGCTATTCTACTTTGTTTTAACAGAGGTTGTCAGTTGGTAGAGTATTCACATTGCTGAAGGCCCCGTGAAATCAGATTTGGGGTTTTCATACTTGTCCTATAATGTGTCTCGCACTGAATGTCTCTATATTTCACCATATGGCCAGTCCTTCTAAAAGTTATTGGCTGAGGTTTTTAGAAGTTGCTGATTCTTTGCCCATTCTTAGCTTTTTAAATCCTTTGCAGAGCTACCAGTTATGGGTGGTTGTTCATTTGCAGAAACTCCCCAATCAGCAGTCTGGGCTTTTCCGGAAGGGGTGCAGCCTCCCAAGATTGCTATATTTTCCAGGAAATGCATAAATATGCAAAAGCAAATAGCACTCCACCAGCTGTTTCATAGGGACTTCAACATTTCCCGTTTATATATTACTTATTTTACATATAGCACATTACAAATATGACCTCCAGTGATCTAATCAGTTGTGTAGAGTTTCTCACCAATGTATGCACAGCCTTTATTACTTTCAATACAGTTTAATTCATAAGTCATCAGGTGTCGCAGGGGATAAGCTAGTAATATGTAAAAGGAGAGGCCTTGAACATGATGTCATGAATATATAAGACTTACAAAAGACAGAGGAATAAAACCATGAATAAAGGTGACAGTTGTAATAAGTAAGGCACCAGGGACATTTTTATAAAATCTAGTTCAGTTCCAATATGGTAAAGCCATCTCTCTCAAGCTATTGTATTGGATTGCATTACGGGCTGATGTTATTTTGTCCACCCCCTGTGGCCTTACATAAAGAATGCAATGCTACTACTTTTCTTCCCAGTTCCTACAGTATTTGTAAGACTTCCAAGCAATTTGTTGGAGGGCTGGGCATCACCGCAGACTCCCTGAATTCACAAGGACCCAATTCAATTAGATTCAAAATGTAACATGATTCAATTCAAAATTGATCCTGTTAGGAATATCTCAGTTACAGTACATATGTTTTCTTGGATATTATAGATTATCAGAGAAATACTAGAAATTTTTAAAAGCAAACACCATAACTGGGTGCATTATTTAAATTTATACAGTTAAAAATTTTGCCTAGACCATTTATACGAATTCAGTTTTAATGAATCTCATCAAAAAGTACCAATTAAAGCTTTCTTTAGGACAGAGTTAAGGCTAATAATATTAAAACTCAAGCTTTACCGATTCCTGGGTTTCAGAAATCAATACTGTATAATGTAGATCTTGTTGAGTCAGAAACGAGGCCATGATTTGTATGATTTTGAACTAAATGAAATTGCCCGTCGTGAT
Source organism: Maxillicosta whitleyi (assembly GCA_029822895.1). Taxonomy (NCBI): domain Eukaryota; kingdom Metazoa; phylum Chordata; class Actinopteri; order Perciformes; family Neosebastidae; genus Maxillicosta; species Maxillicosta whitleyi. Next base: position 1,032,113 of record JAPSES010000102.1, on the reverse strand, counting down.
TAAGATTCACAATTTGTTTTACAGGAAAAGGGCAGAATCTGAGGCTAGAAAAGGAAGTCTCCCCAACAGCAAAGAAATGCCGTTGCATAATCCCACGGACCCCGTTGAACTTCGACGTCTCAACTTCCAAACCCCTGGTAAGTTTTCCAAATGAAGCTGATGACATCTGTCTCTTTCTGAGATGGAATATCAATGCCACTGATTCCTTGCTTGAGGAGAATGTGTTCCAAATCAACATGAATTCACTTTTAGCCTCAGTCATCCATTGTTTGTTCATTTGCAACCACGGCTGACATTGAGGCTACCAAAAGTGTGTGTTATCTCTGCAGTGAGAGTGGCACTAAACAAATGAGCAGTTTGCAGGTAGACATTGGACAGGTGCTTAGAGAATGCACAGAGGGTCAAAACATTGACAGTGTCCTCCTGGGAGACTCTTTGCTGTGGAAAATCAAGAGGCAGAAATGCGAACTTGACAGTTTCATGGCAGCTGTCATTTTTCAGTACACCTGGGTTATCCAGGTCATCGAGACTTGACGTGCTTACTAAGAACTGCCCAGTCTTGCTCAGATAGTGGCCCGCTGCTCTGAGTTACAGGTGGCAGCACTTGTAGGAAAGTGAGAAAAATACAAAATATGTCAAAGGCCTTGCATGTTCCGTTTTTGTATGCAACCCAATGGATAGCAACAAAAAAGCCGGTGACAAGCTGTAAACTGCAGTGTTTACTTGCTCTGACCTTTAGTGAGGAGGTGAGTGGTGGTCAGTGGTCATGCTTTTGGCTCAGTCATGTGGCTGGTTCTCGCCTGGGGAAAACAACCTGAGTCACAGTCCATTTATCACTTGGAAAGGCGACTTGCATCTTTGCCCCCACCCTGACGAAAGATACACACTTAACTGCCGTTTGAGTTCCTCTGGCACCGACTGCTTTGGGACAGGTGTTCAGAAGCTGCCAATAATGTAGTAATATCAAAGCCATATTTTGCAGGTCAGCTACTATGAAAGGAGGATAAATTATCCCTGCAGGCTCATTTTTGAAAAAAAAGATTATGCATATTTATGAAAGCTCTTCAATGACGTTGGGACCATTACTGGCTGTTTCATTCTGGCACAAGGATATTTTTTCCTTTTGGCTCAGAATGATCGCAACCATCCTCCCACTATTTCAGTCTGCACTCAAGCCATCATCCCCCCCCCCCCCAACAGCCTTTCTGAGAGCTCGTATCTTGGCTCTCTCCCTGCTCAAAAGGACCAAATTTTTTTTCCCCTACCATGTGACCACTTTCTCTCAAGTCTCGAGGCGCTATTACATTAGACCACCTCTCTCCCCTCCTCTCACCTCTTTACACCTCAATGGATATTTTCTTCTTAAGGATGCTTGATGTTTGAGTGACGGCATTTTGGAAATGGTGCTTTCATTGTCCCCAGTGGTGGAAATGGATTTTGAGTAGCAGGCTGCAATAGAAACCTTTTTGCCGAGAGTGGGTGGGAAAATGTGTTCCTGCTTCCATTAGCTAATGTCCACTTGTGCCAATAACCAAAATGAAACCTCACCACAATATTAGGGAGCGTATGTCACCCAACTGTGGTGTCAAAATGCCATATAAATTCTTAAGCCGGAAAACTTTTTTAACACGACCAATACTGATGAAGTCATCTCTTTCACATATATGCTGTTGCAGCCTCATTTGTAGCACCTCTACACACCTGAATCCATAGTTTCTGCTAGTTTTACCATATTTAAGACATTTTGAAAGGGTTCATATTTTGGTAAATCCACTTTTATTAGTCTTTGATTAATTCATTTGGACCCTAACAGTTGACCGAGTTTGAATTTGAACCCTCCAGGTGCTGCAATGCTATCTTTATATTCATTTTGGCAAAAAGCGAGTACATTTTTACAACCAGTTTTAATTCCTCCTTAATTTATTATGTCTATAATTGGCCACAACATTTGCACATATAAGGTCAAGACTGCCCACAATTTCTCCAAGTTATTATTTGTTAGCTGCTTGCGGTTGTAGTAAAAATTGAAAATATGTCCAAACTTTGAGTTGATTATTTAAAATGCTCAGTTGTTGGTTGAACAGGACAGAGCAGGACAGTTAACAACCTGAAGGGGGTGGGGCATGAAGTGGCTCATGTGCATTTAAAGGTCCAGTTAAAATGACCTTTTTGGCATTGCTACTCAGAAATAGTGTTGAAGATGGACCTGCGGAATTGAATTAATGAAGAATTCAGAGTATTTACAGTTTATGTAGACCACAGGGAAATGTTTTAAAATACATAATTCAATTTAGAAAAGGTAAATATCACTTCCTTAAGAACTTCTGTTTCCTACTTCAGACCCATTTCACGTCAACAGTGGGATAAAAAGGACTGAGCAAACTAGCATTCCAAGTACTAAATTCAATTTATTTCAAATTTATCCAAACTGCCCAATAATTTAAATCAGATGCTCACCTCGAAGGCCTTTACTTTACAATCTGTACAATATACCCTTTGTCCTTAGAGTCTCAATATGACTGCCAAAAAACCTCCTCAACATAAATTCGTTTACTGCCACTTTAATTTTAGTTGCATTTTTCCCACATACGCCACTGAAACACAGCTAACTGTGTGTGCTCTGCTATATAGTTTCAGCACAGTAGCATTAATAGATATTGGTTCCACATTAATATTGTATGTGTAAAAATGAGGTATCCCATTGTTTTCTTTAATAAAGAGAAAAAAAAAAGTCACTTTAAGATACAGAAATAAACAGCAAAAAAGCCCACAGAAACCGTGGAATGTGTCCCTTATGTCCATAGTCGAATATGCTGATGACTAAACCATATATCATGCACAATCAATAATGTCAGCTCAACATGTTCAGTCTATAGTATTTTACCGACATCAAAAACACATTTTGTATTACAATGTCAGCATCCTGAGGTTAAAATGAATGTCCAGTAGTATCCATGGTTCTCAGTTTTGTTTGCAGTGTCGTTGGTTATACTCCTCCTTGTATGCTTTCTTATTTCCATGAGATAAGCATGATGGCCTAGTCAAGCATCTAGCATGACATTTGTGTGTTACTAATGAATGTTCCATTTAGAAAAGCACATAATCATGCAACTAGCCCTTGTCACATTTCAACTGCTATCTTCTCTTTGTCAAGAAAATAGTCATCACATTGCTATAACGTCTGCAATGTATTTAATTACACCGCCGTTTCCTCCACAGGTTCAGGTGCGCCCAGTCACCCCAGTAACCTCCATTTGTCAAGTTAGTTGGTCTCGATTATGCATTTGACATGATTTGTTTTAAGCTTTTATTCCCTTCTTTTTTCCATCTTCCTGCCCAGCCTTGTATATCCATCTTCATCTAATCCATCTGGTGTAAATGCAATGTCATCACAGGAGGCGGAGTTTGGAATGACAGCCTGAAAACATGTCATCACTCAAAGCAGACGTCAACATCTGGCCTAACATTTTGGATGTTTTCTGTTTGTTTTCTTGAATGTTGGTTTGCGTCTGAGTCTTTCTGTCATGCTAACCGTTCACTGCGGCTTTCTGTGTGAATAACGCTCTTCTCTCTCTCAATAGGGAGAGTCCTAGTGGGACAAATGTGCTCGATGACTTCTCATTAGCTTCTGTGTCCATATTCTCTTTATGAGCATGGCCACTGCTTTGAGTGAACAAACTAGCCTAACAAGATCCACTCTTCCATCTCCCCTCTTAAATACACATGCTGCTTATCTAATGATTCACTGTTGGCTTGTGCTTGGGTGGCACTTATCCTACACGACTGTTGGCTGACCTTTTGTCTTCGTCATCTGATCGACAGGTATGGCTAACCACCCCCCAATCCCAGTCATGGACCTGGCAGATCATCTTGAGCGCTTGAAAGCAAATGACAACCTCAAGTTTTCACAGGAATATGAGGTAAGCAACATTAGCGTGTTCTTTAAGTATTTATGATCCATCTATTATCTAGAGTAGGTCACTTGGGAGTTAGCGTCCAACATTACATCTAGATTTAAAAAGGGGTCATTTAGGTGTACGCAAACAATCCATCTAAATTAATGTCACTATTTAGTGTTACATTTAATGATGTTTTTTCTGGTAGCATTAATCCTATCACAGCACACTGATGCCAATGGAACAGCAGTATAAGCATGTCGACAACGTGTCAACGGGCTTTAATGGATGCCAGCCGGTATCGGGATGGGGGAGGGGGTCATAAAGTAGTTCCAGTTCATGTTTCCTTTCCAGAATACTTGACAATCAAATGTGTCACAAAGCCTGCCTCATCACAGCAGGTATTTTGACACATTATATCAGGGAAACCACAAGTGCATTTAATAACAACAATGCTGGCTGCATCACATTTTTACTTTCCGGAACCTGTTATTGTGTTTGGTGGCTCACTGACATGACTCACTGAGACACTGAAATGGTTACAAAGCAATCATTTAATCCTATTGGTTTCAGCAGTGTCTTTCCTGATAAGTCCAAATCTGTGTCATGAAAGAAGCCTGTCTCTTTAAATGGGCTATTTGCAGTGTTTGTCTTTTTTTTTTATGCTGGAAAGTAAAGACAAACAAACATTTAATGCAACTACTGATGACACAAACCTTACAGAAAAACATAAGTCATTTGTGGTTTCACTGTAGCTGATTATGGACAGAGCTATAATGTAAACTATCAGCTGATGCAGCGAGAGATGATTGTAACACGCTGTTATTTTGGCCAAAATAACCGCCTGAGTTTTAGTTTGAAGAAGAAAACAATAAGCTTTATACTTTATTCCGTGAATGATAAAGTCTGTGGATACATAGCATTGATTTTTTAGTGGTTTTGTTGGTCGTAAAATGTTCTTGTACCTGACTTCCTTCTGCAGTTGAGAGGAAAAGTGGAAAATAAATACTACACACAACCCGTTTAAACCTAGTCAACAGCAAAAGTAACCCTTCATTCACAAAGTTGAATCTGTCTTGGTAAACAGCACCAATGCTTTTTATTTCATGTTCGCAAATAATAACATATTTATCTTCGTGCTACCTCATAAATTGGCTTGCACTCTAATACACTATAATCTTAGTAACCATTGGACATAAAAAGACGGAAGGTCAAAACTCCACTTTTGGCCACAAGGGACAGCAAATCTAATCAAACCCAACAAAAGTGGGGTCAAACAATATACAGCACACAATAGAGATAGCAATTCAGTATTGTGCTTACATGGGAATGTAAGTCGTTACTGCAAAGTTGGAATGATTAATGGATTTTCTGCTGGATGCTGGAGATTTCAAAAGCCATAGGTTACCAACACTCATCAAAACATCCAATTATATTTGGACTTTGAGGCTATCTGAGTGTATATTAGTTCCTATTACAAGAAATATATATTTAAAGGTAACATATGACATGTAAGTAAAAAGGTCCTTTAAATAAAACAGATTCCCCCAATGAACTCCGATGGCTTAAATACAATGTGAATATTTCCCTTATGTGGTTTGGATTATTGAAAGTGCTGTTTGCAGAACATGACTGGAGCCCAAAAAAAACCAAAAACCAAAAACAGAATGGAGGGGTGGTGTATGAGATAGAAATGGTCACTCTGTCTGCCCATTCCTCTCTGCAGGTCCTGCAACAGCTCCAAAACCTATGAGGTCACTATATGGGCGCCTGCCAAGCTGCCCAATCATTACTGCAGCTTAAGTACATTGAATTCCTATTTCATAGTGCTTATTCGAGAATGGTGGAAAGCAATTTTGCGAGCACAATGAAATAAAGATTTGTGTGATATGATGTATGAGCAGTGCTGCTGTCCACTGTTTCAACATATTTAGATCAAGTTTCAAGACTGGTGGGTTGTTTCCCCCCATATGTTTTACTTAAGTTATTGTTTAGACAGAAAGCACTTGGTCCTAAAATGTATTATTATATTCACATGCTCTTAAAAGAGTCCAATTATTACAGTGGGCTGACTTTATTTTTTTAACTACATTTTAATATAAATCTCTTTGAATAAGTTATGAAAACATACTTGTGCTGAAATGTATTTTAATTAATTAATCAAGGTCAGTGTCCAAATGTGGCATGCTAATTAAATTGTGCACTATGGTACTGCGGCCTGCTGTTTTCAGTGCAAGTGTGGAGTTTCACTCGTAAAAATGGTGGAGGGTCATTAAAAACACAAGCACAACCATCTCCCTGTAATGTGAAATGAAATGCTGTTTTTCATGTCCTCGTATTTCCCCTTTGTGATATTACATTTTATTGTTCATTTATTTGTGATCAGGGACCGTTATCAATCCCTGCTTTACAAAGCCGGGACAGGACTTGGGATAGGATATTCCGCTCAACTGGTCTCATGTGTGGAATTCTTGTATGTGCTATAAAGTCCTACTTATCACATGAGGAAAAGGCGATGGCAGGTCGTCCATTGTGAATAATTTAACATCTCTTTTTTTTTTTCAAATAAATCTCAGTATTAATATCTAGCGACTACTACTTGGCACAGAAAACATGAAGTTCCTGTTTTTAATTCTCAAGTCACTTATCTATTCGAGTTCTATTCAGTCACATTTCTGGCCGCAAATGGCTCTCTTCCACTTTTAATTTAATTCTAACTTCTGTATCTGTTGACATTATACTAATGGCCAAGAATGGTGTCAGTTTTACCTGACAGGAATAAAAGCTTGAGTTTCATTCTTCATTCCATTCTAATTTGCTTTAGACAAATTGTTTTAACTCATTTTACATTAATAACATTATATATCTGTGGATGGCAGACATCATGAGGTTTTTTTTTTTTTTTTTTCCATCTGGAGAAGATGAAATGTACATTAGCAGGATCAACTGCAGCATTCTGTTAAGCATGGCAACATTTTGTAAAATACACAGAAACTTATAGAATGAGCACTTTATCATGACCTTAATACCAGAGATATTGTACATATTTCATTAATTTTATTGTTATTTCTTTATTGATATGTATGCAATATTATTTTATATATTCATTTGTGTGGATGCTATGTGCCGCCTGTTCATAATCCTGATGTCTTTTGATATATATATATATATATATATATATGGGTAAGGACTGTTAAGAAAGACAGGAAAAATGTACAAACTGTATGATGCATCCATGTTTTTCTGCTGAAAATCCATACAAAAATGTATTATTTTATTTAATATTTACCGGCTATACCAGATAATATGTTAATATATGTACAAGAACTTCTGTATTTAATATTGACTTGGAATACCAATACCACAAGATATAAACATTATATCATCATATCAATATCAATCATGTACAATCATTTCCAATTACTCTCTGTAAATTAACCCTAACAAATCAAGCTCAATATTCAATCAGTAATTAACTATTATTTGCCGATTTTACCTTGTGAACAGTGTGTCTGTTCATTTTTCACATAGTATAAATAGCATCTAGAGATGGAACGATATGATCAATATTTTAATGCCTTTCTTCGTCAATGTTTTGTCCAGTCTATGAGGCTTAGCTGCAGACAAAAATCACCAATATGCAAATATCAACATGCGGATAGGAACAAAACAAAACCCTGAAAGGACAAAAAGAACTGTTATAAACACGGTTGGCTAACTTCAACTCAGCTTTTGTAAAACAACCTGTCTTTTATCTAAAGTGTGCAAAAAAGAGCACTGCAGCCTCCTCTAAAAGCCTGAGAGCCCACAACAAAGTATAGCCTTACCCGTCAAGCGCATATTTTTCATTTTTACTCAATAATCTGTGATGAAAGGTGTCTTTCAGCTTTTCCAGACTGAGCAGGTACAAATACATCATGCACCGTTGGCCTCGGAGGGTTACTCAACCTCCAAAGATTAACCATTGTAAAATGTTCGTATATCGCAAAAATATTCACTGAATTAATTATTTTTGATGTATCTTTTTTCCTTTACAGTCCATCGACCCTGGACAGCAATTCACATGGGAGCATTCGAACCTGGAGGTCAACAAACCAAAGAACAGATATGCCAATGTGATTGCCTACGACCATTCCAGAGTCTTACTTTCTGCTATTGATGGTACGCCACCCACCAACATGTCTTCAGCAAACTACTGTATTGATTCTACTGACAGCAAGTACAGCTGTATCTTTAAACCCTCAGATCCGACCACACTGTACAGCTTCTGAGAAATGCCACTTTGAAACAGATAGTTAAGTGCTGTTTCTTTCACCACTTTATTGGATTACACATCTGCACAGCACACACAGCTATTAATTAACCATTTCCATTGAGCTGCTCCTTGGAGAGAGAAAGAAAATGAACTAAGCAGTAAATAGATAGTGTGACAAAAACAGATACATAAAGACAGAGACTTTTCTCAAACAACACACAGCTGAGTGTTGATGGAACTCCATTAGCGAGACATACGTGCACACATTCCACTGCACAAAACAAACTGGAGGCTTTGTGATGGAGCAAGTGAGTGGACCTCAGTCAGGCGGACATGAGGGACTTCCTCTATTCCTTCTCAAGCTTCTGCAAAGTCTTTTGGCAAGCAATGCTTCTATTGTTTACTTTGATTGGTCCTTTGAATAAAAAGGGATTTGGGATTTGACATCAGAATTCGAAGACGCTTTCTTTCAGTATTTATTGATGCGGGGATGGATCAGCAGAATCTGTGGAATACAGGCACTCTGATGCCGAGTACATTCATTAATGAATTTGCTCTTGTGCAGCACCTTTTGTCAAGTTTCCCCAACTACACAAAACACACCGCCGAGTAGGATTTAACTGGCATCTGGTAAAGTTAATGTTTTTTTTTTTTGTTTTTTTTTTACCTCCACCAAGGAGGTTAGGTTTTTGCCGGCGTTTGTCTGTCTGCATGTTAGCAACATAACTCAAAAGGTTATGGACGGATTTTGATGAAATTTTCAGGATTTGTTGGCAATGGCACAAGGAAGAAATGATTAACTTTTGGATCACTTTGAAATTTTCGTTAATATTGGGGTCAATGGGGCCAAACATTTTGTTTCTCAGTATGTCGGTTAATTATTGACCAAATCAAATGAAATTTTCAGGAAATGTTCGCTCTGAGACAAGGAACAGACGATTAAATTTTGGAGGTGATCCAGATCACTGTGTGGATCCAGGAATTTTTTAAAGGATTGTGTATTACTTTTAATTG
>JAPSES010000102.1:995916-1022848 GCA_029822895.1 Maxillicosta whitleyi | reverse complement strand
GTCCACCAGATGGCGACTCATGTTTTCTCATATAGTCCATGGACTTTTCTATAGACGTATCTTCAATAGTTATGAAGAAAACCACCATTACGGAAATGTGGATTTGTTCATTTATTTGTTAGCAGCATGTAATTTTGTAATTTACATTTCTTTGGGTATGTTTCCAGTGTCAAGAATCTAATAAAATAGATTGAAAAAATAAAAAAAAATGTGGGAGTAATATTGTGGGGTTTTGTAGTTTTTAATGTGTTCTTCACATGGAGCTCTTTACAAGTTCCTTTTAAATGATGCTTTTCATCAAGATCCAATCAAATCTGTGCTCCTTTTGTTTGACTCATTTCCCCATCTGTTCTAAATGTGTAGATAGGGATAAAACTGCCCCTGTCCTCCAATTCTTTAGCGTGTTTATTGTCAGGGAAAAATGTACAGAAAATCCAATCTTATGTTTCATACGTCGCCTCTGCAGGAGGACTCCACAGGAAGCGAGTAAAGCACATGCAGAATACTGAGGTCTTAAAATGAAGCTTTCCTAATACTTCTACTTAAAACCATCATCATTATCATCACCAGTCAACATTCCGCCTAAACCCTGTATTTCCTGAGATTCCATTTTTTTTTATTTTTTTTTTTATGAAGACTGAGTACTGAACAACAACCCTGGTGGAATGTTTATTTCCTAATAAGCATATTGACAGAGAATGGCAAAATTTATACAAATCCTGACTGACAGAAAGCATAAAGGAGAAAGCCATCGCAAATGCGCATTAAACAACTTGTCTCATTCTCATTAAACCACAGTAATGTCTCTTTTGCTTTTTCTTTTCAATTTGAAAACGCGCTGGGCTTAATTGCATTTATCCCTTGTCCATCACGGAAAATGTGCAGCCGTTGTGACTGTGTGGACAACTTCAACAGCAAAAAGAAGAGAGGGTGGGGGACGGTTGAAAAAAATAAAATAAAATAAAAATAACGTGGGTGGTTTTGAATGTGTTCATATTCCATTTGCTTCTCTTTTTTGTTGAATAAGTTACCTGGGAGTAAAAGAGAGTCTGGGGGGAGACGGGGGAGAGTAGGAGAGGAAGCAGTTGGAGAGTGGGGATTCTCTGAGACGTGGCGTCCATGCAGATGAGACTTATCTTGGTCGACCATGTGTGCACGGAGCCCCTAAACTGCCAGTCCTAAAGCATTGACTAGCTGTCAGCTCTGTCTCTTTCCCTGGGATTCGAAAAGGCTGCTGTGCCTTTCATTTAATATAAGCAAAGGGAACGAGGAGTGAGGAGGGGAGGGGGGGAAAATTGTTTTGCTAGTTTTTTGTTGGTTTGTTTTTTCCCCGTGTGAGGTGATAGACTCTTTACAGACCAGGCTTTATCTGGAAGTCACTCGCAGATACGGAAAAGGACACAAAACTGTGGATTTAAATGTATTGTTGATAGTAAATGGTAAGGCTTGTGTAGTGTAATACTGATCCCAACTGGTCCGAAATGTCTATTTTTCAGTTTGACAACATGGTATCATCTGAATGTCATGCTGGAAATAATATGATTTCCTCAAATGACTGCATTGACGGAGATTTGCACCGACTTATGAAGCAAAAATAGCCAGTTTTGTGACATTTCAGAAGCTTTTCTGCGTTGTGATTGGGATTTTTGCATTTAATTCTACCCCATTACATATCCCTGTTTGTTTTAAAGCCATCTCCTCAGCCTCATATCTTACATCACTCTTCAACTGTGTGTATAGGTATCCCTGGAAGTGACTACATCAATGCCAACTACATCGACGGCTACAGGAAGCAGAATGCCTACATTGCTACTCAAGGGTCTCTGCCAGAGACGTTTGGTGAATTCTGGAGGATGATCTGGGAACAGAGGAGCGCCATCATCGTCATGATGACAAAACTAGAGGAGAGGTCCAGGGTAAGAAGCACAGACGTACACACACATTTAACCTTTGAAGACCTGAACAGCTGCCAGAAGCATCTACAGAGCTGACCATTAATTCTATCATTACATTAAGTCATCCAGGTGAAATGCAGTTTCTGTATGGATATACAAGAACCAACATGGAAACACCATCATCTTATACAACATTGACTCATCAATAAAACCCACAGTTTAACTAACAGCATTCAGTTAATTATATATTTTGATGAACAAAGCCTTTGTATTTACTCTTAAAAACACGGTCAGTGAATTAAATTAAAAGAAGTCACCTAGTTTATTTTGAAAAATGAAGACGATAATATAATACATTCTGATTAATCACTCGGGAATGGTTCAAGTTGAAAAAAAATCCATTAGAAAATTGCCTCAAAATTAGTCCTTCGTCTTTAAGTGTTCACTACAGTGGGTTAATTTGTTTAAACATAAACTCGACTTTGAGAAAGACAGATTTATCTGAGTAAAAGCAAAGCCAGGCAAGTAATGCTGTATTATGTAAAACTTCTATAACTATGATTCTTCCAATTCTCCTTATCAGTAGCTTCTAATTTACATTTTCCCTGAGCCTTTTTTTGTCGTGTACATACATTTTTTTACTCTGCCTTGATGAAACAGTTTTTGCCAGCTTGCATTCTGTTTTCCACCCAGTGGTGTCTTTCTGTTGTTGTTTAGTCATGACTGATCTGCACCAGGGCTTGTTTCATTTGCCTAGCATGCTGAAGGCTTTAGATTACAGTCCGCGATAACAGACTCAAACGTCTTTAAGTCTTTCATCAGTGAAAAAGCTCGGCTGCCCGACTGCATTCACTCACTAGTTCTTTAAGGTCGACATAGTCAAAAAGCACTTCCCCTCGCTCTCTCTCTCTGGCACATCTTGCAGTGTTCGACTGAGCACATGAAAGCCTGCCCGGCTCTATACGCTGCTGACCTTCACACTTGTATGCCTTTTCTAAGAGCGCAGCATCGTGTTACCAGGGAGAGCAGTTATAGCCCAATATCCTTAAAAAATAAATAAATAAATATATATATATATGTAGATATAGATATATAGATATATGTCAATGTGTGCAGTCGCTGAAAAAATGTTAGACCATGAAAAGTCATCATAAACAATGGTTATGCAATCAACTACTAACTCCTGTGTGTATCATGTGACTAAAACAGACAGAAAAGAAAACATGGAATGTCTAAAAGCACTGTTTTTTATCAGTACAATGACATAGTGATTGTAGTTATTATCAAGAAAACATGGAAAATGGATAAATATCAGCTCTGAAATTAAACAATTATAAGCTATTTTGGTTGGTCTCATTATATTTGTCCAAACAGATGTACCTTTAGTTGTAGTGGGCACTAAAATTAACAAGAAAGTGAAGAAAACAACTGTATATTCTGGGCAACAGATGCTGCGTCCTTGTTGCTTCTTGGCTCTGCTTTTACATTTAATGTTTAATATTCCACACCGCGATCTATTGTTTGACATTTGTAGAACATAATGTGCTTTTGTCACTCCCGTCTTTCATATTAATCACTCATATCACTCACGGCACTCATGCTGGTTGTATGTTTTGCATAACTGTAGTGCATAAAAACAGAATTATGAATCAACATTTCACAGCTCATCGTGTCAGTTTTATAGCAGCTGCTTAGGGAAAAAACAACACTTATTTAAATATTTAATATCCGCTGGAACAACCGGCATCTAGAAGTCATGCAACATGGCATGATGATAACACTGACATTTCAATTGCGCGGAACCACATCGGTTATGACGGACAACGACAATTGAAATAAAAACAGTCGCACTGTAAGCTCCTTATTTCCTCCCCAGCACCAACAGAGCTTCCCTTTGCCAGAGAAACACTAGGAGTGTTTTATTGGCTGCTCACTGGGAAACAAAGCTGTACACTAAAAAAGCAATAAAATGGAGCCTGTTATGTGATTGGAAACAGTGGTTACCTTTGTAATTATAGAGTGTCAGGACAATTTATACCAATGTCAGATCCGTTAAAGTATTTCAGGCCATTTCATCGATTATAAAATCCAATAGTCAGCAAAGAGGAGGGAATTTTGAGAAATTATTATAACATTATTTGGCCCTGTGGAGTTTGTGTATCAGCTGCAGGACATGAAAGAAAAGGGCAAAATGTGTAAATGTCACCGACCCAGACACTGTCTAATGTCATGTTTTCCTCCACTACAGGTGAAATGTGACCAATACTGGCCTACAAGAGGGACAGAAACCTATGGTCTCATCCAAGTGACACTGCTAGACACAGTTGAACTGGCCACTTACTGTGTCAGGACATTTGCACTTTTTAAAGTAAGGGGCATGGGTGTTTCACAGTAGCTGCACAGTATCTTGTCATGGGTTTGACAGGAGACGTCAGTGGCCACTAACCTTTGTCCATCTCCATATTCAGAACGGCTCCAGTGAGAAGCGAGAGGTGAGGCAGTTCCAGTTCACGGCCTGGCCAGACCATGGGGTACCGGAGCATCCCACTCCCTTCCTGGCCTTCCTGAGACGAGTCAAAGCATGCAATCCTCCAGACGCGGGGCCCATGGTGGTACACTGCAGGTAGGAAACGACATGGTTTCACAAGGCGGAGGTACACAGGAGGTCCACAGAAACATCAAGCATGAAATTGATTTTTGTTCCTTTTCCATTTACTTTAATGAATATATGAATACATATCACAAAGCTGTATATATTACTGTATATTCCCGCAATTCTGTATCAAATGTTACTTTTATATGCAGCTTAATTGCAAATGTAACTGCAAATTATTTTTTTTTTTTTGCAGTTGTTTCACCCAAGTTACCTTAACAAAAGAATTAAATTTGTTAGAGTTATTATTTGTTATTTTTAAGTGGTACAAATGTTGATGGTAAAATATAAATTCCTTACAGATTAAATATTTTCTTTTCCACCAAAAGAACCACATTTGTGTTTGCACTGACAAGTGTAAAGTTGAGGTGTAAGGGGCACTAGGTTAAAGTAAGGGAAAGATACTAGATAATGGTTTAATACAGAAAAAAGATAGAAAAATTGCATCAAACCACCAGTTTACAATAAAGGAGAAAGATCGGACTGTTTCTTGTCGTCCCCCCCGTTTATTTTTTATTGAAATCACACGTGTTTATGCAGAAAAACATAAAACAAAGAATAAGTACATGGAGATTATTAACAAAAAAAATAAATAAAAAAAGAGGACCTTTTTAGAGGAGTAATACCAATTCTGGGGCAGCTAGAAGATGCAAATTTGATCCATTTGTCCCAAATATGATCCATTTTATCCATCTGAATTTTGATAGAGTAAGCCAATTTTTCCATTTTGATTATGTGCAAGATCGTCTCGTACCAATCTTCTATTGTGGATTGATTTAGGTTTAACCACCTTCTTGCTGGCTGCTAAAAACACCTGTAATAATTTTGGATCGTCATTCCGTTCTAGTAAAGCTACATCACCTAGATATAAATTTACAAAGTAATAGGTAATATGAACCGGAATGACTGATATTAAATTTGACTCCAATAGATTGGACTGTGTCAATGGAAAAAAAAAGTTATGTGATCTGATGAGTCCAGACTGACCCTGGCATAACAGAGTGACACGAAAAAAGGATGAAGTGACTTGCTTCGGTTGGTTAAGTCCAGTTCAGCAGCATCATGTGTCCAAAATAAAGAGACAAAAATAACTGGCGTGATTTTTGCATGAGCTCACTGAAACTACACGTCATAATCAAAGCTCGAGACTAAAAATTAAAGCTTGAGGTTTTTTCTTTTAGTGTTTAAACTTAGACTTCTGCCTCTCGCTGCCTGTTAAAGAAGGTTACAACAGCATACCCTTCAAAAAAAAAAAAAATTACATAACAACAAAATGAAGGCGCTGATTATGCTTTTATCTGAATATAAAATAAGCAGCTTTACAGACAGGAATAAAAGTATGTGCCGTTCATTTAAACTGATATTTGAGGTGCTTACTGATAAAGTGGCAATGGAGACTTAAAAGAGATAGAATAGGCAGGTGAAGGACTGATATGAGCTAAACTGCGACCTGCTGTAGACCCGAGCAAATCCTCTCGCTAGCTCTCCTAGAGGACACTTTAAATCTGAAGGCGTTTTTTTTTTTTTTTCCAGCATGAGTGTCATTGCCCTCAGCAAACTTAAACATTTCCTCCTACACAGTGACACACAAACACGTGCCGACCTGCCGTCTGCTTTTCTGCACCACGAACATGTCGCACATCAGCAGCCCACAAGTCCCCGGCTTATCCCTTGGGTTATTGCATCTGAAACAAATAACTTTCACTTTCATGCCAAGTTCACTTGCCTCGGCTACATAAACGGCCAGACTCCCAGCAGAGAGGCGCTAAGATAGAACACAGACTTGTGGCTCCTCTCGGCTCAGGAAGCCATCAGAGGTGACGCGCAGAGAAAGCCAGCAGCTGAAGGAGCGGCGATAGCGAATGTAATAGATACAAAACTCGTGTCAGAGATTTGACAAAAAAAAAAAAAAAGGAAAGGGGGATTACTGAAGAATCAGAAATACCACATGCTGGAGTTAATTAGAGCTAGTTGCCCAATCGCTTCAAATTGAAAATCCTGACTTTTACAATAAAGCAGAATGCAGGAATTAATGTCACTGTGCAGATGGGAGTTGTTAATTCCTCTGGCACGCTATCAGATAAAGTCATTTCCAAGCTTCAAATCCTTTAAGAAGCCCTTCTTCACTACATGTTTGACCACAATTTTACGAGTTATCCACTATATTTACATACCAGGAAACATGGTGATATAGAGATATACTCCAGCTAAATGTAATATTTAGAAATAAGCCCAGATTTGGTTTTTCATAAAGAGACAGAAATAAAGGGAGAGTTTTACTGCCTGTAATTAACAGCATGGTACAGTCTCTTGAGCAGCTGATTAATTAGTTTGTGTGTGTGGAAGTGGGGTGGGGGGGGGGGAGTTGCAGCTTAAAATGCAAATTGTAACCATAATGTATAAAAATGAACAATTAAGGGCTTTTGATTTGTTTGTCTAAATGAGTGAATGGCAGATGGAGTGTCAGTACCTGGTTCACAATGAGACCAAATCAGCAGTAATACAAAAAAAAATGTCTTTCTACTTACATGAGCCATCATTGATCCCACGTTTTATCATTAATACTCTATATTGAGATAGCGCAAGATTTATTTTTATGCTGCAAAATGGAGAAAAGCAGGATTCTGTCGTATAGGACCATAAAAATAACCCCAGAATTGTCATCCTGGTGTCATTGATGCTAAGTGTGACTTGTTTTCATATTTAGAGAGTGACAGGAAGTTCGATTTTTGCTCTATCTTAACAGTAAAACCATCCAAGTTGTGCGTTTTATTATGCTGGAACATTAAAAATGACTTATATCTCGGTTTCCTCTTCTTGCAATGTGAGATCTATGTGAAATCTGCCTCTTAGCAACACTCACAAGTTCAGTACTGTAGGTTTCCTGCTTTCTCACTTCATTCCGTTTCCACTAACCCACAGGTCAGGGTCTGTTTTGCTCCTTTAGCTAAAGGGCTACCGAGGCGTTGGGAGGTCAGAGAACAAGTCGAAAGGACATGATTGAATGGCTCAGAGATCAGTGGCCTTAACCAGCTGCTCGGAAGAGAAAGTTTTGGGGATGCTGTGCGTTTAGCCTCGCTAGAGTTGCTTGTGTTGATAAGAAAGTATGCAAACATGAAATAACCATAGTAACAGAAGAGAAGAAACAAAGTATAAAAAGTAAAGTATAGCTGTGGTGCAATGAGTAACACTGAATCCAACAATGTCTAAGTCTCAGTGTTGAGGATCTGAGTCTACTTTAATGAAGCTGTGTCAGGGCTACAATTCTACCTCTGCCCTAACATTATTCTTATGTTTTAATACAGCATAAA
Organism: Maxillicosta whitleyi; assembly: GCA_029822895.1. Taxonomy (NCBI): domain Eukaryota; kingdom Metazoa; phylum Chordata; class Actinopteri; order Perciformes; family Neosebastidae; genus Maxillicosta; species Maxillicosta whitleyi. The sequence continues at coordinate 1,014,989 of JAPSES010000102.1, read as the reverse complement.
AACATCCCATTGGTCAACACACTGTTGCATTATAACCCATAAATGTTCACATAAAAGTGCATAATGTATTCTGCCTTTTGTCCTTGAAGAGACGAATCAGTTTCCAGTTTGTTACACCACCAATTATTTCAGTTAATGTTGAAAAATATATGACTATACATGTTGACAGTCTGTTAGAACTCAAAATAAGGAACAAAATAATGAAACAAAGTATAGGTTACAATACAAACTTCACTCAGATCATGTTACGGTTGTTAGAAACATGGAAGCATATTAGGAAGTTGTGGTAAATGATGGAAAATGCTGCGTACCAGTTCTGTTTTTTTTTTTTTTGTTGTTGCTGGGATAATGCCCCGAGGAACTGTGCGACCGCATCCTTTACTATTGTTAAGGATGGCCCAGTTTATCCTAAAGGAGACTGTACTAATATTTCTAAAAACTGGCTTTAATCATGGCGGCCACTTTTGGGGCACATCAGGAACCTTCTTACACAAACAAAAATGAGACTTACAGTGCCCTTGTTATGAACAAAACTTTACACATCCAAATCAAAACGACGGACAAATATTATTTACTTTGCACATTTTTCGAAAATATTCATTCACATAAATGACTAAGATTATTGAGTCGAACAGCTACACACTGATTCTGGTGAGTTTATGTGTGTGTTGAATGGCCAGTGGAGCGAAATGGTGACAGGTTAGCTGACAGCAAGAGATTTGCTAACAATACATATGTAATTGCTTTCACTGCTGCTCATGCTTTATCTTCTCGGGGCTCATTGCAGCTGTATTTTACAATCCACTTTCTCTCCCATCCCCTATTCCCTAAACTCCTGGAAAGCATATTAGTCTGACACTTAATGTGTGTCGACTTCCAAAGCAGCTGGTCTTGACTGGCTGAAAAGGCAGTGTCAGGTCATTAGTGCAGCCAGTCCGCCAGCTCCCCTTCAACTGCCAAAAGCACCGGCGGCTTTCTGCACCACCTCACACCGCCACATACACGCCATCGCTTGTCGATAAAGAATGTGTCCCTTGCATCTCCTGGTTTTACATTTAAGAATAAATACTTTGAGCAGATGAGCCTTTTGGAAAGCTAACTACATAACTTAAAGATAACTGGCAGTGTCTGTCCCTGCATGACATTCCCCTCCACTCTCCCCCATTCCTCATCTGCCTCAGTCTCTGTCTCACTAGCTGTCACTCTGTCACTTACTTTCTCGCAGGTCATCACTCTCCCACATTCAGCTCTGCACTGTAAAATGTTTTCAGATTACAAACAGCTGGGGTAAAGGGAGGAATCTCTTCTACTTTCTGAATCCCCCCACCGAGGGGCTAAGGTGTTCTCAGACCTGGAAGTGATTCATTCTTCAAATATCCCCGAGATACTTCCACATAGGCCCAGGTTTGCTTAGCAGCATTACGCACATACGCAATTTCTAATTGCCCTAGAGACATGTGTGTTGTTACAAAAAATTTTAAAAAATAGAGGGGGGGAGAAAAAAAGAAAGAAATCCAGTCAATGTCAGCCATTTTGAAAGTGATCATCAGATCATTTGTTAAAGCCAATGACTCCCATACGTGTCTTTATTCCATCCCCAGCACAGTTCCAGTGCAGCATGGCACATTAACCAGACTTGGCCTCCGGGGACTAACTTTACTCCCTCTTGAGTTTTTCCTTCTCCACCCTTTCCCCGTTCCTTAGAGCAAATGAAAAACAAATGCTCCATCAGAAGTAGAAGGCACGAGTGCATGGCTCACACCTCGTAGGCATGTCAGCTTAATGGATTGAATACCCTATTTACTTTGGAGTGCCAAGCGCAAGGACTCGTCTTGTCAGTGTTGCGCTTCGCAGTTGGCGGAAGGAGAGTTAACGAACAACATTTAACACTACCCTGTCATCCCCGTGGTAAATAAATTGTCATCAGAAAACATCGTTGATGCTGAGGCACGCACGATTAAAACATGTGCTGGGGCGAGCATTTGCAAATTGTCAGCAGTCTGAGAAAAACATCCATGTTCACACAGCATGTCTTTAACTGGCCTGCAAGGAGAGGTCGAAAAAGAAATGGTAAAACATTTAGCCTTTTTGTTGGAGTGCTTGTGCATTTTTACACACTGATGTAAAATGTGAATCTTAATGAAATGAACAGACCTGCCTTTCAGTGGCTCTTCTAAAACTCTTATGCCATTTGGGTGCAGTGCGCTAATCTAGTGGCATTAATTAAAGCCAGCTGCACTTCTCTGAAGTTACCCAGCACATTAATAAAGCCCTCTCAAAATTGCATCTGTCTGTCTATCCACCTTTGTTGTGCATTTGTTGTAGGGCCACTTTTCAGAACTGTGAGATAAAGGTTAAATGTTGCTGTTACATAAGTGATTAGTCCTGATGGGCTGGAGAGCACAGGTGGGATCCAGAGGGGGGTGAGGGGGACTCGATTGCAAAGCCAGGACTGAGCTCACCGAGGGCTGTAACTGCCAAGAACTCTTCTCTACACAGTGCCACTTCAGATTTAATTACACTCGAAGCCAAATGGTCAGTCCCTCAGAGACGAACTTGGCAAAGAGAGTTTACTGTTCAGACTTATCACCGGGTACAAGGGAGTTCTTCAGGGCTCTGTGAATGTTAACAGAAGATATCTCTCAGTCCACAGGGTTACAACAAAATCAAATGTCAAACAAAGAGCCTTCCAGGGATTATTTATTGACTTAAAAAGTCTGAAATTCAGTCATTTGTATTTTAAGCGACAATTTATGTTACCTTCAGTGTCATTTAAAATCATCAGAACAGAATATCAGAACTGCACAACTACTTATTTACTACTACTTAATGGTCCACATCTTGGTAGTATGTTGGTTCTCATTAAAGAGACATAGCCATATCTAAAAGACATATGTACACATAATGTTACATTCATCTAAGACGAAATAATTTCAGATATTTTTATGAGCATGATTGGGACATAAATTGGATTCATCACAGTTTTAAAAATGTCTTAACTTTGATTCGTTGAAACCTGCTGAAAACCCTGACAGACTTTTCAAGTTAATGAGCCGGACAGAGCAACTAACATGTCTCTCGTTGTAATAAAAATAAGGCCATCCGTCAGTAACACTCTGCTGTTTGTGTTGTTTTTGACTACAGTGCTGGTGTTGGTCGCACAGGCTGCTTCATCGTGATTGATGCCATGCTGGAACGAATCAAGCATGAGAAGACTGTGGACATCTACGGGCATGTAACGCTAATGCGAGCCCAGCGCAACTACATGGTGCAGACAGAGGACCAGTACGTCTTCATACACGACGCTCTCCAGGAGGCCGTCAACTGCGGCACCACCGAAGTGCCCGCCAGAAACCTATACGCCTACATCCAGAAATTGACACAAATAGAGGGTGGAGAGAATGTCACTGGCATGGAATTGGAGTTCAAGGTACAAACTGATACATAGTGAAATAGTTTGGAAGGCTATTTGGAATGTCATTTTATTGGCATCCCGTTTAGAATTCTAACTCAGTCGCCATGTTTCTATACAACTGGGATGAAATGCTGCAATATACCATGTACAAACTAACTAAAAGTATGCTTTGTAGTGTCAGCGGAAGGCTATGCTATGCTTGGAGGTAACAAAAAGAAAAAGTAGAAGTTGCAAAGTAACGCAAAGTGTAGTATAGTTATTGGGGAAGATGCCTAAAACAGCATCTACTTACATGTTTACTCCGCTGGAACTTATCCATGTCCCGTTAAAGGGGTTATATGTACTATAGTATTGATTTTCACAACTCTGAAAAGCAGGGGGAAGTCGCTCACTAGAACAAACTTTGGAGTGTCAAAACCACCAGACAATTAATACACGACCCACAGATTGTATCATGTCCTGAATAAAGTATAAAACGTTTTGTTTACATACATCTGTATGATGACATGATGGAATTTTCTTCAAATTAAAAGAGACGTAACACACTGCATCAGCTGATAGTTTACATTATAGCTGTGTTTCAGCTGGAGTAAAACTACAAATCACCTTTTCTGTACGGTTTATGTCGTCAGTAGCTGAACTAAAGATCTGTTTGGAATCATCCAAGCACAGTCAGAAATGTCACAGTTTAGTCTGAACTGTGGATCAACAAATGACCAAATTAGTAATCGCCATTCTTTAAATTTGGAACTGTGTCCAGTGGTGAAAACGATATATAGTGCTTCTAGATCTTCTAAGAGTTGTTTCTAATCGCATTTGCCACTTGGCATTAGTTTTCCTCACTGGCAGAGTGATTCACTAATCCCTCTCGTGGTCAAAAATCTACTTCTGTCAGTGTAAATAGATTCAATTCATATCTACACAATCCAAAATTCTTTAGGTGCATTAAATCTTCAAAACCACATGAAGACAAAACGCTGTTAGCAACTCCTCGTATTTTGTTGTTTCCATCAGCCTTTCTAAATGAAGTACATGAAAGTATGCGTAAAAACATGTTGATGGGAACAGAGCTGTTGTCACACACACTGGGTCATATAACACACTGTCAATAATTGGCCACCCTCGGTCTTCTGGACACTTTTCCAACATCCATTAGGCCTGTGAGACATTATGGAGCCTGTGGTTTCCTCTTTACTTGGTTGACTCACTTGTATAACCCAACATAGGATAAATTCCTCCTCTGGTTTACCCCTCTCATATAGCCTTTTGAAAGGGGGTCTTGGTTTACTTAAAAATGCCAAACACAGGTTTTCCCTCACCACGGGACAATTGCCAGAGCGGTTTGAGCAATATACACTGCATTTACAACGAGGATGCATTTCATCCAGCCTTATCCAGCCTTTTGCAGCCTGTAGTGCTGCCATATGTACTGCTTTGCCTTGCTTGTCACGAACCTCCTTTTCTTGCTCTGTGATGGATGCTGATTCCACTAAGAAATGATAAAGAGGTTAGATTACACCGCACTTCTGTCCACTCTGAGCTCACTCGGCTATCCATTTCCCTGTCTTTTCATCATAACATGCTATTTTTTCTTCTGCCAAGGCACGCTGTGATAGTAATCACTTTGGTGCTATTCCAATTCTTCATTGTTATGTGAAATAGTATAAAACCACAGTAAAATACAAGCCAGTAAGGCGTAAATTTCATCACCTGCTTACAATGGTCTTCCCACACTTTACACGTGTTTGTTGATTGGATCTTAAATCTTATCTTGGAGGAAAAAAAACTGTTTTATTTTTGTCAGACACAGACTGTCATAAGGGAAATAAAAGCAAAGCAGCTTCTTACCTTGCTCAACCTGCTAACTGGTGTATTTCTTTTTATCCCTTGCAGCGTTTAGCTAACACTAAAGCTCATACGTCACGATTCATCAGTGCCAACCTCCCCTGCAACAAGTTCAAAAACCGCCTTGTTAACATTATGCCATACGAATCCACACGAGTGTGTCTTCAGCCCATTCGAGGAGTTGAGGGCTCCGACTACATCAATGCTAGTTTCATTGATGGGTACAGGTAAGTGTTGAAGTACTCCGTGTGCTCTCATTGATTTCCTGAATCAATTCCAATTCAAATGGTCCCAATTCAATTCCATTTCCTATTCAATTTAATTTAGCATCGATTTGGTTAGGGATTTTTCAATTACAATAGCAAATCTACTTGGACATGGAACATATTCTCTGATAATTATACAAGCAACCCTCTATACTGATGGTTTATTAAAAAATATTAATGTTTACATGGCCAATAAGCAAAAATATGTCAATTGAGCTGTTTCTTTATGACTTCATTAGTTATTAAAATGGCTCCTCATATTAAATAAGTGAGAAAACCCATCTCTAACCTTTGTGTTTGTTCAAATTCCCTGTAATGTATTTGTGATTATATGACAACTCTTCCAATCCTATCAAAATTGCATTCCTATAGGCAACAGAAAGCCTACATTGCAACACAGGGGCCCCTGGCAGAGACCACAGAGGACTTCTGGAGAATGCTCTGGGAGCACAACTCCACTATTGTCGTCATGCTCACCAAGCTTCGAGAAATGGGCAGGGTATGACTTCACCTTATGGTTTTTCTCACCTGACTGTTTCCTAGATCCAAGGCACATTTTCCTAAACAACTGTGCCATAGCGTTCATGCCTTCAAGTGTGACACTGGATGAAAAATATTTGAGAATGAACACAATGAAGCCAGTGTATGACAGGAATGTTGTGGCTCAAAGTGGTATGTTTCTTTTTCTTTGACTCCTTGTAGGAAAAATGCCACCAGTACTGGCCAGCAGAGAGGTCGGCCAGATACCAGTACTTTGTGGTGGACCCAATGGCCGAGTATAACATGCCCCAGTATATCCTGAGAGAGTTCAAAGTGACTGATGCCAGGGTAAGTAAATGGTTTACAGAACAAAACCAGGCACTAAACCCTGTAAATGTTGTGCTCTTTCTTCAGTGCTATTGCTTATAATTTGAATATATACTCAGAATTAATGTTACATTTTGCTTTATGTTGATGTGATGTGTTTATGTTGATTAACTAATAGTGCACTTTAAAGGAATGTCAGAAGTTGTGTGTCCATAGTGTGTCCAAGTGTCAGAAATCTAAAGAAAAGTTACAAAGTTGTCCATTACATACAATCATATGGAGCCAATCATTTAGGCTGTGTCATCAACAGGTGGTGCTGTCTGTTACCCGCAAAGAGAGTAGAAGAAGTAGAGCCTTTTGTTATTGTTTTCAGTCTAAAATGGCTGAACCATCTTAATTCATGCATGTTTTTGTACTTTATTCTAATATCTGGGATGATGTCTGCAAAAATGCTGATCAATTACAAGTTACATTTGTGTTGTAATGTTAATTATTCAACAAAAGGTGTTTCCATTTCCATCTGCTGCAAAAAACCCACGTAAGCTTTTTTTTGTATTGTTGTCTTTTCAATAAAAAAAAAAAAAATCACTGTGAACTTGCAAAACGCACACGAAATATGTTCATGGTGATGTTCATATTGTCATCATTGGAATAACTATTTTAGTTTTGATCAGTTACACACAATGTGTCATTTTGCTAGCTCGCATTTATCTTTATACATTTTTTGATACATGTACTTTTTGGACTTTAACATTGAAAAGTTGAAATGAAGAAAAAGCTTGGTTACTAAGCACCAATTGCTGCATCATTTAACTTTATTTTAGTTTTAGTGAAGGCATTTCATATGCTGGCTGTGAATGCCCTCTGACCATAATTAACACTCCAAGATTCATTAACTCAAAACGCTGGCATTGTATCAAATATTTGTTTATACCAAACTATGGCCTAAAGTGTAACATGAACATAAATATATATATATATATATATATATTTATATTTATATTTGTAGGAAACATGACACGTGTCAATGTGTAAAAAACAAACGCGGTGCCGGCAGCGGGGAGCTGCCAGAGTTTTTAATTCCATCAAAGGCTTACGCAGATACATGGCACCAGCTCCCTCTTTGTAGTGCATGTTAAACTGTCTACTCAATGGGATTTCTTTCCTTATCAAGGGGATACAATATCACTTAAGTAATGCACTCCGCTTAAAAGTCGATCCTCCAAACACCCTGTCAGGGATGGCACATCAAACGAATTAGCATCTTTAGTGTTCATATTCTAATATATTCAGGTAAAATGACAGGCATCTTTAATGACAAAACGTTCCCTCTGATGCTTCCCCTGATGAAAGAGCGTCGTCTAACTATGAAACAGATCGGGGTCATTATGCTGCGTTGGTTATAGAATGAACTGCAGCGTTTTGGCCGTCTACAAAATCCTCCAGACTGTCTTTTTACTTTTTATTGCCATTTTTCCATATTTCTGAGCATTGTTCTGTTGGTATTTTCTCTGTTCACAGGATGGACAGTCACGAACTGTAAGGCAGTTTCAATTCACAGACTGGCCTGAGCAAGGAGTGCCAAAATCAGGAGAGGGCTTCATTGACTTCATCGGCCAAGTTCATAAAACGAAAGAGCAGTTTGGCCAAGATGGACCTATCTCGGTCCACTGTAGGTAAGAGACCAATCACAATAATCTGTGGTAGAAGACGGAAGTGTCGCAAGAGCCGGATGAAGTTTTCAATCGACGGCACATGAAAAAAAGACAAAACACCATAAATGACCAAACACTGAATCAGAACGCTAGTGCACTATTTCATTTAAACAAACTCGTTGCATAAGGATGTAGTTGTTCTGCTCTCAGCCTTAACCCTTCCTGTCCTATTGATCTCTCCTGCACAGCGCGGGTGTTGGTAGAACCGGAGTTTTCATCACTCTCAGCATCGTCTTGGAGCGAATGAGATACGAAGGTGTAGTAGATATCTTTCAGACGGTGAAAATGTTGCGGACACAGAGACCAGCTATGGTGCAGACAGAGGTGAGAGTTCCTATTTCATTTACAAGGATTTGCAAAGAGAGCATCACTTCCACTCGGACAGAGATTGTAACGTGGCGAATTTAAAGTTTTTGACATTGTACAGCTCATGCGTTAATTTGACTCCCAAACTTCCTAATAAAAGAGATTCCAACTAACTCTCTGGAGCCAAACAGATTTAACTAAAGGACGCCTGATTTAAAGACTGTGATTAATTTAGTGGCTGAATCTGGGGTAGTCTCTGACCTGCAATTTCATAATTAAACACCGTCTCCTTACAAACCTCTATTGTACCTAATGTAAAATAAAAATAAATATTGAAGGGCACTTTCACATCAGACTAAAGGTCATGTTTTCATTGCATTATATACATTCAATCCAGTTTCACGCTGTAATTTTGTCCTCACACTAAAGCTCTCCGCATATCATACCTATGTAGGTGCCAGCACCGACTGTGTTCTGATTACTTTGTAGACGGGTGTGTCTGACGGCTGTGTCTTGTCAGTCAGCGGGTGGCCTTTTCCATTTGTATGGAGGGGAAGGAATGAACAGAGCGCATTGCACACCTTTCACGCTGCCACAGTTTCTTTATATTCAGGTGGCATTGCTCGGCTGTCCTCTTATGTCCTCCCGCGCTCTCATCTTCTTGGAAAATACATTAAAGTTTGAGCATGTGCTTTTCCTACACTTTCTGTTACTTCTGTCAAACAATATTTCTATTTAAAACTTTGTCGCCTCCGTGCCCCTCGTGCTACTTTGACTACCTTCTTTTTCGATAATAATTCATCGATAGAGGATAGCCTTCTGCAATTAGTTGAAAACCACTAACAATCATAAAAGGTGCTGCTCACAATGTAGAAAAACACAAATTGTGGTTCAATTTTGGTTCAAAGTAACACAAGTTAGGTGTGAAAGTGCCCTTAACCCTGTAAAGCCTGAACCATTAATTGACATAAAAGTCCAGTTCTTTGAAAATGGAGACTTTATTGGTCCTGAACAAATATCAAATATCAATTTCCATGTATGAGTTTCAATATTGTATCATATTTCATACATCAGGTGTTGATGCTCACATATTATCTTTGAAACAAAAATATAATATAACATGTCGTCTAACAAATTGGTAATTCCTTTCAATATGGATTCATGAGGTTTTTGCACTGGTTATGTAGAGGGCTTGAAAACTCATGTATCAAATATGACACGTTTGGTGTTATAGGGTTAAAAAGAAATGAAATATCATGTTTTGTGGCCAATAAGTGGTGAGTTAAAGGTCACGATAAAAGCAAAATGGAACAAAAATGTTTTGCAATGTTTGATATCAGTATCTCTGAGGAGTAGCTCAAGCTAAAACCCTGTGTTCTTTGTTTCTAGGATCAATACCAGTTCTGTTACAGAGCTGGCTTGGAGTACCTGGGAAGCTTTGATCACTATGCAACGTAAAAGACCCAGTATTGGAAGAAAAAAGCAGAGGGCCCTTTGGAAAGAAAACCCAGTGAGCCTCTCTTCTGAGCCATAAATTCCTGCTTGAGAAAGTACTCCTTAACTCCTTGCTAACAACTCATTAAGTGTTGGATGTGCGACATGACTTGTCAAAAAATGAAAAAGATGATTCCCGGAGGACCAACTATTAACCAACCCCAATAAAACCTTGCCTTGACGCAAAGTGAGGGAATCCTGACTGTTGAAGCATCGTTCGGAATTACCTTTTCTTTTGCTTCAAGGATTCATTTTGGGGCTCATAAAACTGAATGAAACCAACACAAAAAAGTAAACGAACAATAATGACATCGTCAGAAATGCATCAGTGATTATGAACCATTACGAGAGGCATTGGAGGCACACAGAATTGTGGGGAAAAAAAAACTTGATGCACATTGTAAAGAGAAAAAAATATCAGTTTCACAATCAAGTACACACAGACAACCCATCGAAAAAGAAGACAATGCTTGGTCCACAACAGCAGGACAGACTTAAAGTAATAATAATGAATAAATACCCCTTTTCCTGTCACAATGTTCATCATCTAAATTTGGGGAGAGGGTAAAGTTAAAATGGTCTATGAAATAAATAAAAATTATTGATTTAGTTTTTTAGTACTTTATTATACAGCTGATGTGCTTTTTTTGAACTGTGTGAATTTCCTTTTTTTACACAAATTTATCGCTTGGAAAGAAGTGATAAAACGTATTTACGTAAATGTTCTTTTTTTTTTTTTAAAGCTGTAGAACTGTTCTGACGTATGTGCTTTTTTGCAGAGAATCTCTTTATTTTCTAATCTTTTATTACTTTTCCCCTCATTTTGTTGCACTTAGTGCACAGAATGGAATTCACTCTACCAAAATGTAACTTGAGTTATTTTTTTGGCTTAGATTATTATTATTTTTTTCGTTGTTTTATTTGTTTTTGTCCATGATCACATACATGGTAAATTAATTACTCCCATATGATAAACTGGGGCTTTGTGGAATCAACAGGGATGAGCAAAGTATGAAGTTGCTGCTACCGATTATCTTAGTTCTTCCATGTCAGAATGATAAGATAAGAGAGAACCTGATGAATTGGATACATGGATATATAAATATATGGTACAGATTGTCAAATATATGTGAAATATATACAGAAAAGATACATATATTATTAGAAATATATTGATAAATGACATAATTTATATAAAAGTATATGAAATATGGATTGTCTATGAAAGTGTCCAAATTACGAGTCGTGTGCTATGGGGGAAATGAAGAGATATTTCACTGGAATGCACATCAGTAGGACAAAATTGTATTCTGATTCAGTGCATCTTTTCTTGTGCAATAAATGTGTTTTTAGATAGGGATTTTTTTTTTTTTTTGGTGGGTATGTTATTCACTCATGACATTGTTGTTCCCCCCGCAAGCGAGGTGTGGGAGTGGGAATGTCAGGTGCCAGTCAAAGCATCACTGGTGCATTCTCCGAGCTCTCATCCAGTCTGTAATTAGTGTCAGAGGGTCCCACGGCCACACTCACCGCTCCACACAATAGGGCAAGGTACAAAGACGACACATTCTTTGTGGTTCTTTAAAGCGTCCGACGGTAATAACGTTTATTTTTCATTTTGCATTTAGAGTGCCTTATATTTATGCCTGTTTTATAATGTTTCATTTAACATAACAATGTATCCTTTTCAGTAATCTTGGCATTTAGTGTAACTGTATAGTTTACCTTTTGTTTGTCATATGATGAGATTATATATGCAAATAAGAACATTTTAAAGCTCATAATTTTTTCATTTTCAGTGGCCTTATTGTGGCTGAGTGAATTAGAATAAAGCTGTTTATATTTTATGGACCTCGACAGGAAAAAGTCAAGAGGACGCAGGCGGTAGTGTCGAGATGCGTCTATTTTTCTTGGCGGTTTCATATTTTGTCCGCAGCAGAGGTAAACAGTCAGTCCATCAGTGCATGTATTCAGGCCCGACGTGAAGTTAATGAGCTTTTTACAGATTGTCACAACGGTCAAATTTTACGACGATAATTAAAGTGTTTTTTCCGATGTTGAAAGGGTTCATCGTTCGGGAGAATGCCTAACGCAGGTCATCACTGGAGGGTTTTTACTTCATGCCTTAGGTTTGGATTACGGACGTTGTGTGCGATACTACAGAGAGCAGATACAGAGAAAAGAAAAGTGCAACATATTATCGGTTCTGTTACCCTGACAATCCTTCAAAACGTGTCACGTCCCATGTTTATGACAGCGTTGGACACAGGGGGTGTAGTTTAGTTCCGTTTCTGCATCTTTTATCTTCTCCGTACCCTCTTTGATGGCTTTGTGGATGTGCATTCCAGGTGCTTTCTTTCCCTTGTTAACTCAAGCCACTATGTTTTACGTTTGACGTCTGCTTCGTGGATTTCTTTTGTCATAATTTTAAGATATAAAAGTGCTATTATTTATCCTCATGGTGGCTAATGTTACATTAATGTTCATGTTCATTTTCTCATCTCAGTCTCCTTTCTTTTTTTGTTTTAATTATTTGTCATATGCATGGTGAAACATGGCCAGAGCTGGCCTGGTAGGAAGATTTGCACTTTCTCTATCTTTGTACTATGCACTGCCCTATTGATTCTAAACCCAATAATATATTACTTGAACCCATCTATGAAAAAAAAAAAAAAATTCTCCTAAACGTTCACGTTGTGTGTATGTAAATAACACAAAAAAAAGGTATCAACTCTTGAAAAAGACAAAAAAAAAAAAAAGTTTGTGGCAAAAAAGAGCATCCATTCTGATGCCATGGTTACTCCAGCAGATGACTTCTGAAAAATCTGTCCCCCAACCATCTGTTCTTGTGGCTTTGCCATTCAAGCTTGGAGTGTCATTAACAGAAATAAACGTTGTGTTCTCTGCTCTCTCTATCTATCTCTCGTCTGGATGCATAGACTGAAAATTAAATAATGAAATTGTAAAAAAAAAAAAAAAAAAAAAAAAAAAAAAAAATGGGTTGTTAAAAAGATCATACAATTACCTCTGATTAGTTGTAAGCGTAAACTGTTTCTTTTTCTGAATGAAAGGAGTGCTTTTTATTTTCTTACTTAGGTTACATTGGTGGCGAAAGAAGTCTGTATGAAAATCAGTTCTTTGCTGACACAAGTTCCATTTGTTATAAATGAATTCTATTAAAAAATGTCAGTGTTATGCATCGGCGTTTCACTTGTTTCCCTCCACCTCACTCTGACTTGAAAAGACTGATGAAGCTATTTTACCCCCTACTGGTCTGGGTCCAACATATTATCCACAGTTCTCTCATGAAAGGGGAAATTGAGCCTCACCACATTTGAATAGATTTCCGTCGCTCTGGTTTTTCTGTCACTGATGTCAGCCACAATGAATCATCAGGAGAACCTCTGACAGATGAAGTGCAACACTTTCGAAGCCAGCCTCGTTTCAACAGAGACTTTGTTCTGGCAGGGTACAACTGACACTGTTGTGACAACAGCAATTACATTACACTAAATGCAGCTTCACGACTTAAGCACTGTACATTTTTGTTGCTTATGTTCTCATCTCCATTATGGTTATTACATTATGGCTCAAAATACAGGCACACACCAGTCTAGAGACACATTATTCAGAAAAAATAGGCTCCTTTTATGCTGGACTATGATGTGTTTAGGGGGATTTGTCATGGTTTTATTGATGTACATAGGCAGAAAACACATTTATGCACTAAAAAAAGCCATAGATACATTAACTCTAAAATGTGGATTAACCAAAACCTGCTATCAAACAACATGTGTTTTGGACGCACTAGTCCTATTATATGCATATGTGGAAATGTTAATCATGGGCATATTAAACATGTCTGCTAAGGTCAGTAGTTCCCTCTTTTTCTCATCCCAAAATATTACATTATTAAACCACAAACAAACCACTGTTTATGATGTACAGTCCCACCGGATGGAACTGACAGTGATCTTTGGAACAAAGGTTTTGGTTCTTAGTTGTGCTAAATCGCTTTCTAGTAAAAATGAAACAGCCTCAGCCCCTTTGTTTGTCATAGATCCGTTCTAAAGTTTAAAAAGGTCCACCCTGTCCTGTGCCCTACCTTTCAACCTAATTTCATTAATATCAGAGCTGTATCATTGACGCACTACTGACAAACAGACATGACTAATTGGATTAATACAGTGAAAGCAAAGATTCAAATGGTAAATGCATAATAATAATGATAATAATAATAATAAAAAGCTAAAGTCCTGCCCATTACCACCTGCCTCATGGGATCTAAACTTATGCAGGGATTTTCTAAATCTGAAGAGATTTTTTAACTGTTCCCATCCAACTTTACTTATAAAGCACTTTAAAACAACCACAGTGGACCAAAGTACTGTACAGGACAATAAATAAATAATAAACAGGCTACAATACAAGAATGGATTAAGGCAATGAAATCTGTACACGATTAAAAAAAAAAATGGTTTGATTGTCCTGTGTGGTGTGCTCCGATTATCTCAACACAGCACACTACACACATAACAATCCTCCAAGCCAGAAATGATCAAATGTGATCTAACAAAAATGAGGAAACTTAGCAACAGCCAGAAAACACAACACACAAAAATGAAGTGGACATATGAGAGGAGGGAATGATGGTGTTCATGGCAATATTTTTGACAGAAAAATGCCAATTTCTGAAGTTCACCGAACTTTATGTTTCAATTTTGAAGAAAAATGCCACATTAATTAATTAAAATTACAGTTTTTGCAACATTACCTTGGTATTTTCTAATCATATATTTTGTTTTCTATCATTAGCACGGATTTTAATTATCCATATGGTTATTTTTGCTATTCCCTCTATCGTCATTTAACTTATTTTTTTTCCACACAAAAACAAAACCACAAGTAAATTAATTTCCTTACATTACCTAAAATCCAAAACCCCAGCATGAGTTGATTGACAACATATGAAACATACACTATATATAGGCTGGTTGAAGTCAATTTCAACTTCACAGCAAACATCAATTCAACAACAACAACTTAGCAACAGCCAGAAAACACAACACACAAAAATGAAGTGGACATATGAGAGGAGGGAATGATGGTGTTCATGGCAATATTTTTGACAGAAAAATGCCAATTTCTGATTTTCCACCGAATTTTGTGTTTCAGGTCGGGCCGTGCTTGTTTTTACGTACGCCTGCTTCCTTGTTGTTCAGTCAGCTTGCTTCTGGATTGGCTACATTCTCGAATGTGTCACAATTTATGGATTCATGACTCTGTAGTCGTCTGCTTTCCCCACACACACGAAGATTTATGGTTGTAAATATTGACCAAGTTTAATATTTATTGTCGGCCCCATTTCGGAGTTGATTATTGGGACAAGTTTATTTGTAACACACCTCAGACCACAAGATAATCTTATGAATTTATCAAAACAACCTGATTATCTATATGTGTGGACCCCGCTTCAGAGAAAATATGAACAATGGGTCAACAGGGAAAGGAGTAATTATTGATCTCATCTGAATTGTGTCACCACTTATCGATATGTTTGTCAGTTTAAAAGGATATTTTCATGATCCAACAAAGTCATGGCTTATGGTCGAGACAATAATGAAACTGTTAAATGAACTGTTTAATGGACTGCTCTCTTGTTGCATGTGACGTACAACAGCAACACTCAAACTGTTGCTGCCTCTGCGCGTTTTACCTCAA
Source organism: Maxillicosta whitleyi (assembly GCA_029822895.1). NCBI lineage: Eukaryota > Metazoa > Chordata > Actinopteri > Perciformes > Neosebastidae > Maxillicosta > Maxillicosta whitleyi. The sequence continues at coordinate 999,420 of JAPSES010000102.1, read as the reverse complement.
TCTTCCAGAGTGAGATGAAAAGGTATTAAAAGAGGTCAAATCACCAGTCTGATCACGTTGAAGCTGCAGAGACACCTTCAGTAACTCAGAACAGATCACAGAGACAGTTGCAGTGATGTCACCTCCTTTTGTTTCAGGTGTCTTATATTTATGCGCTTTCACAGTTTCACAGATACTTCAGTTTTACCACTAACGTTCTAAAATTATCTTTTAATCTGACAAACATGGGAGTAAATTATACAAAATTCTATCAGGATAAAAAAACATCTGGCAGACAAAAGCATGCTTTAATGTAAAAGGCAGGATCTATGCATCAGACACTTAAAGTAATTGATGTTCGAACACACTGGGTATTTATAACCACACTATCCTTGAACTAAAGCAAAATGGTGTAAAGTCCCAAAAAGAAACAATGGAATGTGAAGTTTCCAATGCTTGATTGGATGTTTACCCCTTTCCCGCAGCCTTTCACATCCCATAGATCAGGGGTGTCAAGCTCATTTTACTGGAGTTCAGGAGCCGCATTCAACTAAATTTGATCTGCAGTGGGCCAAACCAATAAAATAATAACATAATAATACAGAAATAATGTCAACTCCAATCTTTTCTTTTAGAGCAAAATAATTAAAATTGAATAATGCAAATGTTTCCATCTACAAACTACCCTTTCAAACAATGTGAACAAGTACAAACTGAAAAATCAATGTATTTTTTATTTTATCATTTCCATGTGTTCACTATAATTTACAGACAATGTGAATCCACAAAACATTTATTAACAGGAGGAATGTTGTTAAATTGCATTTACTTTTCTGGAGACATTTCAGGTTCTTCATATTTGGTCAGATTATTTTCACATTTTTTGTGAAATTGTACTTTTGCTGTTTACTGTTTTAGTGTAAATACATGAAAATATTTACATTTACAAACAGAAAAAATTGGATTTGGGAGTATTTTTTAGGTTATTACGATAGTATTTAACTTTTTCTGATGTATTTTCTGATTGAATTGATCTGAATGTGAAACCTGAACTAAAATGATTGTTAATATCTTAATATCTACTTTTGCATTTCATAAATTCATCCTAAGGGCCAGACTGGACCCTTTGGCAGGCCGAATTTGGCCCCCGGGCCGTATGTTTGACACCTGTGCCATAGATGAAAGCAGCGGAATGAGGTCAAATTGACCCCAAAGAATACAAAAGGCTTAAATTCTCAAATAAGCAGTATTTCCACTGTGTGCTACCAGCTTGACTTTTTGCGTTTCTAATACCAAAAAGGACCGGGAGTCTGATACCCGGTACTAGTTTTTGTTATCTACTTCACCAAGATTCCAAACAGATACAAAAACATGCAGACCACTGATTGGCCAGAGAGTCGTCTCTGCATGATTGTCATCAATGTGCTGCAACCTTTAAAAAAAAAGGTCAGTTAGGTTAATCCACATGATTACTATACTATGGCTACGAGCGAATTTATCAGCAACTCTGAGCAAACAATAAAGAAGTTACATGATGTACAGATACTCTAAAGTCAGTCGTATCCTGTAATGGAAACTCTTCAGGAAGAGTACCTGATACCCAAGTCGGGTAGAACCATGTCCCATTTAGGAGAAACGTGGCATTAGTCTAAAAAAAATGCAAAAAAAAGACAAAAAACAAACATCATTGATTAATTTAGTAGGTGAGAAATAGTCTCAATAAACACATCAGAAGCCATAGCGATAAGTCAGCTGATCAGTCACATGACTTAAATACTGTATGTCAGAGTTTCCCATTATGTCGTTTAATGCTTCTAAAGTAGGAAGGAGCCTCGCCATGCAACTACATTTTGTAATTCTATAAATATTTTCAAAACTTTAATTCATGGAAAAATCCCTGAATGAATGAATGAATGCAACTTACTGAAGTACAATATAGTATTGCAAATGAAAACCTGAAGCATGAAACTGCAATAAACTTTTCTTGCAAAAACAATGTAAACTCCTCGACAGCTGTGAACTGTTTGAAAACTGCCCGGAGACATTACTCTGAATTCAGAATTAGAAAACATTATTACTCAGTGTAACAAATGACAGATGCTGTCAGGTACGACACAGTTTCAGAAACATAAGTTTGCCATGAGATGTTTCTTTTTTCTTTTTTTTTTTTATGTATAACAAGCATCCACAAAATATTAGATTCCGGATTATAGACGTGTAGAGGTAAAAAAAATATATATATTCCTGTAGAAATAGTTTATAAAGAGCAGCATATAATAAAATAACTAAACAGGTTATGCAGCAATGATTTTAAAGAGACGTGCGGATTTGCCCGTTTCCTTTTTTTTTTCTAAATTACTACTCATATTTATGGAAGGCCTGAGCCAAAAGAGGAAAAGGAAACACCCATGAAGGACCTTGAAAACCTCCTGGTAATGGCGAATTTTATGATACTTGCGTGTGAGCTCATTAAGCATCAAAATTGTCAAAATGCATCAATGCCATCCACATTTTCCCTCCTCCCCACACATATTTTGGACATGATTTCCCACGTATACATTTGCCAAAAAACCATTAACATTTCAGACACCATAATGAGCAGTGGAATCGACAGACTCCCCTGAATACTAGAGTATCATATTACCGTGCCCGCAGAATTGCATGTGACATGTAGGAAAATGTTCACAGATTATTGGATGGCAAGAACAATTATTGCTTTCTCTTGTTTCCGACAATTTGATGGAAATTGGTCCCAATGACTTTCTAAATTTCTTAAGCAATCGCGCATAGGCAGATGTCCGCTCAGGAGACAAAAGAATAGAACAAAATAAGGAACTCCGACTTTCATCATCTTTCATTTTTCACCGGAGACTGCGCTTCAGATGTGTTGAGCAGATGTTCCGTCTTCGTCTCTCAGCACTTTCTGCAGAATTATGAAACCAACCAGCCAGTCACAACACTGTGCACAAGTCATTTCTCATTTATCCCTTTTCCCCCCTTAAACAACGACAGCTTGCTTCACTCCCCCAGTGCATTTTTTTCCTCCCCTCCACATCCTAAATTTGATGAAACAAAGGCTTAGGAGGACCCAACGGAAAAGGGCCTCAAGAATGAGACATTTTTTAGTTTTATTTTATTGATCTGGAGAAAAAAAAAAAAAATAGATACATTTTCATATCAAATTCTAGTCAAGCAAAAATAATTACCTAACTATGTGTTCAGAGAGCTCGATAATATTGACAGGTTACTTTGATCAAGCAGTGTGACGCCACCCACTGTGTTCTTGATGCTCCTTTCCTGTTGATAAGCAATTAGGTGCTACAAGTCTGGCATCTAATGCATTGGGTTGTGACTGATTTTCACCAAACAGGCGTCTAACAGTTGGGCTGTATATGTATGAGCGCCGGCTAAATATTTACATGCAGCTCGTCAGTCCTCTCAGATTGCTTTGTTGTTGTTATTGTCTGTTAATGATGTTGGTGCATATCCGCAAAAAAAAAAAAAAAAAAAAAAAAAAAAAAAAAA
>JAPSES010000102.1:968372-988831 GCA_029822895.1 Maxillicosta whitleyi | reverse complement strand
CAGTGCCAAAACTTATATACAAACTTTATACAAAACTGTGGAAATTTTCAATCAAGATCTTGTCTTGATGATGAAGAGTTGGACCACTGTGTAAAATCTTTCCCATCACATTCAATAGATCATCAGTGGGGTTCTGGTCTGGGTTCTATTGTGGATCCTGACAAATCCTGCTGTTGTTATCTTTGAATGTCTGGTTCATCAGCAAAGTAAAAAATCCACTGGTGTTTAGACCTGCTCCCCATATATTCAGGTTCAGGTGATCTCAGTTTATGGACACATAACATTGTGAACCTAGATCTGACCAACTGAACCAACCCCAGATCATAACACTATCCCACAGGCTTGTATACTAAGCATTAGGCATGATGGGTAATCATTTCATCCACTTCTTTTTTCACCCTAATGCACTAGTCACTCTGTAACAGGGTCCATCTGGACTCATCACTCTTTATGCTGTGCAACAAAGTGATGGTTGTGTAATTAATGAGAAGCTACTCACCACATGAGTTACAGTTGAACAACTTGTTGCTGCTTAAACATATTAATCACTGCAATAATTCTATTCAGTGGAAGGATCTGAAATCCAGGTGGGAACTTTCTTTCCACTCTTTTTTGGCAAAGCAGTGTAGTGTTGCTATTTGGCTTGGACACTAACCCTATTAACAGACACATACACACACACACTATTTGTGAATTCTAGTTATGTCATTATCACAACAACCAAGACTCATTTGAAAGAGACTATCAAAAATGACAGTTATGCAATCCAGTACTAACTCCTGTGTGTATCATGTGACTAAAACAGACAGGAAAAAAAAAAACATGGGATGTCTAAAAAAACTGTTTTTGTCAGTACAATGACGTAGATATTGATGTAAGAACTGAAGTTATTTAGGTTTTTATTCAGAAAACATGGAAAATGCATATATATCAGCTCTGAAATTAGACAATTATGAGCCATTTTTATTGTTATTATATTTGTCCAAACAAACGTACCTTTAGTTGTACCAGGCATTAAAATGAATAAGAAATTGGAGAAAACAAAGGTGGTCTAATTTTTTTTTTTTTCCGCAACTATTTACATACATTTAGATCAATTAATGTTGATCATTTTTGCAATAAATGGTCGTACCCATGCCTTTGTCACATTCCATTTTGACTAGTGCAATATTCTATTCCATAGTTCACCATCCAAAGCTGTCAAACACCAGTAAATCCAGAATCCTGCAGGTCATCTACTTAAAAAACTCTGACCCATGACCATGTGACCTCTGTCTTCTACAACCTCCACTATCTCCCCATCCTCCAGGAAATGTGGCTCATCTCCTGTCTACCTGTCTGAGCTTGTCCACTGACACACTCCACTCTGCTGATACAAACCTAATGCCCCCTCCCATCGGGGCCTACGTCCTGGGGTGAACCGGACTATTTCCATCCCTGCAGAGTCTCCTCTTCACTGTCCACATTCAGCAAATTATCCTCAATTCACCTGTGAAACTCCACCTTCAAACAATCTCTCCTCACGTCCACTTTGTCCAATCTGTTTTCATTTATTTGTGTCTCTGAGTGTCTTGTAAAGTACTATAAAACTACAATGCATTATTATGTGTCCGGTTTAACAGGTGACTGAAAGTTGAATAAGACAGTTGATTATTTGTAGGTTTTAACTTTCTTTTATGCACAGAACATTAGCCCATAAAGACCCAAACATCCATCACCAACCAAAACCATCTACTGATCTGAACTGTGTAACACCTGTTGATCCACTAATCCTATTAATCCATGTAAAAAAAAAAAATTTAAAAAAAAAGGTGTAAAATAGAGTTTGTCATATTTTCATTGTTATCACACATGATCCACTTGGAAGTTCAGAGACACTGTAATGAACATGGAAACACTGTCATCTTCAGAAACATTGATTCTCCAGAAAAACAAAAAAACATGGTTTGATAAATAGCAATGGATGGAAATGTGTGGTTTATGTCAGTTAATTACATATTTAATTGAAAAAGTAGCCCATGTTTGATGTCACACACGTGGTGATTCTTGCATTTATGCTAATACTGTAAATGTAAGAAACATTCAAAGGACTCTACAATTAGCAGGGCTACCATAATTATTTTAGCTTTGGATGTTAAAAAGGTGATTTGGACTTTGCTGGTTACATTACGTACGTATGTTCTTTAATGTGTTATTTCTACATGTTTATATTAGCAGAGGTTTTTCTTCAGTCAGGTTACCATTACCAGCAGCTGTACTCTTCAGCTCTCACTTTCTGTTTTACAGGTTCTTGTGAAGATGTGGTGGAAGTTTGTTCAGGTTAAAACATGGCTGTAGTAGAACGTACCATTCCCTTGATTACACCAAGAGTGTTTGTGCACATTTAATTCCATTAATGCTGTAAAAGTCCACCTATCAAAGACTGATTGGAAAGGCCATGATTCACAAGAGTGTGATAATGTTACTGTTCAAACAACTAATAACTCAAACAGTATTGGCTGCATCAATAACCCATTTTTGCCTGTCTGATCCTTGACCCAAAATACATAAGTACTCCTAAAGGCAAAGGCTAGATCTGTCCAGTTTTTCACTTATAAAGGAGATACACATATTGGCTTTTATAACATACATAAGCAAACTGTCAGATGTTTTGAATATCTGGTAGTATATCCAACAAAAGAACTGAAGAAGAGTACATGCATTCAGGTATGCTTGAGGAAAGTGAAGATTTCTAGTTTTGGAAAGCTTCATGATCTTGAAGCACAACTGTCTGGACAATGCATTTCAAGGGCAAACACACGTTTTAAAAACTGGTTAATCGGAATGTTGACGGCTTCGAAATGCAGCCCTTATACTAGCTGTCAAGTACCAGAAAAATGCAGCTGACGATTACTATTAACATAAGACTGGAGTTCATTTTTCAAGCCCCCAGTTGAAATGGACAAGGTTACAACAGAATCAATCTCTCATCTTTACCTGAGAATATCTGTTCACGTCCTCTTAAAGTTCCTCTGGTTGTAGCAGCTCTTGTTGCATCTTCAGTTTGTGTCGATGGAATCAAATGTTGTGTTGATATGTTCCTCTCTGTTGGCTCATGTTCTGGCCTCCCTGAGTTTAAGCAGATCAAACAGATTGTGGCAATTAACGCAGAGATCCTGTTTATCTGCAACCCGTTGACTGCGTGATACCATGAGCATTTAAGATCCTTTGAACTCGGTCGCGGCACTCACTCACCTCTCTGTGTGGTGCAACTAAAACAGATGAATGATGTTTTCCCTTTTTCAGGATGCACATTTGGGGCGAAATTAATACTCACACTGAGGCGTTATATTTATGTCCTTACTGGATTCTTAAACATGGATCAGAAAGTATTCTAAATTATGCTTAAACATTCACATTTCCAGCTGTTTTGTGAATACACCAAACTATTTAATGCTAATGCACTGCACCCATTACAAATATTTATACTTAGCCCCATTAAAACACATGAGTCAGAATAATATGCATATTTGGAGATATACTAAATTAATTGGTTTGGGTTTATCTTCATATTAAAGGGGGAAATACTGGTCATTAGATAATGATTTGTGGACAAATTGTGATCAACTTAACACATGTATTTAGTCACTGAATAAAGAAAATCAAAGTGTCATCATTCAATATCAGGTGTGTCCATTTCTGGCTTCCAAACAAACAAGCAGTGGACAAAGCATGGAACTGATCACATGATCCTGTCCTGAGCAATCTGATACGATCACTTAGACAACTGATTGTACGCAACATGTCAATAGCACGTTTCTTCATAAGTTGTGGCATTTTGAGGTGGCAAAGACATTTGGATATTTTCTTTACTGCCTTTATATAGACTACTGACCACACCTAAAGTTACCAGCCAATCCTGACACTGTACAAGAGATTTGACTCAATGTCCAACATTAAAGGATGAGTCCAAACACCAACGTTGAGTCAGGAATGAAAAAATATACAGTGGTTAACATGTGTTACTCATCTAGTGAGCGACATATACAGAATAGGCACCTGAGCAAGTCATTTTCTGGAAATTACACCACATGTTTGGATCATGTGTTTTTAATGGCACTAAGTTTATTTTTTACCGTGTTTTTTAGGCTATAAGACGCACCTGAATATTAGCCGCATCTGACTACAAGCTGCAGCTAACGTCGAGTTGTATCTGACTATAAGCCGCAGGTGTCCACGCTGTGGTAGGAGATATTTACACAGAAAGATGGTAAACACAAAGATTATTTACATATTTATTTATATCTCTTCACTGCTTTTTTTGTGCAAATAGTGCCTGTAATATAGCTGGTTAAAAAAAAGAACAGAAAAGTCATTGATCTCCATCTTCATCTTCCTCCTGCCACTGAAACCATTGAACTCCTCTTCTTCAGTGTATATATACATATGTATTTCTTTGTGTTTTCCATGATGAGGATGTGTGGATGAGTTCAGCTTTAAACTAGCATCTTTCTCTTCATCATCTTCTACCTGTCTGTCTCACTTTTGCACTTCCTGTTCCTGTTAAGAGCGCCCCCTCGAGGCCGTTAGCATCTAAAAATTATATACTAGAGCCACATTGTATAAGCCGCAGGGTTCAAAGAGAAAAAAAGTAGGAGCTTATAGGCTGGAAAGTACAGTACTGTAACTTCCCTATTATATTTGGCAATGGCTCAGCAACCAACTGTCATGGATGATATACCTATTTCTAATGAGCTAATTATTATATTTTTCACCCCCAAGATGTTGGCCCGCCAGACAATGACTTTGAGGGTCATTATCACACAATCAGACAAAAGAAAGGTCATCGTGAAAGCAAGACCTGCTGCAGTGGAGGATTTGATTAATCTACTTACAGCAACACTGGGACACGATGACAACTGCTGCCTTCAGTTTAAAGATCCTGAATTCATCTATGAACTATGTTATCTAACAGATATTAAAGAAAAGACAACAGTCAAACTCATCCCTGTACTTGTCATCAACATCTGATGAAATCCACAGTGACACAGTACAACACACACACAAATATTCTCAACATCATCCGGGGAGCGACATAAACCATGGCCAGGATTCTTTGACATTCCTTAATTTTCTGTTGACGTAGAGCACAGATTTTGGCGAGCAAATCTGCAATCTCTCTGTGATGGCACACACCTGAAACTCAAATCAAATCAAAAGGAGATGAAATACGAGGTCCTTGAGAAACTGGCTCAGAATATACGGCTACATAGCATATCCAAATAATGCTCAGTTTGAAAGTGTAGCACTAGCACTGATAACCAAACACTCCTGTGTCCAGGAACAAGGCTCATCCAGTTGCTGTGGTGTTTGGAAAAAAACAGCCTGAAATACAAAATGGGATGTCAAACTCAATTTAGTTCAGGGGCCACATTCAGCCTAGTTTGATGTCAACTGGGCTGGACCAGTAAATAGCATAAAACCCCGAATAATGACAACTCTAAACTTCTCCCTTTGTGTCAGCGCAAAAAAATAACATTCTATTCTGAAAATACTTACATTTACAAACAAAAAGATGTAAATAACCTGAAAAAAACTGAAATTACCTATGAAAAATAAGTGCAAATTTGACAATACTATGGCTAAACTGATCATGTATACATGTGCATTGTGGAATGGCACAAAACATTTAGTAACAAGCATTAAATTGTTAAAATTGCACTTAATTTTCTTAACACATCACATTTTATTGTTAAAGGATAGGTTGAAAATGTAGGAAATGTAAATATTTTCATAATTTAATGTTATTTTTTGCTCTAAAACAGAGAAAAAAAAACATTATTTATAGGCATAATGTAATATTTTTTTTTAAATTTAGAATAAACCAAACATAATATTGAGTCATTTTTTTTCTAGATTATTATGCTATTATTTTAGTTGCACATTCATTCTATGGGCTTGACTACATCCTTTTAACAGACTGGTTTTGGAACGTGGATCACATGTTTAACACGTGATTAGGGTCATCATATAGTTCAGTGTTGTTAACCGTTGTGTATTCCTTGGGGTCAATTTGACGCCATTCCACTGCCTTCGTTTATGGGATGTAGAAGGCCGCACAAGCCTTCAAAGGAAACCAATATAAAGAGCTGCCATATAATTTTCACTGTCCCTCTTGCAAATATGCAACTTTTTCACCATCAGTGTGTTTATTTTTATGAAGACTTCTATAGAGTACAGTAAAAAAAATGTTAAAGTACAATATTCTATGGATGTTTGTATGTTATGTCAGGGTCTTAACAGAGCCAAGTCAACATATTGAATAGCGGTTATTAAAAACATAACATGCCCACACTTGAAAACTCTCGGCCTTCAGTCCATGCCAAAGTTTTTGCACAAACAGACAGATAGCAAACTGATGACAATACCCTGCGGCAAGGGCCAAGAGTAGAAAAGTCACACAGCAACTCCGAGTGACATTCTGTTCAGTAGTTCTTTACCTCTAGTCTAGTTTGACAGGCTTGTTTTAATATCTGTCTGTATGTGTCCAGTTTGCAACATATAGCAGATACATTGTAAACGCTGTGTTCATTTTCCTTCGTCAAATGGACAAGTGGCTTAAACTGTTGCCATGACATTTTATAGTATGTTTTTTTCTTGTCTTTTCATTGACAAGGTTTGTGCAATACTGTAAGACTGCAGAATGTTATGTTGCACTTTAAAAAAGAAAAGTTTTTCTGAACATTTAAATGTTTAATTTCAATACAATATCATATGATTATATCTGAAGGAACCACATTATTTATATTAACAAATTAATTCAAATAGTGTATGTTGAGCTTAAGATAATTATTTCAAACTTGAGGGTGCAAAGACAATTAATTAACATTTTTTGTAAATATTAAGGATCTTCAAATGTTTAGTCTTGGCTTGTGTAATAACTAATATGGTTTAAGGCAATAGGTTTCCATGCAGATTTAAGCTAAACTCAACTAGTTTGGGTTTACAGTCTACATGATCAATACATTTCATACAGGAAAATAATTGATTTATACCAATAAAATGCAAAATCCAGAATGAAATATTTTAATTAACAGTGATAAATCACTTAAAGGATAAAGATAAAGAAAACTGTATCTGGGAACTAACACAAAAATAGCTTTGGGTCTTTATGGATTAACGATTAAATAAATTAAATGTCATGTTAAAGCATGAGCGCATAGTAAGTAAAGCAAAACTTTCAAACATTTTGCTCATTGATGATGCAAATACAAAAAAAAAACCAAAAAAAAAAAACATTCTCCTCCTATTGTGCAGGCCTAATTATTATACTTAGTTCTTAACTCATTTCATAACACAGACATATTGTTATCTCCGATCTGCAAGTGTAACCTGTGGTGTAATCATCCCACATGACTGTTATGGGACATTATTATCTACTGGGAGGTTTGTTTGGTTGTTTTTGGGGCTACACTTTTCTCACAGTCCTTTCTGAAGTGTCTTGCAGCAACTAAAACAATTAAGACTCCCGACCAGGACAGTGGGCGCCTCTGTAGGAACGCCACTGAGTTGTTTATTATATCAACAGCTTGCACTGTAGGGCTTCCTTCATGTCTTCAATGCGCCTGTGGAATATATGAATGCAGGAAATTCACAGCGGGGCTACTTCGTCTTTTTTGGCCTCCTCAACCACCCACCATTTCACCAGTTTTCCTCCCTCCTCTTTCCCTCTCTCTGCTTCCCTGCATCTCTTCTCTGTGTTTCTGCCTGGAAGTGGAACCGATCTGGATCCTCTCTTCTGAAAAAAAAAAAAAGGCAAAAAAAAAAAAGGCAAAAAAAGCTCCTCCACTTGTGATGCAGAGCAGGCGAAAAAGCACAGGAATATGGCATGTCTCCAGCACGTTGGTTCAGAGAGGAGTGCAGTATTTTGTATGCAGGGAGGATTAGCCTAATTGAAGTGTCAGCCTGAGAAAATTGTGGATGTGTGCGGGTTAATGTCTGGGTATAGCAGAAGCTTCACTCATCTCAGTGATGATGAGGAATTTGGCTATCATCGCAGGCCTCATTTGATTGTGTAGCATCGAACGGACCCCACCCCATCAGGATGCTAATTGTGAAGCCCACCATCTAGTGTATTTATGATGCGGAAACCGCGAAGGTGGGAACCGTTGGTGATATAATTACCTCACACCATTGGGCCATTACATTAAGAGTCAACTGTTAACAACAGCGGAACTCTTAATTAATTTAATTCATGGGAAAAACCCGCAAATAAACCAATGAATATGTATGTTAACTTTCCTTAACACTCGACATTAAAGCAGCATATGACTTTCATCACATTGTTTTTTTTCTAATTTGTAAAACCAAAGTGATAGCCTTATTATCACTAATCCATTAGTCGTTACGTGCTTACGCATCATAAACGCAGTCTGCTTGTTTACATACAGCAAAAAGTCACCCGGGTCTTTTGTGAAATTGTGGGAACGGTGACCAAGCGTAAATGGTTTCTTGTGAATTTGGCAAGAAAACCAGTGTTTTTTTTAAAGAATGAGTTTAGTTGATGGATGGAGATAAATATGACAATTGGGTTCAGCACTCACAAACCGATGCCATGCTGCTGCTGCATGGCCTGGGGGGGGGGGGGGCGGCTTGGAATCCCCCCCCCCCCCCCCCCCTCCAATGCACTTTGCAACAAAACTTCCGAAATGGCCCTGGTGACGTTTCGGTTTGTTAAATGTAAACAAGAAAATTGTGTTTATGATGGAGTCATCTTCAAAGTAGTTCACCGTGAAGGAAGTAATTCAGGTGTGTAACCACAGAAATAGTGGATAAATGATAATTCAACTATGGGGTTTTACATGTTTGAAAAACATATGTCATACGCTGGTTTCAGCAGTTTGCGTCTTCTCCTTTTAATTCCATGTATCAGAGAGAAATACAGCCCTGCTAACCCTGAAATAACAGCAAAAAAGAGAAAGAAATAAAATGCACAGTGAGACCGCAGCACTGTGACTTTACACCAAAGCTATTATTGCCTTGTCAAAGCATGGAACTAAAGTGACTACCTCAAAAACAGGTCTCACTCACTATGTTCACACTGTATCCAGCCGAGACAATGGTAAAGCTTAAGTGCTTTCACAAGAGGGAAAGAACAGAGGAAGCAGTATCCCGAACAGCGTGACTTTTTTGAAATAAAAACCAATACTTAATTTCACACTACACTTAGTTTTCAGCTCTCCTGTTAAATAACTATGTACATTCAGTCAAATATCCAAGTGGTTTTATCTGTTTATTTATTATTGCAGCTACCAGAGATTTCCAACACCTACAACTGCAATTAATTCACAAGCAGGAAATCGGCATAATTCCTCCAGATGCGGTTCCAAGAGGTTTTATTTTTAATAGATTTTTTTATTATTATCTAGTCTTTAACTTTAAAAAACAAAAAAACAAAAAAAACAAAAAAAAAAACATCCTACTAACCCCAGTCTGCAGTCACACCTATTGTTCTGTATATTTCCTGTACATCTTGTATCTGCAAGGTGACATATGCTATGTTTATGTCCTCTATAATAAGTCGTTTTGGATAAAAGCGTCTGCTAAATGTACTGTAATGTAATAACTTCGATGTTGGGGTTAGTTTAGTTTACGGCGTGCAGCCAGATTAAGTTGTGTTTTGAGTTTTGTAATTAGTTTCGCTTTAAGTGTTGAGAGTTTTCAGGTATTATGCGGAAAGTATTGTAAAAGCATAACCATAAATATGACTTTTATTGTATTGCTTTGGCATCATAAATCATTTTAACCCTTCGGGGTCCCATGGTAGTGTTGGAAGTCAGTCACGTAGTCCACTGGGAACAATTGCATTCAAAAGTACAGGCTTGAAACACTCCTACACTCACTTTTTATTTGGTGTTGATAGAGCGGATACAACCGGAATTATGAGGAGCAAACAAATGTGAGACAATGTATGAAAACAAGGTGGAGCGAGGCAAATATCTGAGTATAGTTTGAATTTATTGCCGTTTTGATTTTATATATTCACCTGGAACCAATATTCACTTTTAATGTCTTCGAAAAAGTTATTTCAGCGTCTTTTTGTTCTTAATGCAATACATTTTATCATTTGTTTTCAAATCTAATTTTATATTGTTTGTGTGTTGGGTTTTTTTTGGCCTTTTGTGTTAATATAGTAGGTTAAAGTGAAAAAAATAATAGGCGGATGAGATGTACTAAAAAAACAAGATACCAAACATTAGGTAAAATAAAGATTTTGTTATATAGTAAATAAAGGCAAAATCAAAAGTGCTTAAAATGGCCAAAATAGGTTCAGACACCGAAGGATTAATCGAGAATGATGATTTTTGCCTGTAATTCCATGTATCCTATGTTCAATTTAGCTTTTTTTTTTAAGTCAAAAACTGTACTTTTTATTTGGAATCCATGTAATTAAACAGTTAACTCTAATAATGCTAAGCTAAAACCCCACAACATGAACCATCTTATTTGATCTAAAGCCTAAGTGGAGAATAGCTATGATCTCATTTCATATAGGATGGGTTTTCTTCATCTCAATTAACTTAATGTGTGTGAGATTGGATTGGTAGCTCTGCTCATGTCCACTATGGGGGTTACCCGTATCAGAGCACCTCCATGCAGTCGAACTTTGCTGAGTCATTTGATCCTGAAGATGAGGTCAGCCCTCTTTGCTGCCGTGGTGATACAGCCCCGGCACCGATTCCACTGAGACGTGCAGCTATCAAGGTAAAGACCTCTGCGGGTCCTTCAGCACCTCCTGACAGCTCACCCCAATGTCAAAGAAAAGCCAACAATAGCTGCTGAGTCTCATGAATATAACACTGTGTTCCTGGATGACGCTGATGCTAACTCAGTATGCTAACAGCTGATGTACATTTCTGTGCAATTGAAATATTTGGTATTTAGCACTAGACCTGGTTTTTGTTGTTGTTGTTTTTTTCAGTTGGGTTTTATTCTGTTTTAATGAAATGTTGAAGCACACAGCTTTTCTGGAAAGTGTGTTTTGTTACATTACTTACTCTTAATAGAGATTACAAATACGGACATTTATAATTATAACAGCCATTGGGTCAAATTTAACACCAGAAATAAATAGATTGTTGCACTCTTTATCCTTAAACATTGTCTGCATTTGTGTGAACTAAAACATAAGTCATTGGAAACTCAAGTATTAAAGTCTCTTATATCTTGCATTAAAGTCGAGTCTTTTAATGCACGAGAACCACACGAATAGTGACGGAAAAAATAATTAGACTGTGAAAAGTCAAAATAATGGTTATGAAATCATGTACTAACTCCTGTGTGTATCATGTGACTAAAGCAGACAGAAAAGAAAACATGGAATGACTAAAAGCACTGTTTTTGTCAGTACAATAACATAGATATTGATGTAAGAACTGAAATGATTTTGGTTTTTATCAAGAAAACATGGAAAATGGATAGATATCAGCTCTGAAATTAAATTACTATGATCATTGACATTATATTTGTCCAAACAAGTGTACTTTAATTGTACCAGGCATTAAAATGAAGAAGAAATTTAGGAAAACCAGGGTGGTCTAATAATTTTTTCTGTGACTATGGAGGGATTTTTATTTTCCAATGCCAGTTTTAGATTGATTTGTACTGACGTCTATGCAAATAAGTTCCGAAATTTAACCCATTTGGCTATTTTAGGCGTGTTTGTAGAAGAATGGAAGAAGAAGAAAGGAATAACAAACTTTTCTGAATGTTTATGTATATTTAAGTATTATTTTTTATATTTTCAAAGTCCGTTATTTCCCCTCCTTCAGATTCATTTAATGCTACTGTTGTTATTTTTCAACATTTCTTTCGGTTACATGTCACTATAGTACTTTATAGCTTTTGATCATATCTATAAATGCTTTTGTATATGTTTCCCTAATACCAATGTGGAAGACAACATAAAATCTGTAAAAAAAAAAAAAAAAAAAATACTGCCAATGGTGATATAAATACATCACTGGCACATGGCTGCAGTTAAGTTTAGGCAATAAACAACTTGGTTAGGGTAAGAAAAAGGGCCTTGGAAATTACTGATGAAGTTAGATGTCTAGTACAAACATGGTTATGACTTGAAATCTGGTTCGTCTTAGGAAAATGGGTCAGTAAATATGAAAGAGTCAAAAACAAACAAAAGATGAAAACCCTTCCAACACAAACACTAGTTGCTTGAATCCTCGTCACTTATCCACCCATATTGTCGATTTCATGGCTTGAACCGACTAAATTCAGCCTCCAGAATAAAAAGTAATTTTTCAGCTGTTTTTAATATTCTTATGCAGATCCACTCGACTAGAAAACCATGGCAATTGTTCCAGTGTGATTAATTCTTTCCAAATAAAACTATTCAAGTCCTCTGCAGAAAAGCTTAATTTTATTCTAATATCATCTTCATATTAATTTTTTTTTAATAAAATGCGAGTTTTCATCCTTCACTAAGCTATAAAAAGTATCTTCCTTACTTCACAGAGCTTCCTGTAACAACTTCGATCTGCAAGTCTGAACACACCCAGCCCACTTTGTCAGAGGTAAACACTTAAATTACAGTTAATTCACTCTGATGAGCGAGAGTGGGAGCAACTGGTAAATATTCAGAACAACTGTAGCCAGTGTCTTTTATGCACAGAGCCCAGCTTGGAGTTGGCACAGGCCTGTGTGGGATGGATTAGTGTCTTCTTGTTTATTGCGCTTTAATAGGATTTGATTTTATAGATTTTTTTGGCAATTCCTCCTCCTCCGAACACACCATCTGAGGGCTGAGAGATATATAATATGGATTAAGAAATGCTTTCTGTGAGAAAAATGTGTCCGTTGATTTGCTTCAGGAGGATATTATCCTGCCTTTAAAGTATTTATAACTAGATGTATGTTAAAGTTATAATTTTTTTTTTTTTGGGGGGATAAAAATAAAGGAAGTCGCCATGTTAACACGCAGACCCAGATGAATAATATAAAGTACTATCAGATGGAATTGCAAGAAGTAAATTACTGGCCAACAATACAAACTTGAAAGTGATGTCATGTCATCTTAGTTCAACGCTGCGAAGATTACAGTAGCAATTCCACTCAGATATTGGATTAAGTTACTCCCAGAACAGATGAGCCAGTTAAGTGTTTCCAGAAGTATCCAAAGAAGCACCACGATGGCTGGAGACGGAGCCAGACTCTGTAAAGCTGTGTTAAAAAGTTTCCCCCGAATACTCAATGGCATCTGTCACATTTGCAGTTGGAGTTACTATTGCACATTTAAAAATAAACTGCTTGTCTATGAGTACAGCCTGTAACAACCATTACAAAGTGCTGCTTAGGATATTTATGCCTTCTGTCTACAGGGTTTTTAGACTCACAAAGTCAAACTTAATTCAATTACAAACCTGGTGACTACAGACATTATGGTGATTTGGGATCACAAAAGCCAGAGTATGTCTTAAAATTATATATACACTCATCGTAAAAAAAACACTGCAGGTCTGTGTCATCGTAAAAAATATAGAAATTACCAAGAGAAAATTCACCAAAACAAAAGGAGACAACATTGTAACACGAACAATTTACAGGGTTCTATGCAGCGTTGATATTCCGTACCAGGACACAGCCACAATTCAAGCTATGTATCCACAGACTGTATCATTCACTGGATAAAGTAGAAATCTCCCCATTTACACACGTGTGCATTGATATCAAGTTTTCTTCTTCAAAATAAAACTCAGAGAAGTTTATGTCGACAGTCCCTCAGAACAACAGTGTCATAATCTGTACATGCTGCATCAGCTGATAGTTTACATGAGTGTTTCTCAACCTTTTTTGAACAAACACCCCTTTATGTTATCATGACCGTCCTAATGTGAGCCCCCCCTCCAAAAAAAAAAAAAAAAAAAAAAAAAGAAAGAAAATTTGAGAGCAGGGGTGCGGGTGATAAGTGGTCGGGGGGCACTACCACTACTACAACATCCCCCCCTCCCTCCCGGAAAATCCCAGACTGCAACCCCCTGCTCTGACAATTACATACTGCTATTTCCTGCCCCCCACTGACTTTTTTGTGGCCAGGGCCCAATATGTTTATGCTTCAGGGAATCCCAAATTGGTAGCCAGTACCCCTGTACATTGTATAGGTAGTGCCTTCCTGGGGGGTTATCCTGACATACCTTATTGCAGAGGGGAGAGGGGGATTCGCCATTGACATAACATACAGCTTGATATATGTAATGTATGCCCCCATTTTGCTTTCAGTCCCCCCGCCCCCCTTCCAAACACCTCCCCACATACCACATACCAACACCCCCCGCCTCCTGTACTTGTACCAGCCCTGTTGGAAACACTGGTTTACATTATAGCTCTGTTAGCTTAGCTTAGAAACAGAAAACACCTCTGTTGTCTGTACAGTTTGTGTTGTCAGTAGTGAAACTAAAGATCTGTTTGGAATCGAAAAGACAAGCACAGAACTGCCACAGTTTAGACTGAACCATGGGTTAACAAACAGCAACTTAACAAATATAATAACATCCCAGAATACCTTTATACCTTAAGGCTCATATAACTCACCCATGTCAAAGAAACATTTCAGCATCAAACTCAACTCTGAATCTTGTGGTGAACACAACAACAGTATTTTTATTTTTAGACATCATCACTTTAATTTCTTTGATTCTAAAAGTTGTTTCTTTGTGGTTCTCATGTCATCTGGTCGCTTTCTGATGCTTTGCTCAAAGGCTCTTTGTATTAGTTTTCCTCATCATGGGAAAAACTGACAACTCCCTCTAGTGGCCAAACCATCAGTATAAATACAGAAGTTTGTATCTCTTTAATGGGCATCTTTAGCAAAACTTTAGAACTCTATAATCTAAATAGTAATGATAATTTTAATAATTAAAAAACAAAAATCTGAAGTACCAATACCGGCTCCTTTATTGAATCTGGCCTCACATACTGCTTTAAACAGGTTACAGACTAAGCAAATTCATTTATCCAGACCAGCCAGGTAACTATAGGCGTTGTATTATGAGCTTAAGAAAACAAACCTAAAACTCCACGGTAGAGATTTGATGACAATCTGCTCTCTTTGGTGTGAGCTATGAGATCAGATACTCTGTTAATTACCTGAGTGGATTATGGGGACTCCCACTAAAATTAAAAGTAAATATTTCCTCAACTAAAATTAGAATGAACACCATTAAAACTATAGTGTAATTTAAGCAGCAAATCAACCAGCGTAATAATTTTTGGGAATGAGACTCTGACTTTACAAATCCAAGCTGAGTTTTTCCACCCTTTAACTTGACAGTCGTTTTATTGCAGCTATTAAACCTTGAAGAGCCTCAAGTTGTTAACGTGACAGAAACAAAGACAAAAAGTCCAACATTAAGCGGCTCTACAGTCGCAAGCAAAAGCGGTGAATCGGGCAGTGTATCATGACAAACACATTTTCTAGTGTGTTCTAATTTTTAAATGTAAAAAGCCCAATGAGCTTCAGGTGCCGATTAAGTTTGGACAGAGTACAGATATAATTGGCTTAAGGTGTCGTCCAAACTCTGTAAGCCTCCAAATGCAACCCATTAGAGATATATTTTCCCCTTTTGGCCTTACTCTTTAATATAACGAGGCAGTGAGAGAGCTTCCTTTCCACTACACACTTTCAAACTTTTGTCATATTTTTACCTTATCTGTATTAATTCCACTGACAGCCTGCAGATAAATTCAGAGCTGTTTCAGAGCTACAATGACAGCTCCCAGAAACCCTTTGTGGCTCGCCCCCCCCCCCCATCTCACCATGGCATAGGGCTGGAAAACCCTTACACACCTAAATCTACCTTTTATATGCAGATTCCTAAGCATTATTTAGGCATAATGTACCTATGCAATTCTGTGTAATCACTACTGTAAAATGTGACACAAAGTGGCTTAGTGTGCACTGTAAATATGAGGCTTGCGGTTGCTAACATGCGACTGCATATGCTCCCTGTATGAGCAGAGAATGGAGGTTAGCGGAGTAGAACCTGTGAGCAGGATTTAGAGAGAAAATAAATGGAGGCTTCTCAGTTCATTTGCTACAGTGTCTCCTAGCTCCAGAGAAGGAAACCTATCGTCTATGTAACATGTCAAATCTGTGCTCAGGAGTCATCACAATCCTTGTCACATTCCTTCCTTCCCTCCTTCCGACTTTCAGAAACTTTCCAAATACTTGAAGAACTTAACCAAGGTATACTTTTTTTTTTTTTTGCTGGGGGTATTTTATTCAGTTCTCTTCTTTAGCTAAATGTCTTTGGTTTTTTTTGTTATTTAAAAAGGAGCAATATGCAAAGTCCTTACATGTTGTGTGTGCTTAAGTGTCTGTTCTTGTGAAACGTCAGTCGCAGCCCAAGTACCATTCCATTTGAAAGTTCGAATAAATAAAGAATGCATGGAATACCCACATGGTGTTCTCGTCTGCTAGCTTAAACCAAGGGAGCACTAGTTGGTGACTTGTGTTGACTTAATGCAGAAATCTGTATCTGTGTAAATTTTGTAAATGTGTAATCTAATGAACGTCACTACATGATGAGTGAGGCAGAATAGCAAGAAATGCATCTTTATTATCATATGGGATTCAACAAAATGCATTATAGTTCTGAAAAATATACAAAATATCAGTTTTTCTTAGTCTTTCTTATACTATTTCAACATAAACACACTTAAAAATAGACCTAATATATATAATACCAAACATCTGACAACAATGGGTTAAAGAATAGTATGGAATAATATAAATAAATAAGCAGATGTGTACAGAGATCCGGTCTATTAAAATATTTGTTTATGTATATAATCAGGGCATTAGTGACTAAAAAATTTTTCACATAGACTTATGTTTCAGTAAAGTCAAAGTCAAGTTGACTAGACGTATGATGACATCATCACATCGACTCCTCCAAAGTAACATCGACTTTGACGCTTCGACAAACCAGCTTTTCTGTTAACGCCCGAGTACATATGATTTACAGTGAGGATTTATATTGTCATGTATAGGTTCATAACTACGCAGCTGTTCCAGTTACAGACAGATTTTCCATTATTAGGAAGTACATTCTCTGGGACTATTCTTACCGAGTTCATAAGACCTAGGACCTGGTCATTTGTTGATATCATGAGGTGCGATGTCAAACAAAACAAAAACCCCATGTGGAAATAGTGTCATTGGGTGCCAGATACTATAATATAAAAAAATATAGCCAATGGTGTGGCTACCGTGAAAAAACCTATTTCAGCAGCATTGTTCTTCTGAGAAAACATATACAGAGATACGCTCAAAATTCCCCAAATCCCCTGGTCTTAAATCAAGGGATCGACAATGTTACAAAAACGTATATAATAGAGAAGAAATGGCTTCGAAAACAGAAAAAGGAAGGACTAGACGCAAGATTTAGTGGAAAATCAGATTACATATCCATCATCAATACTAAATATAAAGGGGATCCTGGCATTGATATGCTATGAAAATGTGACTGCCTATGCTCCCTGGATGAGCAGAGAATGGAAGTTAATGGAGTCGAAACAGTCGCAAAACATATGAAAGCGTACAAAACATCTAACATCAAGTACACTACTTGTAGGAGTGAATTACAACCATTAGATCTAGAGAAAGATATTTGGTCAGAGAACTAGTTTTGGTTTATATTGATGCATAGATATTGTCCGTTACCCACCTTGCTGTATATTATTTTTTCATTCACTTCCTGAAACACTTAGAACCTCTTGGTCTGTGGCAACAGTGCTCATATGTTCTGTATCTTTATTGGTTTTATTGGTTGTATTTACAGTAGACCCCCCCCCCACACACACACACACACACTGTCTAATTTATTTACGCCTGTTATTATCTTGTTTTATTCAGCTCTGTTTTTAATAAAGTTCCGGGTTCTTCAACACTGAAAACCCTCCGTCAATTGTATATTTTGAGATGGACATGCCCATTTCCATTCAAAGATACGAATGACATTACTGTGCACCATATATAACAGCTGCTGACTTCCAGTGTCACATGAACAATACATCTGACGCACTAGACCTTGAGGGACATCCTGTCATTCCTTCTGCTACTTATGACCTTCTCTTGGCCCTCACTGAATTTTCTCAAATCCTCAGCTGCCATTGAAGACATACTGTAATTGCACCATTCTCTAACAGTAACGGGCTGTTTGACAGTTATCTATTGATGTCTTGCCAATATATTGTCAGCATAGCACTTTGAAAATAACTGTCCAATCAACACCATTGTGAACAGGACTGACAGTTAGTTGTATGCAGGAAACTAGTGTGATGAAGAGGATTACATAGAACTTAGATTGTTTAAGATTTTATTTACTTTATATAGTTTCACTCACAACACTGAGACCAGACATTCCTCAATTTGTAATTCGAGTTAGTGGTAATTAAACTGCTGAGCCAATTTGGGAATATTGTATATTTTTGTTTTGCTGAAGTATTACGACTTTCCTATGAGGCTCACGATGCCTGTTATTATGACGTGTATATGAGACCAGATAAAACTGTAAATGATACGAGACAGCAGTTTCAATGAACCACCTAATTAAAAAAGCTAATTTCACTGCAAAATATCAGCATTGTACTCATAATTTTTCTTATTTGATTAATACTAAATGACCTACTAATGAGCTGATATTGAATCCGGTGTTTATAGCTTGCGCTTTTTCAGGCTCACTACAGACCGCTGCAAATTGCATGATGTATTGTATTATGGTGTACTTTTAACACCTGCTCTATCTCACCACTTTGACTGATGAAGTATCTCAAGAAAATAAATTCAACTCCCATGACTTTTATTGCCTTGGTTGTTGTCCAAGCATATGGTCGCCATCAGTTTAAAAAGAAATACAGGAAATCCTGGGTTTCATTCAAAAATAAGCTAAGAACAGCTGCTGTCTGCACTGGGAACTGTAGGTAAACTGAATGGGAGTACAATCTCATTGTGGAAACCAGGCACTTTGCCCTATGATGTCATGGTCTGGGCCAAATGTAATGTTAGCATGTGAGCAGGAAGCCAAAGGTCTGTCATCTCTCACCATTATTTGGGATGACACGTGTTTAAGAACGCACCATGACCCCACTGTCGAGGAATGGAGACTGGGGAAGGAAAAAGGGGAGCAAAAGTGGGGGCAAGTGCACTTCTCTACTGGAAAGGCAACTGAGAGACTGCTACAAACAGCTCTGAGTTTAGGTTTAAAAGGCTATGCGTTAGCAAAATCCAATGGAAAAGTCAGGAAATAGACAGCATTTAAAGACAGATGCACTGAATAAGAACGTGGATTTACTTCACAAAAATCACCGAAATGTTGAGTACTACTTTGTTGACCATCTAACGCAGTATGACTGTCCATTTACAACAGACAACAGCTTAAGATGTCAAAAACAATCTCTGCTCTTACGTAAATGAAACCATTCTGACAGCCCAATGCATTAACAGAGTCAGTCACCTGGCAAAAGTGCTTTCAATGGGCAAACCATTACACATAACACTTGGAATATGATATCCTCTCCATTTACCTGAGCTCTTACTTGTCATGAAAAAGTGAATGATTAGCAGAAGTGAATGATTTACAGGTCGCTGAATCTTACAGCTCGATACAGACCATGCACTGGAGTGAACTGCACAAATAGGAACTTTACAATGTGTACAAGAGGAGTTCATTTAAAGGTTTCCATCTACTTTATGTAAACCAAAGAGACATCTGAGGATAGCACAGTAATCATAGATACTGATACTGATTAAGACCTGGAGTTGTTCCCAGAGCAACTTCAATGGCAGCTCACTTCTTCTAATGTGCTATCTGCTAATGTTGATTGCTAATGCTAGGAGCTTTGTGCGTATTAGAAAGGGTAAAATGCAGAAACCATATTTTCTAAAAAGGACAATAAAGTGAAACAGTCTTTAAACTTTAGTGATTTTACTGAGTTGGTCATTTTACAACGATGGAGTCGAGTATCTTCTCAAGTAGTTTAATAAATAATTATTGGTTGGTTAACTCAATGGCAACAAAATGATGACAAACAGCCTGGCAGACAACACAGACAACATTAATATAGCACCTTCATGTGGTCCACAGATTGCTTAAAGGGGTCATATTTATCTAAACCCACTGTAATCTTTAGTCTTTGGTTTACTTATTTGTGTATTTAGATGCTAATAGCTCAAGAAGTTTGTATTTGAACCCTCCAGGTACTGTAATACGACCTTTATATTCATTTTGGCAAAAAAAAAAAAAAAGCAAATGGATTTCTATTTCTATTAAATTTCAAATCCTTCTCAATTTGTCACTTTAATTACTAGTCACATCACGACATTAGCACAATTAAAGTCAAGACTTCTGACAAACACTTTTCAAAGCAAGACATAATTGTTTATCAGTAGCAGTTATTGTAGTTCA
>JAPSES010000102.1:939931-954580 GCA_029822895.1 Maxillicosta whitleyi | reverse complement strand
GGGCAAAATCCATACTTCTTTTTTTTCTCTGTGTTAAATTAAAGACAGCTTTTTCCTTTCATAGAATGTTACCCTGACGAAACATCAGCGATTGGAGCAAAACACCTGATTTTGTTTGAACAAATCAGTCCCCGGGTTCAAAGCAAGATTCATCACCCAGTGTTTTGTTTCTTAAAATGTCCAGCAAAGAGTCTTACTGTCTGATTTACTAAGATTGCAAATAACAGGTGCAAATTCGCTTGCTCACATTACTGATTTGCATGTCATGGGTGATCAACAAAGATTACCAGAACAAGTGACAACAGGTGCAAAGTCCTGGAGACCCCCCTATTTACATGAGGATTGTGTGCATACTACCGGTTGTTGTCACGGACACAGTACAGGAAATGTAACCTTGTGAGGAGTTTTGTCATCGAAGGTAGTGCATGACTCCTCTTTGTGACTCCAAATCATCCCCTAGTTCATGTAGAAGTTCTAAAATGACATTGGTGGATACGCAATGAGTCTCAGTTATAAAAACAGCTCTGCTTGTGTACAAGTCTCTCCATGGTCTAGTACCAAAGCACATCTCTGACATGTTGGTCCCATATGAACCATCTTGGACCCACAGGGACTGGTCTTCTGCTGGTGCCCAGAGTCAGGACTAAAAACAGTGAAGCTGCATTTCAGTTCCATGCAGCTGAACTCTGGAAAATTATTCCTGATGATGTGAGACAGACCTCTACTCTGACAGCTCTGTTCAACTGTTCGTAGAACAACTGAGAGTGTTCCATCTGCACTATTCTCTTTTTCTTTTTTAAAGCTATGGATTTCCTCGTGTATGAATTGTGCTATAGAAATAAATATTTCTTGCCATTTTTTCTTCCGTCATTCCAAAAATGTTGACACAAACAGAGAAGTTTCCCTCCATGTGTTGCCTTTGGATGTACCTATGACGCCTCCTCGCCGCAACAACTGCAGCCAGTTTTATGCGAAGCTGTGCCAGTTAAAATTTGCCTTTCAGATGTGCTAAATATAGATGCAAAATCAACCACTCCAATCAGTTTCAGATTTGGCAAGTCATATTCCATGCATCTACTCCTCCCAATAATTTTGCATGTTCTAACAGAAGAGCCCATATTGCATATTCATCAAGGCACAACACACTAAATGGGTTGTGAGCTATTTTGCCCATTTGAGAGATGCAACCCCCTGTTAGTAGGTAAGCTTCAATATGTTTTTGCGTGCGCAGTCAAGATCGTACATGTTTTTACACGTGCAAACCTTTCGTAAACCAGGGCCTTAATGTCAAACTCCAGCACCTTCAGTTGAATTGGAAAGCAAAGAGCAAGTCAAGTCAAGTTATTCAACATTACTGCCTTGCTTCACTAATGTTCTTGTGGTAGAATGACAGCAAATGGAGCCAGGTTCTAAAACGCTGTGGAACGCTTTTGCTGAATGTGGAGGGTGTTACAGCAGCATTTTAATGTCCTTGGTTTTGGAATAACATGTTCAACATGTTTTTCTGTGAGCAAAATATATTCAATAAACCTGAGGTGTTTATGAATTTTAATTTTTTTAACAGAGTTTTATTGTTGAATACTGATCATAGTCAAACTTTTTGTGGACAATTTAGATCTACCCATGAAGCATTCACTAAAATGGTGTTGCCCAAAAAATGTTGCTTTTGAATCAACCCTGTAATAATTAACGATACAAGTGAAACATCAAACAATGACGGGAAAGCGTAGACCTCGTTTTCAACAGGACAACCTCTGAAAGAAATGCATTGTGGTATCTGTTTTGTTGTTTGTGTCTTGGTTGAAACATACACAAGCGTTGAGAGCAGTATAGTTTTTTTTTTTTTTAGAATTCATATTCATATAAGTGTATAGACGCCCTGAGCCAACGGATCCATTAAACGTGTAGCATCTTTTTCCTATGGTTAAATGCCAAGTCCTTACCTCAGACAGCACCCGGAGGTACCATTTCATCAGAAAAATCGTGCACGGTTCCAGTGCAGTTAGCGACCACAGCCTACAATTATGGCTGGCTATAAGTCATATTGTCCTAGAAGGCTTTATGGAAGGAATTTAATTTCTATGGTGAAGCTTTTATATTTTTTCTTGGCTAACCTAGTAGCAAGATAATAAGTCCTCCAACCCTGAACAACCATACAGGCTTTGGTTTAGGCCAAAGGGATGCTAGGCTCAGCTGTGATTGATTACTTCACCACACAGCTGTGATTCTTTCATTTACTGCAACTGGAATGTGTGGTAATACTGCTATGCTAGCCATGATTAGTATCTGACTTTAAAACACTAAATCTTGATGAGGCAGTACAACAATACAAACACAGGGATTTAAGTGCCATCAGGTTGCAACACATCCATTAGCCAGCAGTAAAAACACATAATTGTAAAAGCTCCTAAATAGCCATAAAATGTTAACATACAGGTTAGCAGTGGACATGTGGGAGTTTGGTGCTGATGTGCAGTAAAGTATATGTCCATACTGGTTTAAAAAATGTTCAAGGTGACATTGCTGCAGTGCTTGCTTTATCCACGTAATTTAAATCTTGTGATTATGCAAATTATTCCATAGAAAAGCACAAAATTTGTGGATTTAAAAAGCTGGAAACTAATAAATGTTGGTATTTTACGTGAAAAATAACTGAAATTATTGTCAAAATACTTATTACTTTTTTTTTTTTGACATTCAGGTGTTTGTAATGAGTATTAAATGCAATATTTCCTCTGATTTAGTGAAGTTGGTAGATCGTCATGTTGGATATTTTACTTACTAGCTAGATACAATCAAAGAAGGACAAAAGTGGTAACTATAACAGTAAGACCCAATCACAGCACAGCATCAAACTGTTCATTTCATAACAGGACAAAGTGTCACCTGTTTATCCTTACACCAATATAAGGCTCTCTAAGGTTATGGTCAAACTAAAGGCAAAACAGACCCTGCATCTACACATGCACGTGTTTTTTTCTTGACTTTTTTTTTTTTCGTCACTTCTGTAAATGGTATCAATCAGATGTAACCAGAATCCATCAGTGCATCATTCTAGATTGATATTGGTCTCACACATCTGTGCTGGCAGTCTATTCCCTGATCACCATCCTCATTATCATGTGCTCACATCCACTTGTAAATGAAATGCTGACATTAGTGGCCTCCGTGTTCATTTGAGTCCAAAAGCGTGTTGCAGGAGTTATCTGTGTTCTTCTGTGCATGTAGGTCAGCTCAGGGCCATGACCTCGATTATACTGAAATGTGATGATGGCCAGATTTTGCTTAATAATGTGAACACCCAAAGAAAAAAAGCTAAATCTAACTAATAAATCCAAATTGAGCACTAAAGCACACAGTGTGAATGGATGATGGGCTTTTCCTGAAACAGTACAGCCTACAACAGATGTCAGATACATTAAAAATAACATTTAATGCAAGAAAATTTTATATAGTTATATTTTGGTTTATGTAAACATAAAACTCTGATATTAGTGGGTTTTCCATTGGACTTCTGTGCCAAAATTTACAAATATTTAATAAATATATTAAAAAAAAAAAAACAGAAATGTGAAATGTCGGTTTTTCCATTAAATCTCAAATGTGATGATTTGTTTATTGTTGTGAGATGACACAAGAAGTCATTTCATAAACACAGCAAGGATTGTAAACATGATGATTTACAGACATATCCTCCTGACACCCAGAGATACATTTTTGTCCTCTCTAGGGGACAAAAGTTTCATGGTTTTACTTTTAAAAAAAATACTGTCCACTGCAAAGGACATTCCATAAAAAATTAAAATGAACAAATAAAAATAATTTTTAAAAATATATTGGAAAAAACTGTTCCATTATGCAGTTTCTGATCAAGATGCAAAAAATTATTATTATTATATATTACCCCTCTACCCCACACTAAATAAAAAAATAAAAAATTGATTTCCTAGCTTGTCCAAACATACCACCGCATCTTTCTTGTTTTTTTTTTGTTTTTTTTTATATTCACGTGATTCTAGTTGCAGAAATAGGTCTTGCCGTTGCAGTTTTAGATGATATAGCAATTGCACTACTTACGAAAAACCACCAGCGCAAAGAGTTTTGGCAAAATTATCGTTTTTACATGAGGTCAATTTTTATGTGCAAGTCATATTCACATAATTTGAGGGTCAATGGAACAGTGACAAGTGTGGACAAGAACAAGATGTCCCTTTATTTATTCATTTGATTTCATAATAAGTTGATTTAACAGGAACAAGAGGATAATCTCCAAAATAAATGCCAATCCGTAAAATTCATCATGTTATAGTAATTTGCTCTGGTTTTAAAGTAGGCTTTTATTTTTTTTCTAAACCTATGCTCCGTAAAGAGTATACAGACTCTGAGTCAATAGATCCACTAAACGTGTAGCATCTTTTTCCGATGCTTTAACGCCAAAGCCTTACCTCAGACAGCACCCAGAGGTACAATTTTATTCGAGTGCCAGAGCAGTTAGCGACCACAGCCTACAATTATGGCTGGCTATAAGTCATATTGTCCTACAAGATTTTATGGAAGGAATTTGGTTTCTATGGCAATGCTTTTATATACAGCAATGGAACATGTGAATCCACTGCACGGCTAGACAGGGTGCTGAACACAAATAATAGTGTTGATTTGGCCCCAAATTAATCCATTTAGTCAGTCAATCACGGCAAGTCCTTCACAAATGTTCCCTGCAGTATTATTCATCCACTCAGTGAACGCTTACAGAACATGTACTTTACTTTGCATAACATTTGTGCACACTGTATGTTGTACTGTATGCATTACAGCTTACGGAGACTGACAGACATATGCACGCTTGCAAATTACGGATTCAAAAGTAACATCCGAAACCTTGACGTCGACACCGAGTCATCTCAGTTTTGGTTTTTCTGTGCGATAACCAGCAGTGGTGGCAGTGAACAACATATCCCTGCGACACTGTTACTGTCAAAGCGAGAGATGAAAAATCCTGTGCACATCAGCATTGCGCTTTGAAGACTGTGTGCAGTGTGTCACGGGTATCACTACTAATATATAATGCGTCTTCTTCCCTTCTTTCGGCTCCCTTAACATCTCATCCCATCATTAAATAATCTTTGAAATTCAACTCCTTATCGCCAGCTTTCTGTGTGAAATTAAGTTCTTACAAGAAATGTTGATAACGTGTCAGCTGACTGCGGAGACGTCACTGATTTTTATCTCCTGGTATGAAGAAAGTACCAATAAAGCAATTTTTACTTTGTCCTCTTTTCCCCTTTTCTTTTATTGCCTAAAACACTGTCTTGTCTTGGATGTACAACACATTTATTACATAGACTAATCCGTGACAATGGACTTAAGTGCTTTAGAGTTGCATTTATATGCTTTAAAAAAAAAAAAAAAGCTAGATGTTCGTTCCGCGTTCATTTGATGTTGGCTCGCTGCAGTGCTTTAATTGTTACATGGATTATAATTGTTTCTGTGCAAATTTTCACATACGCTCTAAGAGGTCTGTTCTCAGTCCGAGCCTTACAATTGGCTGTTGGTGTTTTCTTCTTGGAAGTCCACTTAAGATGACAAAAGTAGCCGTCTGCAAAGATGTATGGCCACAAATTATGTCCTGAGTTTTTCCCAAGCTGTTGCTGATGGCACTTTGGGAGGAAAGTGATAGCAAGTTGTAAGAAAGCAAAGTGGCTGGGCTTTATGACCTATTGCCTTGTCTGCCATCTGCAGGGATCAATTAGTCTTCCTTGTGTAATAGCTGAGAGCAAAAAAGAGAAGAAAAAAAAAAAAAAGGGGTTGAAAAATATACACTTTCTGTGGAGTAATAACAGGGTTCCCACTTGCTTGTAGTGGCTCGACAGCAACGCAATGGAGCTCTCTGTGGCTGTCAGACTTGTGGCTCATAATACAAGTGCCTGGGGTGTTAAGGCACAAATATAAGAAAAGCAAAAAATAAATGCAGCTACCCCTTCTAGAATATTAATACACTGTTTGTAAAGTTTTTACATTTTGCTCGGCCATAATCCATCTCCAGTCCAGCTCTCACTCTCCGGTACCGTCCTGCTGTCGCATCTCGACTGCGGTGATTGACTTGAGGAGGAATGGAGTGGACGCCGTTCAGTTGACACCATCAAAGCGCCATATTTAACGGATCACACCCAAGAGGTAGGCATGCGTCTTTCTAGTCTGATAGTCTCCCCACATGTTGTATGTGCACTCTGAACATCACAAAGTCCATCTTGTGTGCTAAATAATCAATGGCGTCCTTTCTGGCAACCTCAGGGCTATCTGGCAGAAGACAGAGAGATGGAAACATTGTGTGTGCACTGTGGTAAAAAAAAAAAAAAAGAGAGACATTTTTTTTTTAATCCTTGAGGGCAACTGAGGACAGAGCCATTTTCTTCCTTTACAAACTTTTTGTCCCTTGGGCGACAACTTGTCACCAGCGTCAGGAGGACAAATGTTAATTGAGAGTGACACCATGAGATGTTCTTTTGAAAAGGGTCGTTGCGCTGGGAAATAACTGCACTTCATCAATCTTCAAAATGTTTTTCAATCTACCAACTCTGTGTTTTGGCAGTCGATAGAAAGTGCTTTGAGAGAATTTATCTAAAATTTACCCAAGTTAGACACTGACAGCTCATGAAAAATACAAATTATCAGCACAGCTCATAACCATTTTGCAAATAAAACGCCGATATGAGGTTCTATGACGCTTACGTCGAGCTGCCCTTTTAGGCGTAACAAAATAATAAGCCCTCAAGATGTAATACTGTTATGTTCCGGCATATATTTATTGAAGGTTACAACACCTAAATAAATCTAAAGCAAGTCCTAGACCTGTAAAAGGGGAAAATGTTTTTATAGACCCACCAAATTTGTCACCTGATAAGGGCAATTTACAATTCAAATCAGTAATTTTACATTTATGTCAACCTAAAGATAAAAATAGTAGCTTTATTGCATCTACAAACAAACAAAAGTACAAACAAATCCAACACGACTGGGGAGAATGTGCGCTTTCTCTAAAAATACTTTAGGTTAAATGTTAATTATTCAGTCTATTCTAAATAATGGCTGCACACACATGGTCTATTTACAGCAATGTAATTCAGCCATGCAGCCGTGCTCTCTACCCCAATAGTACCTTCAATATCCTGGAGAAATCCACAGGGTATTACTATAGTTTACTTCCTGTTTCCCATGGAATTTATTGCCTCAAGGTGTCTTTAAATAAGCGCACATTGATATTAGACTTTCAGAGGTCTGTCATTACATGAAGCAATTATGAGAAGACTGGAGCTCACATACTAAGAAAAATGCCCAGAGTGTCCGGAGACTCAGTCAGGGTTTAATTAAAATGTAATTCTCTCAGACGGTCACGAAATGACCTAAAATGTACACTGAAAACAATCAGTGTTAAGAGTTCCTGAAGGTCCTGAGTTCCTATGAATTATGGGAGAATGTGTATTTGCCAAAGTCAATTAAGATATTATATTTTCTACTCTGTTTTCCATGTTTTAGCCAATTGTCTACAAACCACATGTCCTGCCAACTACGTTTTCAGACATGACAGGGTGAATATTTCTATTTGTGTTGCAGGCAGCCATTGATTTTTATTCAGTTGTATTTCATTTTTTGAGATGTAGATACCACTGCTTATCCGCTGTTATTGTTACATGGTAATGGATTTGGGAATGAATGTCAAAAAGAGAGATTGCCATCTACTTATAAATCTAATTAATTTTGCCTCTATACTGCCATAGTGGACTTAAACTGATCAAACTCAGATAAGTGTTTGGACTTTGAGCTGTAATTCTAACAGTTAAGCAAAATCACCACATTAACCACTTAGGAATTCCAACCATTTTAGATGCTGTTGCTCCATTTTCACAGGCTCTAACATAGACTCATGTCCAGATATGGCCTGTTCCTTGGCTATTCTATGACAAAGCTCGAAGATAAAAGGTCAGTCGGTCATCTTCTGAACTGCTTTATCCTCGATAGGGTCGTAGGGGTTGCTGGATCGCATCCCAGCTGCCTATTGGGTCCTGGTTGTGTACAGCTAAAAGGTCTGACGCTGAATTCTCATTCGGTCACTGTTTGGTCACTGTCACAGAAATTCTAAAGAGATCCAAGGGCGCGTCAATGCAAGTGAAGGAGACTGTCATTTGGCTGAAAAAAAAAAAAGAAATTGTCTGAGCGATACCAAAAAACTTGATAAAAATCAACAAATTGGTATATTCTTCCAAAGAAAGAATCCACAGCTGAGTACAGTAATGTCAGAGGGCAAACCTGATAGGATGGCACATCACATTGCAGACGGTATTGACCAAAATGTATTGAAAAGTGTTGGAAGGTAAAGATATGGGGTGTCCTTCAGTGGGATGCCCTTCAGTGGCCAGCAAAGACCAAACTGAAGGCAATAAAGACTCACAAACAAGCAGCAGGTGAAGGTGGCAGTTCAAGTCTCGCATCTCCAATAGGAAACTGTGGCTACGTTTAGACTGCAGCCAAATGTGGCCTAAATCCGATATAAGTAAGTAATGTTTATTTATATAGCACCTTTCACTGACAAGGGAGGTCACAAAGTACTGTACAAAGTATCAATAAAATACAGATATACAAATAAAAATACAGTCATAAAAGGAACACATTAAATATAATATGATGGTCATAAAACAACCCCTAGTCTAGTGCGGATTAAAATGCATGGAGGAACAGGTAGGTGTTAAGATGACTTTTAAAAGCATCAACAGTGTCCAAAGTGCGTAGTGCCAGTGGATGCTCATTCCAGAGCTTTGGTGCGACGTACTGGAATGAGCGATCTCCTCCTGTCCTAAACTGGGTACGAGGGACCATCAGTAAATTCAGAGTTTTTGCTGCAATTTGATCTGCATCTGACCTGTTGAAGATGGTTTGAACAGCACAAACCCGATTTTTCTTAAATCCGACCCAGGCTACTTTCATATGTGGTCCTAAATCCGATACATGTCAGACATTTTACACTCTGTCAGTCTGAATGACCAGGTTGCATTTATCTGACCTTTAAATCATTGAAATGCGACAAATGTCACGATTTTGCATCCCAGGAGGAGCAGTAGCGTCAAAAACAACAGAGGATGGAACGGAAGGTGGAATTAATAAACTTCGATTGTAGAGAAACTTTATCAGTGTCACACAGGATGCCTCCATATTTACTTCCTTAAACAGTCCTTGCTGCATGGGGGTATTATATCAGGACCTCTTTTGTGCATGTGGATCACTTTAGGGTCGCATTCAGTTCATTCTGAGAACTGACAGAAATCACATTTCATTGGTAATATGAACAGGCACTGAGTGTTTGGTGAGTTCCATGGGTTCCAGACTGTATTTTAAAACGACCTTCATATTCTTAACAACCTTAGTTTCTCCAATTACCTTTATGCCTCTGAAAATGGAGGGACAATGTGTGAAGATAATTGTATTTCTTAAACAGTTTAGAATTTAGTTAACCTCAAAAGACCTTGCACAGTTTTTGTTGAGACTTCAACATGATTTTTTTTCTCTTTAATTTAATTAATTCATTCAACCTTTATTAAGTAATTTATCACCATTTATTCTAACATTATCCTCTGAATTTTTCATATTTAAGTAAATAGCAGGTATTTTCCGGTATTTAATTTACTGAACATGTAGCTTTTCATAAAAGCTCAGAGTAAATTATTTTAGAAAAATTTTCATTTTATCAAAACAAAAGTGACTTTTTCAGCAAAATACTGTGATGATCATGAAGTAAATGTAAACAAGTGTATACAACCACTATCATTTGTCAAATAACAAGGTTTTACTGGTGAATCAATGTTGCAGAAGATGATAGTGTTTCCATGGTAACTACGGTGCCTCTGAACATCCAAATGAGTCATATCTAACGACAACAAAGAGCGTTTGACCTGAATTATTTACATGTATTGATAGTATTAATGTCACAAACAGTTTAGGTCAGTCAATGCTTTTGGTTTCTTGCAACTGTTTAGGACTTGAATTAAAGTTCAAAGTCCAAACTTCACATCTTGATCGCTTCATTTCACATCCACCATAACATACATATTTAACACTGGAAACCACCCAGTGTAAGTAATCAGTGTTGAAACATTAATACGGGTAGTGTCTGTTTTTGTTAGATCGGATATCAAGTGAGCGGTACTGAAATGTGGGTTGGAAAATATACTTAATTATATAATACTGTTTATCATAGTAGATTTTACATGATGATGTTTCTCCTATATACATACTCCAAAAAAACAAAAACAAACATTGGCTTCGAGTTAACATGATGTGCTTTTATTGCAAGTTGTTAACCGCTAGTTAACCAACGTGGTTAGTGCTTTAGGCGTCATAACACAACCTCCTCCCTCCCTACCCTCTCTGCCTACGCTACTGAAGTAAACGATGTGGAATCCATATAGGATGGGAAAAAGCAACATTGTAGAACCAGGCGCATACTACAGAGGCATTTTCAGACCAACAGCGCCACACCCCACACCTAACCTCAGACTGGCTGATGTGTTTACACCAAAAGTCAGAGCATTAGGGAACTGAAAATTCCACTCCCAAAGCAAACCAGAAGTGTAAAATTAAATAAACTAATAAAAGTGTGGAAGATGGAAGAGAACAGTGTTTTCATTAGTGTTCATCTCATACAGACACTTGTTGATGTGGTTTTTTTTCCTACTTATCCCATCATGCATCAGTCCTACTACATCTACAGTACGTGTCAAGGGAAAAAACAGTAGCAAGATATGTCCCTTTTTGGGGGGGGGGGTTTGATGATAGTGAAATGAGGTGATGAGTTCAAGACAACTTGAATGTGGTGATTGGTAAGTTGCAATTTGTCCATTTCTTTCCGCAAAATTCATCTGAAGTCGCAATTTAAAGGGTTATTTTAGCAAAAATTTACCTCCCGGGATGATGCCCCCAGGACCCCCTAATGTTGCTAGGTTACCAACACAGGACCACTGCTACAAAAAATTCTAAGGGAAACACTGCATGAGCTATCATTGTTCTTTGCATTTAATCACATCAGTAGATGAACACCACAGAACTTACATCAGCTTAAAAACACAATAATCCTATAACGTGTTTTACTCCCCCTTTTCAGTGAGCACTTCCAAAAGAGTTTCCCATTATATAATCTTATTAATAGCCTACTCCTTCACCACCTGCTGGCCACTGGTGCTAATTACTTTAGCCCTCATGTCCATGACTGTGGCTTGCCCCAACTAATTCTTTTATTGAAATGAAAGGACCTCTTCATGTGCCATCAATGAAGCTATTATTCTGTGATATACTGAGCTTTAACAAAAAAGTAGTTTACTGTAACCACCATGCACAGTATAAAGTGATATTTAATTTGCTATGACAAAGAAAATATCTCAAGGGGTCAAAAGAAAAGAGCAGAAATATATATTACTGCAAGTAATGAAGTAGTCTTCTCTCCACTTCCTATAAGATGGAAAATAAATAACGCTATTTTATTCATTTTGAATGTGAATGGACATAATCATATAGTACGCCATATTTAGCTGACAAAGACAGGCAAATTCTACCAAAAATGTTTATAATCATATTTACTTTTACTTTAGCCTGAGCATCACAACCAAATGCAAAGTCCTATTCTGACTTTTATTTTGACGTCTAGTTGTAGAGAAAACCACTTGGGTGTTTAATTCACTTTGCAATGTTTAGATTTAATTTGCAAAGACAAAATCCATAAATCCTCTTTTTTCTGGATGAAGACCAGAAAATCATATTCATATTTACCAACTACGAGATAAATACTGTGTTGATCAACAATCAAATTAAATATAATTACCCAAAACAAGTTGAGCTTAAATGCTATCGTCTCATAGTATTGATATTCTAAACATCACAAGCAGAGGGATGTCACAGATCAGAACACACATAGAACAATTAAAAATTCAGCATCATACTCCATTCTTTACATTTGGAGCTGTATCCAGTGGTAAAAAACAAAATAAACAAAAAAAAAAAAAACACTTTTTTTTTTTTTTTTAATATAAATTTTTCTTTTAGGTTTCATTTTTAATTCCATATGCTCACAATAGGAGACCAACTAAGTGATTCACTACTTCCTCTAGTGGTCATATATATCTCGCTACTGATTAGTGTAAATTAATTTATTAGTGTAAATTAATTCAGTTCATATCTCTACTCTATCCAATACATTAGTGTCGTTACCATAAATTCACAGCTCCTAATGATAAATGTAGGTAGTTTTTTTAGATCTAAAAGTAGAAATAATACATATAGCTCTTTACAGTTATGAAATGAATATAATACTGACAGAGGAAAATGAATCAATCAACTGCTCTGTTAAAGTTAAAAGGTACTAACCATGCAGCGTTAAATTTAGAAGTAATGGTACGTTCCAAAATCAGAAAAGGTGCAAAATCTCACATTGTTCAACTAATACAAAGATGAAACAGCAAAAGTGTCAAAAGTACAGGCAGGCAATAAAAAAACAAATGACTTAAGGGTCCTTTTCCAAATGGATGTGACCAATGAGGCTTTTGTGACCTAAAGCGAGTCATAGCTGCCTGCTATTATTCCCAGCTTATTTATTTGAAGGGGAACATCCATTTTTATTTCACATTTGCTCAAAAATCTACATAAGGCAATCACATCTCCACTACTGGGGCCCCCATATTGTTAGAAATTACACTTTCCATTTACCACCACCCTGCAACACCGCTGCTGCCTCTGCTGCTATGATCAGTGGGTACAATTGAAAACACAATGAATTTTGAAGAACAGGCTGTGACTGCTATCGGAATGAGTTTGATGGAGGCCCTTGACTGAAGAGGAAAATGGCAAAAATAATTAAATAAATAAATAAAAATAAAACACAGATCTATAATAAAAAAAAAGGGTGTGTTTACTGGTGGTAACAAAACACTTAATACTAACATAAGAACCCCATGAGCATCTAATTACACGGTCATGCGTAAATGCAGTGTAGTTAACGTATAAATTACATGAGCACACAAAGGCACTGTGTTCCTGTCCGTGAAGGCAAGATTTATTTATTTCATTTTTCCAATAGGCTTTAACCCATAAAGACCCAAACAGCCACCAGCAACCAAAATCACCTACTGATCTAAAATGTTTAAAGACTTCTGATCCGCATGTAAATAATTGGTGTGAAATACAGATTGTTGTCTTTTCATGGTCATCAGGTATTTGTAATATTATAGTCAGAGACTCTGTAGTGAACATGAAAACACCATCATCTTCTACAGCATTCATTCAAGAGTAAAACCCATGGAGTTGGATCAATGACAGTGGATGGAGACACTTGTTTTTATATTCAGTTGTTGATAAATTGGCTCTAAAAGTCACTTTTCACCACTTCTGACATAATGATCGTCAATTTTAATCTTAAGCTTTAATAAACAGCTACATGATCAGTGAATTAAATATAGGTAAATATATCATTTTCACTGAAAAAAACTCAAAATACTGTATTAAGTAGTGATAAATCACTAAAGAAAGGTTAAATCTAGAGAAAACAAATCATTTGGGAACTGCCACAAAAGTAGCACTGGGTCTTTATGGATTAAACTATGATAAGCTTTAGACGTCTACAGTCAATGTGTGTGCACGTTTCTTCATGGTGAGGAAATCTCAGCCAGCCATCTACCACACAACAAAACAAAAACCACTTCAACATCCTCCCTTTGTGGTGTTTCTCCATGACTGTTTGCGTGCTTATCAGTGTCTAAGTCTTTATGTTTGCATACGTAAAGCTCACATCCTGAATTCAGCAATGTGGATAAGGCCTAATCTTAGTTTTAGGAAATACTTAGGACACTCCAGCTGTCGTACTCTGATAGTATCTGTGCCGGTGTGACCTGGATACATCTCCTCATGGTTACTGACAGTTGTGGATTACTGAGCAGGTGTTAAATGATGTCACAGAACAACAAATATGGCAAAGAAAGCATCTCACTACTGGAGTTTTGCCTTTTAGTTACCATTTAAAAAGAAAAAATTAAATTAATAAATTACAAAGAATTGGAAAGTTAACCATCTCAAGTCACTATTAAAGTACCTGGATGTTGATTGAGCAACATAACAGGTACAAACAGGACAATGTTTACCTGGAGATCTCGTCTCCTATCGCTGGCAGCAGACAAATATTCGATCTGCAACTCAATTTCTACAGCCACGATTACAAGTTGTTTACAGACACCTGCACTAATAGCAGCAGTAATGAGTAACCAGCATGCTAGTATTTATGTTTACAGAGTTGTGCGTTTTGTACACATACAGTTTTCCACGGAAACACTTCAGTATCATAAATTGTCGTAAGATTCAAAGCAGTTGTAATTGGTTACAAATGTCTGTTGTGATTGAAATAATGTCAAGGTCGCAGAGTTTTACAGATGAAGAAAAATAAATTTTGTTTCCTTTCACTTGCTGGGTTTCCATTACAGTTTTCCACAAAATAAAAGCCACATTTTTACAGTTTCGATAAAGGATGATTGCTACTTGTAGGTGTTTTCCACTGAAAAGTGTTGGGGTTCTGATGTGTGATTCTAGTAAAGTCCTGTTTACCCATCTTGTGATAGCAAGTGG
>JAPSES010000102.1:901012-916718 GCA_029822895.1 Maxillicosta whitleyi | reverse complement strand
ACAATAATATATATATATATATATATATAAAGTAAAAAACAAACCAAAGAAACAGAAGCATTTAAAATTAAAGACCTTTGCCAATAACAGTATTATATTAAAGTTCAGATTTTGTGATTTCTAAAATATACATAAAACTAATAAAACAGCAGTGCTTTCTTCTGGGTTTTTTTTTTTTAAAATATATGTATACAATACTTTACCTCAGCTTATATAGTCTATGATATGCAAACAAAATGATTCATTACACCACACTCAAAATTTGGTCCCACCATCGATTGACTAAATGCAGCTCCCAGCGGATGAAAGACTGATTTCAGGCGAAGATTCCTTGTGCATAGAGTGACTATAATTGGATTAGAAGGCTGGTTGCAGAAGACAGAATAGGAGAGATGGAGTAAGGAGCTTTTACCATTTATTTTCTTTTGTGTGGTTGGAGGTGATTATGTCTAATCAATGCTGGCAAGTTTCAGTGCACTGCCAACAAAAATAAGGCTTCTCCCCAAGTATTTGTCATTTTGTGCTACTCAGTCTTAACTCTTTTAGTCCCACTCTGACGATATTACATCAGCATTTAAGTCAAGTACCCAAGCGTGTATTTTTAAATAATGTACAAGTTCTAAAATACCTCAAAGGCAGGATCTCTCATTATAAAGCTACGGATGTACGATATTTTGCGAGGTGACAAAAGGTTAGAAGAACTGTAGATCATCAAATTTTTAAAGGCTAAAACAATATTCCAGGGCATGCTTGATCTCCTATTAGTTATATAACCACCTCAGTGTGAAAATTAATCTTCGTCTTTTCCTCTGGAGTGCCAGCGTACTTAATAACCCAGTCCATGATAGCATCTCAGAAGGTTCCCCCATTTTCTGTGTTACATGAAAATGGACAGCACTTCATCAGCACTCTGCCAGCCTTACTTGAGTGAAAGAGGCTGGGGTGGGAGTGAGGTCAGGGTCCTTGATTTGAGTGAACATTATGAGATCATGCAAATCAGATGAGCACAGGCCTCAGACCTATTTAATGTATGCAGTATTTACTCAACGCACTGTGTAACATGTGACACAATGTAGGGAGCCATTAAATATTATGCAGATATTTTGTTATAATAGAACAGAATTTTTATTTTGTCAGTAGGTTCACATGTAAACATGCAACACACTGAAATTTAACACCTTTTAACTCATCACTAAATTATGCATACATGCATCACACACACTGCATACTAAGAGCACTGGGCTCACCATGTAAGGCACCCAGAGAGCAAATGGGGAGATAAGTGCCTGCTCAAGCACACATCAGCCCAGGGAATCAAACCGACATCGCATCGGTCACAAGTCGTTTACAGCCATCTCGGCCACAGCTGCCTGTTCAATGTTCAAAGGAAAAACTGGTGAAAACAAGTGAAAATGTGATCAGATCTTACTAATAATCCAGCCTTGTGCTCACTGATTTTGAAAAACTTGGTACAAATTTTGAATGAACGTGTGAAATTTGAAAAGAATTGGGTGAATTGTGTCCAAGAAATCAGACAGACAGATAAAAGGATAGAATTCTAGGTATAGCTATATACGTTAATATGTGTATTAATTATATCCCATCCATTAATGAATTAACGCCCCATCCATACTAATGTAGATATTTTACAAAGGTGATATTCTTCTCATTGTCTCCTACTTCTGTTGCCAATTGACAAAGAACCTATGGTGACTCATTGGATCTTGAGGCACAAAGTGATGTAATTAAAAAGGAGGGGCCACACTGAACTGATTAGTATGGTAGCTTTAGTAGATATCTGTGCAACAACAGCAACAGTGTTTCCTGCTTAGTATTTAAAGCAGTGTTTTTCAACCTTGGGGTTAGGACCCCATGTGGGGTCGCCCACAATTCAAATGGGGTAGACTGAAATTTCTTCTGGCTTTTCTGCGTCCATCCATAATAATATACATTATATAGTCTAAATATCATCTAGTGACAGGGTAGCTTATAATGTTTATTTGCAACATAGTATAGCAAACTATTACATGGCTAAAAACAAATAAATTAAACAACAACAAAAAAGAATCTGAGAAATTTGTGATGTTTAAATGGGGTCACGAACCAAAAATTTAAATGGTTTAGTAAAATATTAGGGAGGTTATAGCTGACGAGCCAACTGGTACGGACCCTCCCATCTTCCCAAAATTTTGACACAAAATGCATGACTTTCAGAGTTGAAGTAATAAACAATGAACATCAGAGTAACTGGAACGACAGGAAGTAGTTTTTAATAAATCAGCAAAGACAGTAATTTTGGTCGGATCCTAATATGAGCCATTACCTACTATATGTGCAAACTTCTATCAGTACTAATACTTTGTTAAACACTTTATCAGCACCTAACTCTTGCTAGTGAATCGAAACATTGGACAAGCTTATGAAGCACTGTGCCGTGACATTGGTGAATTATTTTTGTCAACATATTAATATATGTATAAGGAAGGGTGTGATTGTACTCTGATTGTCAGGTTGTTATTATATTGTATTGTAGTTGTGCATATACATGGGTGTGCAAATGTGGGCTGGTGTGCAGATGTAGATATAACTGAGTGTGTATGTGGCTGTAGATGTACAGGTGTGCTGCATATGTTTATGGATAATTACAATTTATGTTGTATATTATGTGATTAGGTGATTAAAACACAGCAAAACAGTTGCTCCATTTTGGGGTTTTTCGTCTTTTATTGTTTATATTATGTATTATGCAAATGTGTATGAAATAAAGTCAACTCAATATATTTACTATAGATGCTTATATGAGTCAGCAACTATGGCATGTGAATATTCATTGTAGCATGGAACGAACATCAACAATAATACGTTTACCCCAAGGCTCGAGGAAATCAAAAACAACTAACTAAATAACACAGCTTTGTTTGGACTACTCTGTTCTGCTTTACTACTCTGTTACTCTGTTCACACTCTGGTAGAGTCCGGGGTGCTCATTTCACGTCTCTGTCTGTTGTGACAGGGTGAGTCATTACTCAAATCCAATTTGCCTGCGAGCCTTTATGTTGCCTGCTTTGCTCATGTGTCTTTCTGTTGACACATAAAAAGCTATCTCCTTCTATCCCTGGCATGTGA
This sequence comes from Maxillicosta whitleyi, assembly GCA_029822895.1. Classification (NCBI taxonomy): domain Eukaryota; kingdom Metazoa; phylum Chordata; class Actinopteri; order Perciformes; family Neosebastidae; genus Maxillicosta; species Maxillicosta whitleyi. Next base: position 913,592 of record JAPSES010000102.1, on the reverse strand, counting down.
CCGCCATGTTTTTCCTTATTCTCCCAACATCAGTTGGCGAGAGGGGCCAATGAGCAGACAAGATGCCACTTTTACCGAGGGCAAAAGAAAATGAAGCTATTCATCTCCCACTAGGTCATGAAAAGAGATGGGAAACTCAGAGGGGAAACACTGGTCTGCTTTCTGTTATATTTCTGTACACAGGGAGGCTGTGTGGATGCTTCTCATTAGAGCACTTCTCCTCCTATCCAGCGTCTACCCCTGTGGCACTGGCTATGGCCTGTGCTGGCTGCTGCCACAATGCCCAGCTGTGAACAGATGGGTGGCACAGAGCAGGCCAATATGTCAGTCCTGATGGTGTGTTGTGAGAAGTATGAAGATTTGCTCTGTGCAGTGCTCAGCTCACATTCAGTTAATGCACTAAAGAGATCAGACGTGTACTCCAGAAGATGCTAAATGCGTTGTGGGCCCATTCAAAATTCCCTTAGGCAGTGTTAATCATTAAAATAAAATGCTCGAGACCAATATTAAAATCTTATTTTGTTTGACTGACTGTAGGCCATAGCTTTTCCCAAGGAGAGACCTGAGTGCTTGCTGATACATAACCTCTATACCCAATTAGATTAATATTTGACAGGATCAGATGCTAAATGTATAATCCCACAGTGTAAAAGTCAGCGATGGCAACACACATCTGTCAACTTGATTTTATGAAACTATATTTAGAGTATTCTTTGGTCGACTGCCCTAACATCACATGTATTATTAAAACAGTACCAACGTTAAACCATATACCTCTCTGTACTTATACATGTCACCATGAGCTGTAAGTGAATGCTTTTTGTGGTTAGTTCTGATGAAATGGACTTCATTGCATTGCTATTGTGAGGGCAGGACAGATGGATTATGGCAACGTCTACAACGATATGGACGCTAAGCTGTTCTGTTGTGGTGAACTGGGAGCTAAGCCGAGAAGGCAAAGTTCTCCATTTACCAGTCAATCCTCATCTCAACCCTCACCTATGGTCATGAGCTCTGATAATGACTGAAAGAATGAGGTCGCCGGTACAAACGGCTAAAAATGAGTGTCCTTCGCTCAGCCATAGAGATAGAGTCTAGAGTAGAGTAGTAGACTAGAGTAGAGTCGCTGCTCCTCCACATAAAGAGGAGGCAGTTGAGGTGCTTCAAGTATCTAATGACGATGCCACCTGGACGCCTCCCTGGGGAGGTGTTTCGGGCATGTCCATCTGGGAGAAAAAAGATGGGAGCAACCCAGGACACACTGGATGGGTGGGCCATGGCTCAGGAGGTAAAGCAGGTCATCTAATAACCCAAGGTTTGGGTTTGAATCCCACGCTGTCCTAGTGAGTATAAATGTTTGGTGGTGGATGGAGGGGCCATTGGTGCAAACTGGCAGCCACACTTCTGTCAGCTTCCCTCAGGGCAGCTGTGGGTACAGGTGTAGTTTACCACCACCAGAGAGTGAATGGATCAACATTGTATAGTGCTTTGGGTGCCTAGAAAAGTGCTGTAGAAATCCAATCCAATATTATTTCTCAGCTGGCCTGAGAACGCGTCAGTTTTTTTTTTTTTTTTTGCTTGCTCTGCAAATAAATTCAGTTTATTTCCTGGTCAGTCACTATGGACGTTTGTTGGTGGAGAAAATTCAAGAGGCTCATGCAACAATAAAGCATTGATAATCAGTGCAAGAGCAAAGTTAAATCCTTAAGCAAAGTGGCATCTAAAACGATGGTGAGATGGAGGACATGCATGACAGTTGCAGTTTTCTTTGAGTTGTCACATGTCAGTGGTAAAACTGCCCTTGACATGAGAACTGAGGAATATTGTCAGTTTAAAAAAAAGGAAAAAAAAAACATACTTCACTTAGTCCATGTAAAAGCCCATGAAAGTTGAGTTGTGGAGGGTTCATTTCCAAAATAATGGGGTTCCACAGGTTGATGCAAAAAAAAAAAAAAAAAAAGACAACCTTGGAAAGAAATATATCCGAGCATCATTTTTATCTGCTCACTGGGATTTTTCATTGTTATTTCTCAAACACTTTAAAACACGACATGAAATTCAGGAAACGTTTAATTTCTTCACATCATTATTACACTATATTTGGCATCTGCACAGTCAAAGAAGCCTTTTTGTAACAGACCCCTAATGTTTTATCATTTCAACACACTCCATGATGCCATTTTTTTCCAAGCGGTCAAGTGTTTGAAGCATCCAGGGCTGCACAGCTTGTGCAGCTCCCCCCTCCAAAAAACAAGATGGACTTTCCTGATAAATGATTAGCTTGATGGGGAATCATGATCTAGATCAAGAGCAGGCTAATGTCAGCAATCTGTGTTGTCCATCTGTCTCATTACCCAACCAACCGCTTAGCTCTCTCAACATGTAAGGAGCAGCACAACTGAATCCCGCAGAAATACACCTATGAATTTGTTTTGTGTTCCAATTTTGGTTCACTCCACGATACCTGTGAGATCTTAATGTATAATGTATGTTGTATGCTGCTTCCTGCCCTCACCTTCTTGGGAGTGACCCTGAAGCTTGTATCCGGCTTGTGAATCATTTTTTATGTGGAAATGGCAGAGGTGCAGTAGTTGGAAAGCATGGTTTTATGTATTACACAGTCCTTTGACTCAAGGGCAGAAACAGTTAAACCATTTCCGAAAATGAAGACAGAAAAATGGTAAAGGTAGGTTTTCCAGCCATAATATGTACCCAAAAGATTAGTGTGTAAATAGAGATACTAGGCCAGGGGTCAGCAACTCTGGTCCTAGAGAGCCACTATCCTTTATGTTTTAGATGTTTACCTCTTCCAACACACTGGGTTCAAATCATAAGCCTATCACTAAGGACCATCAGGTGCGTGCTGGAAGAGGAAAACATCTTGCATAAAGGACAGTGGCTCTCTAAGACCAGGGTGATTCCTGATCCCTGTACTAGGCAAAAGCTCTGCAATGTATGATATTTGGATTATAAATTTCACATTCATTGTAGCAGACTACACAATTTGTGCCATTGGCTAGAAGAAGAAGTTAAAATATGTCATACAACATATTTTAAATATTTCTTGATGTTAGTAAGCATTAAAACTATGTTTTTTAATCTACAGTTACAAGTGTATTATTATAATTATTATTGTATTATATGTGATTGTTTATGTGAGGTGGACAAAGAAACCAAAATGCCATGAGCACATAGAACAAAACCTACTCCATCACGAGCCCCTCACCCCTAATACCATTTATGTTCCAGCAAGACATCTGAGAGGTATTTGTCACTCGGTGCCACATGCAGGCAATGTAAAGTGTAATGGTGAGTGATGTGGTGAAATGGCTCACAAAATGAAGTGTTGTTCACTTGCGCTTTGCCATGCATTGCACCATCCATTTGAATTATCTGCGGTCTGGTAAACACACCTTGTGTGGCATACAACGCTCATGTGAAAGCACTCAGAAAACTCAGTGCATTATCTGAGCTGGCAAGAAAATGGTGATCCCAGACAGTGTCAATTTCTCACCTGTTGAAAATGACAGAGGTCTTACACTGTCACATGTGCAGCTTTTATTTGCTGGAGCTCTCTGAAAAACAACATTTGGCTGGAATTTATTTGAATTTGATTGATTTCGCAGATTCTGTATGCACAGAGGTGTGAAGGTGGAAGACTGAGTAGCAGTTCCAAACCCAGGTCTATAAACAAAATGCATGAGCGCATGCTGCATGTCTACAAACCCACAGCTAACTCAATCATAAACTGGTGTGATGGCAAAAATTATCGCTTGCTTTTAACCAATTATAGTCACCACTTATGATGCCAGGAATTGAGGAATGCCAGACAGAGACTGCTGTGTGCCGTGCATTCCTTTCTTTATGTTGTGTTAAATTAGACAGCCACTGCTAAATGCAAATTTTAACACAGAGGGGGTGACAGAGGTCACACATCATGTGTCTCACGAGTACCGGGCATGTCTGTGCAGAATATAAGGGATGTCATACCTGCCAGCTTCTGTGCTGGCACCGAGCTGACCCAGACTGCTGCCGATGGCATTATCACCAGCTTCCCCACCTTCTCTGGCATGTCGTGTCTGGCTAATCTCTTAGCCAGTGTATTTTGGATTGGACGAGGCTCAACATGGCTCGTCTTTTAGCTGGTGCAGGGACAACTATGCCATCAGTGGGAGTACAAACACAGTGTAAAGTCTGATCCTGCTGTCTGGTTTATTCATTAGAGGTGCAAAACACAAGGTATCTTTGCTTTAAAGGTAGAGTAAGCAATTCCTCAGCAGGAACGTTTGTATGTGAACTCAAGCTGAACAACTAACACTGCATTGATTATTTGATAAAACCATCAGTTGCTAATACTCAGGTTATCATCAACTATATAGATCACTACTTTGTGTTTCACATTTTCCCGTTTTATTTACTTTTTTATGGCAATACATTGAATATTAAAGAGGACATAAAACACTGGACTATACTACTTGTTTTTTTCCCCTTGTATACCAGGGGTAATAATATATGGTTCTAAATAGAGCCTGATATCCACTTGGATTCATCAGAAAACTAAATTGAGTTTCACCGTCACCAACAGGGGGTATCCATCTTGAAACTATTTATTTGATGACATCACTGTGGGTTCATCTCTGCTGTTTGCTTGTATACCAGTAGGAGTTACTTTACTGCATGATTCATGAGATACTTAGAGGTCATTATATGCTATAACATGCTCATAATTTTTACAATGATACTATATTAACATGATCATAGTTAATGTGAGATGTCTCAGCAGATCAGGTTCGCATTATCTTAAGGGACTCAATGCTGTTTTATCACATTACATCATTTTATTAGGCTGTTTATGTGAAGTTAAATAAATGCAGACCGTGATAGAGCTAAAATAGTAATAATTGTTTCAGGCCCAATCCAATCCAACTTTATTTATAAAGCACTTTAAAAACAACCACAGTGGAACCAACATGCTGCACAAACGACTAAAATGAATCAAAGCATTTAAGGATGTCATCATTGGTTTTGGGTTTTCAGTTTTAGTTTACAACTTTGTTTTTCCCAAATGAGCGATTCACTTGCAGCTTTCTAACACGTGTACAACTATTAGTAAAGGAATGGAAACGTTAAGATACGAATGGGCACATAAAAACCAAATCGATGAAAATCAATGTATAAAATAGATTAAATACCGGCAGTTAAAATCCAACACATAAATCATGCAAAAATAGTCAATTTCATCCAACGTGTGAATTCTGTGTTAAAGATCGTAATAGCAAAAGAAATAAAATACATACAGACAAACTGATGGTTAAAATGGTTATGTGGAAAAGTACAAACAATCTGTGCATCACAATTAACCTCAACCCATCAAACAGACGCCTGAACTCATCATCGGCGATAATTAATTTGACTGGTTCGTGAAGCTACTCTCAGATAATTTGGGTTTAATCTGGTGACAAATGCAAGGTTATTTTTCTCTTTTTTAATAGCAAGTCCTATAATTATTGCAGTGCAGATTTCCCTGCATCATGCATTTCTACTGCACACATAGAACTGCTACCAAAAAAAACCCCAAACGTATTGGGTTAGGATCTCTCAAGCATTAGGGCAGGTTCTTGAGTTCCTTTGAATGTGTATTTTTCATGAAACATTATCAGACACTTCAGCTATAATGTGTTTGAATTTAAGTGAAATTTATACGGTCAAAGATTTACTGATTAGATCTTTAGGAGCTTTGTGGCCTAAGGGACATAACGTTTTAGTTATATGTGAGGACCTGCCAGACTGACGGCCCAACCATGGCTGCGAAAATGAAGAAATATTACCCACAGGGAAAGATTCTGAACCTTAAATCCGGAGGCCATATATTATTCTGATAAGTCTTGTCGGCCTAAGCCGGCGGACCTATTGTCAAGCCCCACCACCTAATGACGAGAAACTGATAAGCGGGCTTACCATGTCATCCGCAATGTAAAACAAAAATAGATTCAATTAATCATATGAATTGCCATTTAAGAAAAAAAAGATGATGGGGCCGGCTCCAGCCAGGTATGATGGGCTAATGAAGAATAATCAGTCGATGAATCATTAGGATTTGAGTGTAAGGACACGAGGTTTGACTGCCTGAATAAAGAATGATGGTGTTGGACTATCTTTAGGAATAGGAGCCCACATTCAAGACAGAATAGTATTCAAAGATGGGAATGTGATATTTATACACTTCATAAGACAACTGTCAGCATGGCACCAGAATGGAACATACAGCACTTAAGGAAGATGTTCCCGATCCTCTTACTTGGTTACTTTAAATAAATAAACACAAATATATGCCCAGAGAACCAAAAATAAAGAGCCTGAATCTTTCATTAAAAAAGCAAGACTTATAGAAAAATCCAATTTAAAGCACTGCAGAAGACCACTGTCCCGCTACATCTCAGAGCTTGTTAAGGTGGACTGACTTGCTTGGAGATACTGTCAATGCCTTCTGAAATGTGAAATTAATATTTGTGTCTTTGGGCAAGTCAAACAAGACACAAGTCTAATTACCTGCACGGCAAGTTCAGTTTTTCCTTTTTTTTTTTCCCCCAAACAAATCAGATGTATGTCCTGAAGACAATCTTCCCAAAGAAGGTTAAACATTATTAATAGAACATTAAAGTTACTTGATATCATGCTTAATAGTGACAAATTGGAGCTAATTTCTGCCTTGGACAGAGTTTTGTCATGGTTTTGACTTTTTATTGGGGCTTCAGAATAATCACTGAGAAACTGAATTCACCTCATATTATGTGACATATTGTTGTGCTTTCGATATCTAAAATAGAGAGCTCTGTGAAGCTAATTATATGTAATAAGCTGCATCTTTTACTTCCTCAGGCTGTGCAATATGAATGATTCTGTTTGTGTGTATGAAAAACCCAACCAATGCACTGTTAATTGAAAAAATGGTTTACTATCCTCAGAGGTGCATGTATATACTCGTATGCGTTGGGGATAATAGAGAAATAAACAAGTGTATAGAGCAGAAACAACAGCACTCCGACGCCATTTTCTTCCGTGTCCCATTAGCCTGTGAGACCCTCTGACAGCTCAAATGGAAGTTTTATGTCTTTTGGTCGGAGCTAAGTCTTAATGGCAGGGCCGAGTGCATTATAAATGTAAAGGTTACCGTCGGTGACAGGGTGTTAGCCGGACACATGTTGCATCTTATGGTTTTAGTCAAGAATGAGCTCCACGTGTCATCTCTCTACCACAATAGATGAGTCCAAGTCTGAATCCATTATGTCACTAATGAAACACATGCATGAATCTTTAAAAGCTGGAGTTTAAGTGTGTTGAAACAGATGTCCTGTCTACAACACAAATGTATCATATGGCACTTCATTTGTTGTCTACACTGCAACATATTATTTGGAAGCATGACTCATAGTAACATTTTAGTAACGTGAAGGTTCGTCTTTGTTCTACACCTACCGGGCACAGTTTCATAGACCTAATCAGGAATAGCTGAATTTCTTGATTCCAACAAGGATCCATCTTATGATGCCATATATTGATATCCTCCAACTACCTAAGCCTTCAGATGTTTCTACAGAACTTTCTACTTGCACCAGCAACGTCTCAGAAAAATCACATCAAAGCTCTTATGCAATTTTATCAACTTATATATAGAAATATGATTCATGCACATAATTCTTAAATAGTGCCTTTAATATGTATCCAACTCCATATAATGACCAAACATGACCTTTGACCTGAACACATTTGAATGTCATGTTGGAAAATTAGAGGTCAATGGGTTTTTCAAAGGCTGACACAGACTTTTAAAAAATGTAAATTGAAAATATAGATTGATTTAAAAAAAAAAAAAAAACTACAGCCAATTTTTGTGGTCGATATTTTTTTTTTTTTCAAGCATATTGACCATAAAATACAATTGAAACACTTGGATAATTACAATTTTTATGCAGCAACATAAATGAAATGATGAATACATATACACATAGTACTCTGAACATTTATTGAACTTCAAGTGCTGCCCACACAGGTGCCTGAATAAATATAACATTTTTATTATTCATCACATATTGGCTTTCAAAAAATATATATGATGGATATTGTTATTGGTGGATATTGAAAAAAATCAATATGTTGGCCAGCCAATAGGATTTCAGTTTACCCCTATGGAAAATACTGCAAAATCATTAGGTTTGACTTATGAAATCTAAAAACACATTCTTACCCACCTTGTAGATTCTATTACTTGAAATGTTAAATACACTATATTTATACATGAAATATATCAAGCTTTAGAATCTATGAGGAGGGCAAGATGTTCAATTTTAAGGCAAACTAAGGCTTAAAAATTCTACATGACGTGCAGTAGTGAATGGAATATCCCAACTGATCACCTAAACATGTCTTAGAAATATAAAAAGAATATTGTTTTGTTGCTTAATAAATGTAACTTCTGCTTTTTGTTCCCATGAATGGTCTTATTTCTTAGTATTACAGACATATTCATGCTAAAAGGCATCAATTTGGGAAATAGTTGATAGTTTCTGAAGTAAAAACAACAGAAAGTCATGCTTGACTGAACAATTTTTAGACATAATTATGCATTTTACTGAGTCAGACACACCTACTTTTAAAATAAATCCAAAGTGGGCAACAGATAGGATACCAGAACATGTCTTTTGTTTTACAACTGACAAATACGAAGTCATTATGAAGTTGCAGAGGAGAACTTTTGCCATTTAAAAGGTTAAGAGATTTTGAAGTAGCCGATAATGGTCTTCAGTTTTTATCATTTTCCTCTACTCTACCTTGTTAACTTGACTTTTGTTCTCCTGACTGATCCCTCTTTCTACTCTTAAGCTGTGGTTCATACTCTACTCCACGACCTCATTTAATTCAGCCTTTTTTCTCTGTCTTACCCTTTTCTCTCGTCCTTTTTTTCTTTGCACTTTCACTATCTTGTTTCCACAGAAAGCACAAAAGCACACGTTCTGGGTGCTTGCAAATCATCTGGCTTCAGAGCCAATACATTGAGGCGGCCAATGTGTTTGCTCCCACAATGTCTCGTACACAAAGTACACTTGTGACTGATTGCTCGACTTGTCAAACACAAATTACTGGCCAGCAGGAATCAGAGCTTTACAGTTCTAAGAACCTCATTTTTGTATGCAAGACAAAAGTTGTTCAACGTATTTAAGCAAAAACAGTATTTTGCAAAGTTTTATAGAAGGGGTTTAAAGGGGTTCTATGTTGTATTGATATTGCACGTTTCATTCCACAAGACACTTAGAACAACCAAAGCTATGTATCCAGACTGCATCACTCACTGAATAAAATCCAAACTTTATTGTTTACACACTTCTATATTATGGTATCAACACATTTTCTTAAAACTAAAACTCACATATGCTTATTTTGACTCAAAAAAAAGCACTGTGTCTTGTAATTTGCATGCTGTTCATGTAGTTTACATTATAGCTGTTAGCTTAGCTCTGTTTTTAGACCACAAATCACCTCTGTAGGTACACCAAAAACCTATCTGGAATCACCCAAACAGATCTGTCACAGTTAAGTCTGAACCATGGATTAACAAACAGCAACTTAGCAAAAATAAAAACATCACATACCATCATTATACCTTCATGACTCTCATAATCAAACTGTCCTGTGAAGAAGAAATGCTGCCGTTTCAGCTTTAAACTGCATTCTGTTCGTTTAAAGCAGTGGTGAAAACAACAGGGCTTCTAGCTTTTATTACTTTCTTTGACTCTAAAAATTGTCTATTTGTGGTTCTCATCTCATCTGGTCACTTTCTGGTGTTTTGGTCAAAGGCCCGGTGGCATTCGTCTTCCTCAGCAGACTGACTCACTACTCCCTCTCATGTTTTACAGTATGTCAGTCAACATCCCATGGCTATACTGTATGTACACAACTGAACCTGGTCTTGCCATACCAAATTCTGTCTAATGTCATAGAATAAAAGCCAGGCTATGAAACTTTGCTATTCATATTGGTTTTATGTTACATGACTTCTAATTGAAACCTAAAAGTGCAAAGGAACATGAGCAGAAACTAAATACACAGCACTACGTATGTGAGAATAGCACTTGTGCATTCTGTATGCGTGTTACATACTATGGGTTCATGTAAAATGTGCCCTTGAGAGAAAACTACATTAAACAGGCTTGTGTGTGATAAACTGCTCTTCAATTAAATAAAAAAAGTTTTACATAATTACATTGATTTAAATACACTATTCATCATAGTGCGCCTTCTACAGCCCTGTCCACACCACAGATTCACAACAAGATGAACCTGTTTCAGGATGAATAGTTGTGTTGGTATAAAGTAGTGAGACTCCACAGCTGCCATCATCAGCAATTCAGCTTTGTCAAATCACCAGTGGCTGCCAGTGTCAGAGCGTATGTTATATTCATGGACTTTACCTCAACTGTCCCCAAGCATGACATCTTCATCAGCAAAACACCTGTTTCAGAATGTTCCCTGCCTATTATATCATAGAAACTTGTCTAAATGATAGAACCGCTGCAGGAACACTAGAGGTCCCCGATCATCTTTTTTTTATGGTTTTTTCCCTTTTATCAATACAACTGCAAAAAAATGCAACTGCAGCAAGTACTTAATTTCACAATCACCCTTCGTAATTTAAGACCCTGTAAAATATAAACAACTACCTAGGGGTAAAATACACAACTTCTGATATGTCCTGAAATTTGCAAACCATCGCAAGGTAAGTCATTTAAATGTCCCAGGCCTGTGTGAAAAAAAACCCCAACAACTTAAAACTGGGTCGTAAGATTGTAGATGAATGCCTTGAAGGAATATCTATTAGAGATGCATCACCTGTGATACTCTAGGCAGGGTTCTAGCTAGCGCAATTTAGCGTACCGGCCCCTGACGCTAAAATTTTGACCCGATGTGCTAAATTTTCTCCCGATACGCTAAATTTCAGTACAGTGTATCGGCATTTTGATTGTAATTGTTTGCCTACTTCAAATGCAGGGACCGACATTAACGGTTGCATCCTGTGCATCTCCTAGGGGTTAAGCCCCCCCTGTCCTTGAAACCTATCGACGCCCCTGATCATAAAGAAAGCACAAATATAAGCTATTGTCATCGATAAAATTACATCTTAGTTGGCAATAGCTGATGTGAAACAAAGCCAAGATACAGTCTGTTTATCCCCAACTCATTCTACTGTATTATGCATATTTGTTCATTTCATTCCTGCCACCATAAATAAGCTTGCATACATTTAGAACTGCTAAGGGACAACATAAAAATTACATAATAATTCGCTGCCATACAAAATTCATAAGAAAACGTGCTCTTGGTTGCAGGTGTTCTATGTAATATTGATATTCCAAATTCCTAATGGAAGACACAGGTCGCACACAATTAGAACTATAAAAATTACCAATGGAACACTATGTACCCACAGACTGTATTATTCACTGAAGTATAAAGCTCATTGTTAACACACATCTGTATTATGGCATCATCAATTTTTATTCTTTTAACTAAAACTCAATCGGTCCACAGTTTTGTACTGTTCGTGTGCTGCATCAAGTGATGGTTTATATTATAACTCTGTTTTTAGACAGAAAACAGCCGCGGTAAAACCACAAATCACCCCTGTTTGTGTTGTAAATAGTTGCACTATTTGGTCTCTGATCTATTTGGAATCGAACAAACAAGGTCAGAACTTAACTGTGGATCAACAAACAGCAACTCGGCAAAGATAATAACACCAGATTCATACCTTCATTAGCCTCATAATTAAACTTAACTATGTAGAAGAACTATTGCCATTTCACTATGAAACTACATTCTTTTCATTTACAGCTGTGGTGATGAGAACAGCGCTTTTAGCTTTTATCACTTTGGCACTATCCTTGACTGTTAAAGCTGTTTTCAAGCAAGGTTATTATTTCAAACAAAAACTACAGAAATGACAAAAAATAGAATTAAAAAACATTTTTGTTATCTGAAATAAATAAAATCTATAATTACAAGAAAAAAAGCATAACTCACTGAAACTATTAAAAACTGTAATGTGTGCTTACAAAACTAACTAAAACTTATAAAAACTATGGATAAAATTCCCTTCATTTTCATCTTTATCAGTGTAGGATTGATATGAAATTTCTCTTGAGTAATTTTAGCTGGCGGCACCATACGGCCCTTCATGGTCTGTCACTTCTCGTCATTTGTTGTTAGAGTTGGCTTTTCGTCCCCACCACCTGGCAACATGGAGACTGAAGTTGGGAGAAAGGCGAGTCCTGTATGGGAAGTTCTTTTAATGCCACAGTGAGGAAGATAAAAGATATGAAAAATTTAACTAAAACTAAGCATTTAGAAAACAATGAAACTAAAAAAAACTACCAGATCTACTAACTGAATTAAAAGGAAAAAATGAAGTCAAAACTAAATAAATGTAAACTATAATTAACTAGAAAAGTACTCGGAGCGCAAACCTCCGCCAAGCAGCACAGTTCCCCCACATATTGTGACTGACACCCCGCAATATTACTCCCAC
>JAPSES010000102.1:879205-900912 GCA_029822895.1 Maxillicosta whitleyi | reverse complement strand
TACTGAGAAACAACATTTTTGGCCCCATTGACCCCAATGTTAATGAAAATTTCAAAGTGATCCAGAATCCAGGATTTGTTCTGGATCACCCCCAAAAGTTAATCATTTCTTCCTTGTGCCATTGCCAACAAATCCTGAAATTTTCATCAAAATCTGTCCATCCACTTTTTGCCGGCAAAAACATAACCTCCTTGGCAGAGGTAAGTCCAAAAATACTATAACCTTGTTTCTAAGTGGTTCTCATCCCATTTAGCCACGTTCTGACACTTTTGGTCACCGATGGGGTTGCAAAACTTGGAAACTTTCCATGGGAATTAATGGAAGTAAAAAAGAAATTTACAAAATTGAAGGTTGGTCCTCAACAGGGAACTTAAATATAGTTGGGAAAAACATATTGTTGCATAATCTTGGCTAAAACACCAGAATGTCATTAGTGACTCATTGCACCCTTTAGTGGACACAAAACTTTGGCAGAAATTCAGAACTTTTTATTCTTATCACTATAATGATCCTTTTAGATCATGTACAAAAACTATAGGTCAAGTACAAATACTACAGAAAGAGACAGGAGCTGAAGTGTGCATATTATTTGTCTGTTCACAGTCCAACAGTAACTCAAGTATCTAAGGGGAGCTCAGACGACCTCTAATGGAGCTGATCACCTGTAAGGCATAATCCCTCTTGCTCGAGTGCTGCAGAAGTTAATTAAGTTAACTGTTAATTGGGATAGTTGTAGTTAATTGGCCGGGGATAGCCAGCTTCAGTCAGTGAGTAGTGCATGTGTCATATGCAGCAGTCTGGATTTTTAAGAGCTTAAAAATGTTCCCACGACTCTCTTTCATTTACAGTGGCTGAATTCATCCCTTTAAATTGTGCCAATTGATTTTCTGATAGACATTCTATGAAAAACAGGATTAAACACTTGGATCTTCACACTGACCAGCCAAATCTGATTTAACTGACAAGAATCTGACTCATGTACAAATCTACTTGCAATTAGCCTCCTTGGTCTGTATATTTAAACTGCCTCACACATCATGTAAAGCACAGAGACATGTGAAAGGCACCTTTCTTTTCTGTTATTCACCCTCTTGTTCATTTCACAGGCTGTTAATCATTACTGTGATTATTTAATTAAATAACTTTGCTTTTTCTGTGGCCTCAAGTCTACAAAGACTGTGCAGTTGCCATGAGCAACGGGATATGTGTGAAGGAGGATGTGTGACATAATGTCAGGAGAAACGTCTGTAGGAGTGGCACCAGGGGAGGCTTGTGTGTCCTTCTGACTGTCCCACAGTGTGATTCGCATGACAGAGATCCGCTGATGTCGACAAAGTTTCCAGTCCGTTTCATTGATTAAGCTCACCACGAGCACAACACACCATGCTGCCACACATTACAAGTCCATCTGCGAAATGATTAGACAGTTTATAGACACGACGACTTTATTTTCAGACCTTACAATTGGCTAGGTCAGGTAATTCTCATCAAAGTAAACACACACGATGAGCTTTCTGATAAGAGTTTGTGCTTTACTGACAAGCAGAAGAACTCTAATTTACATGAAAATCCTTTGCTGAAGTACTTTTCATTTGGCCACCTTGCACATGAAGTATAAGCAAGGCACACTTGAAATGATCAGGGAATAAATGAGAGCACATATATATGGTTGGCTGCCTTTTTTTGCTAAAAGTAACTAGTTTCTAATCAAGAAACAGTTTATTACACTATGTTGCAAATAAATGTTAATTTTAGATTAATAATAATAATAACAACAACAATAAAGCACATTTTAAAAAAGAACAAAGAACTGTAATGGTATCAAGTAGACTACTTCTATCGGTACTCAGTATCAGCAAATAATCAAATATAAGTGCGTGTAGAGCTAATCGCTGTTGACGTAACCTGAATTTCTGTGTAAGTCAGAATTAACCCTTTAATACCCTTAAATACCCCCTAAATCTCTAAATAACTATCCAAATACATGTATTATACTTCATATTAATGCAATAAAGTAAAAAATAAGATACTGCACTTAATGTATGTACAGTATACAGTACGTACGGTGATGGCGGACGAAATTTCGGCGTTGTACAGTAATAGCGGACGAGACTCTGGCGTCAAGTACGTCATAACCTGAGGACTACCTCTACTTTTTGTAAACAATTTTACTGGTACATCCTTAAAATATATAAAAATTTTATCATTGTATCATCATGGTAATTTTTGTTAATAAATTACAAAAAAATTTCACAGGACTGCATTTGAATTCCAGGTGACCTCACAAGGGGTTGCGATCCCAAGGTTGGAAAATAATACGGTTACAGTGAAGACAGCAGCTTTTATAACATTCCAACACAAACTATAACGTGTACAAAATTTGCTGTTCCATACCATGGTTGAACAAGCAAATTTCAGATTTTCATAAACCCCAAGGAAATAATGACTTGTTAAAGTCAGAGCTATAACTCAGAGCCCTGTGTCCTCCCTGTGTCTTATTGAGTATGTATTGGCAGCTGTTCAGAACAGTAGGCCCTTCAGGTGCATACGCTCCGATCGCGCTCCATTCCTCTCCATTAATTCATCATCAATATGGATCCATCTTTTGTTGATGGTGGCACACTTGCACCTTCGTTGCCCTGTTGTGCTGCCCTAGAGAGCCTCGCTTGAATAAAAATTAAGCCAATTTCTTTCATCATGGCATTCATTGTGCCATTTGTTGAGTAAAACACACAGGTCCATTATTGGAGTGTCATGACGCTGTGTGTTTGGAACGCGACAAATCACTGCAGGCTGTCACCCAGGCAGTTTTGTGGCATTACTCTCAGCAGAGAGGAACGCTGTTAATGCTGACAAACACTGGAGAACGAGGGTCATTTACGACACATCCATTAAGCAGGTGCCAATACTCCACCAGCAGCAGAGACATCTTTAACTCTCGCAGGGTTTGGTTTGCATCCTGCTGCTTTGAAATGACATCCTGTTATTTTAGTTTATTGAATTCGTGCGCACAGGTAGAAACCATTTCAATAGCTAATGACGGTAAACACGATTTTTTTCCAAAGAAAGAATAGTCGGTCTCAATTTTACCAACCCACCCAGTTTACTGAAATTAGATGACAAGGGGTCACGAAAGCACTGCTATTGTTACCCGGCGATGTCAGACAATGAACAAACCAAAATTTGATTTCTGTCTCAGCCTGTCAGGGTCGATTCACACAGGACTTTATGAAAGATATTAAACTGATCTCAGGCTCAACATCCCTTTCAAAGCAGTTGCTCAAGGCTCTAGTTAGAGTTCATTAAAAGTCTAATCAAAACAGGGCAATAGCATTACATGTAAAGTTAATTTGCAAAACTTTTTTTTTTTTTTTTCCTGATGAGCAAGAGACCATGACAATATGAACCCTCTTGGCCCCGGTGAAATATTAATAGATAGGATCACCAATGATGTTCCTCACTTCATTTGAATTCTCAAAAAAAAAAAATGTCATTTATGACTTCACTCAGAACCCATTTTTTTCTCTAATTGTTGATATTGCCTTAAGGCGCTTCCCTTTGTTCTAGTCCTAATTTACGGAAATGAGAGAAAGTTATTTTCACTTTCGTCTCCACCCCTAAGACGTCAGGTGTAGAAGCATTTTCCCTCCTTTAACGACGTTGCTACAGTGCCACACATGTAACCAATACAACTAAATTTCACTTGTCTTACAGACCTAAAATATATTCCTCCGTGACACGTTATTAGAGCCGGTATGATGGATGGGTGAGACATTTCAATTTTGACATGAAATATGAATCACTGGAATTGACATTTGCTGACCTGTTCCCATGTGAAGAGCATAAAAGGTCCTCTTTGAATAGATAGCTCCAGACTCATAAATATGACATAGAAGCACCTATGACCAACTCCGAGGCTGGTGCGGAGCACTGAAATAAAACTAACACTGCTAATCTGCACATTTCATGCATCATTAAAACATCAGTTCAGAGGAGTGGAGAGAAGGTCATTTCAAAGTAGCATGCTGTTACAAATGATGTGTAATCAACCAACGGATGATCTGTTTTGAGTCTGGAAAATTCTAATTTCAAGTAAGCTGTACAGACTCAAGATTTCCATTTGGACTCTGGTTGGTTGGTTTGTTTGTGTGCGTTACAGTACAGAACATACTGTAGCTCAGCATGCATCTAAGCTCTGTCACCAGTCATTTATTTTTACATTATAACCATTGGTCACGGAATTGCTATGATTCTTATAGAATTCCTCATAAATCAGCTCCTATAGTTATGTGTTGTGGTCTTTGTGTCAAAAGTGAGGAGCCACAATAGCATGACACAAACCATGCATGACAACCACATAAATTACATATCTAAACACAAATGTTCAAACATCTTCTCCATAGAAACAGTAATTATAGGATACTGTCGAAAATCTGTGACATCCATGACAACTATGCATGAAAACAGACTGTTTATGCGAGTGAGTGGAAATGGTTTTCTGTATATTTGATCATCTAAGGGAAACAAAGTAACAGTGGAAACATTATGTGAATTTCATTCAGTCATTGCTCATTTCTAAATTTCATTTTCTCATACACTTGATGTTGAGAAGGAGGTTGCGACCACTGAGTCATAGCGATCTCAAATTTCACTATTAAATTACTTTAGGATGGATACTATTACATATAAACAGTCATTTCCATCAGTAATTTTAGAGCCAGTTCAGACCCTATATTCACAAACATAACAGTACAACCAGCCTCTTAATTATTGTGTTAAACCAGTCTTAGCCATGATTCAACCCAGTTACATTATCATTTGTCTATGAGTAATGCTTCTGCCAAAGCTCATACCTGAAACCCTTCACCCATGAATGATTGTTGGAGGTTCCACTCATTCCCATCTCCCTGATGATGAAATGATCAACACTAATTACACATTTGACTAATTCTTTACAAACATTTTCAAAACAAATACAGTAATGTTTTTTATTGTCTCTGTGGAATTTTTAAGACCTTATTATTAATTATGTTAAGAATTTGTGGATGTTTACGTAAATCAAATGTATGGCTTTTTAAGGATCCACAAACACCCTGATTTATTAAAGCTATTTCTTGAAAAAAAAAAGTGTTAGAGCTTCATGTGATGCATTTACTTTGTGTTTATTTGAAAAGTGACAAGACTGAAGCACAGATGTAAGGTTTTTATAACTAATTTGAAAAGCCAGGGCTTTTAAAGTACATAAAACCCAACATAAAAATTGTATGAAATGCACACAGTCACAGTAGTACACAATACAAACTAATCCACAATAAAATACAGTGGAACAAGAAATAGTGAGTTATTCATGACAACATGATTTCCGTCAAACTCAGGTCAAAATGATTCCACTCATTCTCTAGTTTGACAAAAGAGAACAAAGAGGTTCACATATCTATTCCAGGAAAAAAATAATAATGATAATGAAAAATCAGTGTTTACATAAACGGCACCTTACAATTCCCACGGGGCATTACTTGTAATATTACGTCTGAAAGTCTAAGAGGAACAATGAGCCTGGTTATGTAGGCATTTATAGACAAGTTAGAGACAAGCAAATTTAATAAACTGATCAAAACTTAACATATTGAATGTCTTTAGAATGTGGCATGATCTTACTGGCTTCCTTTTCCTGCTAATTGATCAAATGAAAGGTTTAATTGTAGTAGATGCTGCTTTTTACCAATAACTTAAATATGATAATACTAGCGTGTTGACCCACGGGGAACCACGGGTCATATTAATGTCAATATCTGGGGACAGAAGTTAGTAAATGCATTGTTCCTGTTTTGAACTGCATTTAATAATAATAAAATAATAATACATTTTATTTCAAAGTGCCTTTCAAAAACACCCAAGGACACTGTACAAGGATAAAAAGAATACACAATAAAAGCACAGGATGTAAACATAAAACAAGCAAATAATTAAAAGTCAAAGTGAATAAGCTAACAAACAGATGAGTTTTGAGTCTGGATTTAAAGAGGGGTAGAGAGTCAATGTTACGGGTGTCAGATTTCCCATCATGCAGCGGGGTAGTGGGCTTCTGGTCAACTGAGCAATGTGATTCTAAGGCGATTGCATTTCAAAATGACTAATATCTCCCAAATTATTGTTCCCATCAACTTGCCAAGACATTTAATGTGGAGATGGGACTATTCCTCATCTGTAAGTACCAAATCGGTCAGTTAAAAATGTTTTAATTTCTCAAAACTCTGCAGATACACACACATAGAGGCTCCGAGACCTTCTGGTATTATGATGTAGATAGAAGGCAGTGTCTGAATTCAGCTGGAAAAATTACATTCTGTATGATTTTAAAGTACAAAACAAGTACACCTAAGCCTGGATGTATAAAAAGGTTGGCAGTTTCTAGTATAAATCTGGTGCAACTATGCAAACTGTGAACTTTTTAACATACTTTACATATTTTAGATTCAAGTCTAACCTGACACGAACATATTTTTCCTCTCAAACATTTATCATTAATCTGTAGATGTAAATCCTTGTCTTCTTTTGAGGGATGAGCCTTGGAGGAAAAGCAAACTTTTTGACACTGAGTTTAAGTCCACTAAAACTAAAAATAATATAGTTTATTTCATTTTCTTTTGTATCAGACACATAATCAGTTTCTCATACCTGGTGTGTTTCTGTGGTAAACTTCCATTTTCATCAGTGTGACATGATGATGTTCATCTTAAAACATGTTACCCACGTATCTGATACAAAAGAAAATTAAATAAACTATAAGAACATAGACACTATGAACTTTGTTGGATTATAAATAATATAACAATTGAGGAGACAAACAAAGTCTCTTTGTTTTCAACAGCATGGTGTTTTAACATTTTCAAGCCCAGCTTTAATTGAGTAAATAAATATACTTTGTATCTCAACAGTAAAACAAAAGCAGGAAAATATCTTTAGTTAACAGAATGAAAAGTGCCATCTGGATGAGGGGAATTAAGACAACAGCAAAAGAACGAACCTTTAGAACAAGATAAATATATTTTAATTATGGTTTTCTGTTAAAAAAACAAACAAAAAAAACCCACTTATGTCTGTAATGTCCAGACTCTGCTGAGTCAGTATTATGGCACATGGTACACCGTTTGATTTAACTGGACATGGGATGTTGATCCAAATATCCATGTTCTTTTTGATGGAGTTTCCTTCGATCATTAACAAAATGGAAATATTTCCACATGGAAAGCTCCGTGTGCGATTGTTAAGAGCACACCATTCCCACAAGCACCAACTGTCTGAGAGGCTGACGAGTTATGAGGGCCGCAGACAGACATATGACCACTTCAAAACCTGAAACCTGAAGAGACTGTGTGTGCAACAGCTGCGGGGGATTTCTCTAGTCGCAGCTGTGAGGAAGCAGCAAAGACAACAGCAACAGTCTGGAAAGGCACACATGAGAAAGTCTATGCTCCAGGCACCAAAGAGACCAAACTTTGCTTGATCATTTTCGGTATTTATCACAGACATGAATTTATGAGATTATAATGGACACATTTTTATACTCTGTAATGACAGTTGCACTTTATATTTACTAACATGAAATTAAGAAAAGCAAGTGTATCCAAAACAACACAGTAACCTTGAATATAGGGCTGGGCGATAAAATTATATGTATTATGATATAACTTTTCCACGATAGAAACATGAGACATGCTCAGTACAATTTCAATAGAATTAATGTGTCCATGTTTTAATGGACATAAGATCAACCAATCATAATTAAGTAGCGCCACACTGAATCAATCACATTAGAACCACGTTACCTAAAAGTAGGGATGTGGCATAGAAGACAGGAGTCGGACATTCAAAGCATGTTAAATTTAATTATGGACAGAATGCACCCTTATGTATGTACCCCCGCTATTGTTTGATGAAGACAGTGTGTTTTGTTTGTGTTCTCTTTTAAAACTTGAAAGCTTTAGCCTGCTGATCAGAGTTTTAGTTTTAAATATATGCACCTGTTTTATTTCTCTGAAACACTTGGATAATGTTCTTCAGCACATCTGTCTCATTCAACCTCTGACTGAAAATGAATCATATTTAACCCTTCCGCTACGTTCCACATCCCATAGATGAAGCGGAATGGGGTCAAACTGACCCCCAGGCATGCACAAGGGTTAAATGTAAAATAACCCTCTGCTGTCTTCACAACTAACTTATAAGCAACATAAATTTTAATCAAGGCAAAAATAGTGATTTGATTTATGTCGTGATGCATATATACTCTGATATAGGGAAAAAAAATTGTGACATGATTTTTTTTTTTCCCATATCGTCCAGCGTTAGTTCATCTGCCACATTTTGCCTTGTAATACAAAGAAGATTCCGAAATTTACGAGATGCACCGAACGCACCATGGATTCTCCATTCCTGTGTCAAAATCTGACCCAGACAGCTATAAAAACAAAAGCAGAACATCTATAAAACAGCCCAAAACACACACTAGCATAGTTTTTACAACGTGACTTGATCCTCCATTGTACCAAAACCTGTCCAAATGTGCGCACTAAAGGGAAAATCTACCCGTGTATGTAGCTTTGCACGTGCTGCATTTTCTTCTGCTGTGCACAGGCTGTCAGTTCATCCATATGGAGTCTATATGTCCAAATATTATCATCATTATTGAGACGTTTTAATTGCATCTCTGTTTTAAGACCATTTTATGACCCATCTACAAAAACAAAGGCTCTGACTCTCCTTCCAGATGTATCTAATAAACAGAATTTGGCTTAAATATTTATGCTCTATTTAATATTATAGACTGTGATTAACTTATTAGACATCTGCTTTCAGATAATAAAGCAGACGTATTTTAGGAACATCTAGTCACAACACTAGACTCATTTGTTAGGTATAAATCTTCCATAATGTATTAAGTTGCCTCCTGATAATATTTGTCAGCCTTCCTGAATAAGAATGATGCAAAGTGGGTTATAGAGTATATTCCAGCCACAGTCCACAATGTGCAAAAAAAGAAAAAAGTGCTCAAAAAAAGTTTCAGATCCTCAGAAGTTTTGAGGGAAACGTTTACTCATGAAAATAGACATGTTTATTGTGATGAAATTTGAGCTTTTCATAGCTTGTGGGGGAGGAACATCAGGTGGGCCCTCGCAAACACTACAATTAAAAACAGCGAGGAAAATTTGCATTGCATAAGCATATCATTAACTCTCAGGGAAAAAGAAACAATGTAGTCTTCAGGGTGGTATCCAAAGATAGGCCTCAAATCCACCCTATGTAGGTGGTTGCCACAGCAGACACCGTAAGCTACAGTAATAATCCACTCGGTATTAATATTCTCAGAAGAACTTTCCAATTCCAGTATTTTCTTGTCCAAAATAGGACGGTGTGTCATTGAAAACTATCAGAGTTTAGGAAAGAACATTCAGTAGATGTTTACAGCATGAAAAAACAGAATGTCTATTCACATAGATTGCGAAACTACTAATTTCCTTTCTTCTTTTGATTGCCCACTTAAATTGTTCACTTGATTGTTCACTTATTTTGCTCTTAAACAGGATTATACATTTTAAAACATTTCCCTGTGGTCTGCATAAACTGTAAATGCTCTGATTGGGTCTGAATTTTTTCATTAATTCAACTCCACAGGGACATCTTCAACAATATTTCTGATTAATGACACCAAGAAGGTGGATTTGAGCACTGGCCCTTTAAATGCACATGAGCTACTTCAGGCCCCGCCCCCTTCAGGTTGTCGGCTGTACTGCTCTGTCCCTTTCAACCAACTGAACATTTTAGGTAATCAGCTCAAAGTTTGGACATATTTTTGTTTTTTTACTACAACCACTGCTGCTGATAAACAATTATGTCAAACTGGAGAGATGTTTGTCTCAAGTCTTGACCATATATGTGCAAATATTGTGATGTAACTAGTTATAGACGTAACAAATTAAGCAGGAATTCAAACATGTTGTAGAAATCCACTCGATTTTTTGCCAAAATGAATATAAATATAGCTTTGTAAGACCTGGAGTGTTCAAATTCAACCTTTTGAACTATTAGGGTCCAAATACACAAATAAATGAACCAAAGACCAAGAAAAATGGGTTTAGACAAATATGACCCCCTTAAATCCTTTCATATGGATGATACTCTAGGCATGACTAAAGAGAATTTCCTCTTCTCTTTCTCTACCTTGAAAAACTAAAAGGCTTTATTTAAAGCCAATCACTTCAGAAGAAGCAATATTAACTTAACAAAACAATCAGAGTGGGGAGCTACACCTAAAACCACAATGTAATAATCATTTTATTTCCCTGCTCAAGACTCCTGTTTCTGGATTCTCCCCTTTATCCAAACCAAACAAGCCAAAGACAAATATGTTTAAGAATCTAAGCTTAAGCCTGCGACCTGAAAGGAGTAAAACCAATGAAAGGGAGGTTAAAAATGTGTAAAAAAAAATCCAAGGAAAACAAGACCTATTCATTATGGCATATGCAAGTATACTGGCTTTACTGTGGCCCCTTCAGCTAATACCATCTGAGGCTACACAGAAACTGAGGAATGCTCATGTTATTTATGGTCTCTTCCAAGAGCTGCAAATCGTCAGTTTCCCTAAAGCCATCGCAAAAACCTCTCAACCCGCTCACTAAAAGTCTGGAAAAGGCACAAGTAAAGAGTGGAGTCCTGGGAAAGTGGTCAGAGAGTGTGGTATTAGCCATCAATCCTCCAGCACAACCGGGGTTTGTGAAGGAGGATTCATCCTGGGGAAAAGGTGGTTTGGAAGACACAAGCATAAATATAATGCCAACTAAATGGATTTTCACACACAATAAAGTTTTTACTATGAATGTGTCTTTTCTGTTGGTATGTTGACCAGCTAGGTAAAATTTGCAGCCGACCTATACTGGAATATACATGATTAATCAATGCTACTTTAAGAAACATTAGTTGTAAAGCTAATAAGGCTAATGGTGATGCTAATATAGGGACTAATGGGTAAAAACCAAAGTGATCCAAAAGCATACAAAGGGCTACTGTACAGCAATGTTCTGATACAACTGCTTTCCCAGCAACTTCTAAAACCAAACCTATATTATACTAAAGAATTCTGGTGGTTTTCATCTTCTGACTCTTTCCAAACCATTAGCATATACACTGTCTGGTTGATCTTCATATATAAACACACAGCAGCTGTTTTAGAATTTTTTTCTGCAACTACTAAGTAAGGTAAGGAAAAAAGTAAAGCAGTTAAGTGTAGCAATATAATCACATTAGACCTCAGTTAATAATAATGGAATAAAATGCAAATATGCGCCCTTAACTTTACACAAACTAATGCTTCTGTTTCTGATTTGTGACCTTATGACCCAAATGTGCTGTCTCACTTGTGTGCAAATATTGTTTGATGTGAGTCAAGGATACGATTTCAGCTATAAGGTTTTCGGTTATGCCTTTGTGTGCAGGCTTGAAAGGAAAAGAGGAAAACTGAGCAGGATGTTATGTTTAAGTGGGGAGTTTTCTCTCTGAGCCCTTGACCTGCCTCGGTCATCTGACCTTCCTCTTCTTTACCTCGGTTGAACTCAGCGAGAGGAAGAACAAATGACTCACACACGCATGATAGTTTTGATTGGTGGTCGGCTACACTGGGTGGTTTTGCTTTTCTTCATAACGGTTACACATTGACCCGACACCGAAAAGGAAAATACTTTCCTCATGCAAAAACAAGAGGAAAAAAAAAAAAATCGTGGATCTTCGCTTCACAACTCAAGGCGTGGGCGCTAACATATAAACAACCAATATAAAGAAAAAAAAAAAGAAAAAATGTACTTGATGTGATTGTTTAAAGATCACAGCTTACTGCGTGCTAACTGTGGAAGTACTTCAAATGACAGGGAATGAGTTATGAGTTGTGCTGCAGATCTGCTTTCATTTTAATATGCATCTGACAAACAGTTATTGCATATTTCAACTGGATTGCCATTGCATTATTCTGACATTTACATTCACCATAACATTTTTTACCTCTGCCAAGGACATAATGTATCTGTCTACGTCCATTTGTTGGTTTGTCTCTCAGCCCGACTACAGTGGTATACCATGGAATGAAAATAATCATACTGTATACATTTGCTCATCTATGGTATAGGGGGAGGTAACGGTAAGCAGACAGAAAATCTCTCCACATCTTGCTTCGTCCTAGACTGCTTGTCAGACTTGTCAACTCGTACCATATACAGCTTCTTTCTCCGATAGGGCACGAGTCAGTTTCTTATTTCAATTACTGATTTACAAGTGAATTTTTACACATGCATTTACAACTTGATTTCAGGTTTAACATGTTTGTTTTCATTGCATGTGATCAATGTAAGCAATTAAAATAGGCTTTTCCATCTGTTTGTAAGACTCAGGGACAATACTTTTGTACAGCACCTGCACTGAAGAAAAGCAGAAAAACCGAGTTTTACCACTTAAGAAAAGACACCGTATGAGCCTGAAGAGAAATGTGTGTTAATAGTGGGAACTGGGATTGAGTGACAACTTCATTAATCTTCATTCAATGCCCAATCCTTTTAAGCTGCTTCTTTAATATTGGGCATGGGTCCACAATTATGCAAGAGTGTAAACAATGACAGAATCCATGCAACGCCCAAAACTATGGGTCTTCAACTGAATTTACACTCTTCAGCTAAGGTAAACTTTATGTACAAATCCATGTTTATGCTTTTTGTACATAGAAATGCAACAGAACTACACATGTTCTCAGTCTTAAAGTAATGTGTTTTAGTTTGACATATTGAAACCTTGATACAAAAAAAAAGTATCAAGTCCTGAAGGTTACCTTGGTGAAAATGCACCATTCTTAGACTCAGTTACAACAACAATAAAAAAAATAAAAAAAATAAAAATACTACAAGAAAAAGGGGGTTTGAGTTATAAATCATGAATGACTGTGTCCTTTAGAAGGAAAAAAAAAAAACTCTGCAGATGATGAAAGTCAGATAGATGATGATGATTTGTGACATCAGTTCTTTTTACAATTGAGGGCTTTATGGTTGTCTGTGACATCCACCTAAACTCAATTTTGTTTTATTTTGAGACAGTAGGGTGTTTTGTTTTGTTTTTTTATTGAGGTCTGTATTCATGGTGTATATTTTTAATATACATTTGATTTATTTCACTCAGCATGCATTACATTATCTCTAAAATGTAGACGTTTTCAAATGTACACAAAGATAACACGTTTGATGTTTAACCGATGAAACTTTTCTCTCGTGGAAGGCGGGAGTTTAGCCCCGTCCACACCATCATTTCTGGTATGAAGCTGCTTTGTGGGTAGATGGAGTTTTAGTATGGGTAGGGGCTACATGTTCAACTGTAACAAAGAAAACAAAATGTCCTACAGAAGACATAATGCTGCCAGAGCAAACACAGATATGGGTCCTTCTATGAAACTGGTCCTTAAAAATAGGAGATGAGGGCTAAAAATTCAAACAAGATGTAGACTAATGTTATGAAGCACATTTGGAAGAACTTTTAGTGTATTTTAAAAACAGACACAGAAATAAAACACAAACTATTTTCACACTGGCGCAGACCTCCGCCAAGTGCAACCCCCCCATCACCACCACCACCATAAATATTAGTCCCTCATTTATTTGATCAGCATTTTAAGATTCTTAAGGCCATGGATTATATGAGAAAACATGAGTCGCCATCTGGTGGATATTTGTTATTATTACAACAGCAACACCAATGATAACTAATAGAAAATACTTTTAAAAAAATGAAAATTTCATTAGGTTTGGTCAATAATTAATCGAGATACTGAGAAACAAAATGTTTGGCCCCATTGACCCCAATGTTGAAGAAAATTTCAAAGTGATCCAGAATCCAGGATTTTTTCCGGATCACCCCCAAACGTTAATCAGTTCTTCCTTGTGCCACTGGCAACAAATCCTGAAAATTTCATCAAAATCTGTTCATAAGTTTTTGAGTTATGTTGCTAACTGACTGACGAACGTTCAAACAAACTAACAAACAGACAAACAAACCCAGGCAAAAATATAACCTCCTTGGCGGAGGTAATAAAACACTTTATAATTTTATAATAAAGGACACAAAAATTACAACCTACTATTTTTTTTTAATTAAATATTAAATTTCCTATAGCGCACTAAACACTGTGCAGCAGAAGTATCACCAATCCTGGTCCTCGAGGGCTACTATCCTGCATGTTTTAGATATATCCTTCTTCCAACCCACCTGATTCAAATGATGACCTTATCATCAAGCTCTGCAGAAGCCTGGTAATGACTGTCAGGTATGCTGGAAGAGGGAAACATCTAAAACATGCAGGATAGTAGACACCTGTTGTACAGTGACAATACCTCAAATAAGGACAATACCTCATGTAACGACACATAACATATATCCTCAGTGTCCAGTCAGGGTCAAGTGCAATATACATTTATCTCTACTGGTTCTTGGTTGGTTAACACAGTTGCTTCTTTAATTCTGTATATATATTATTTACGCATTTTCTTTTAAACTGTTTTCACTATGCACCACAGGAGAGCTGTCTCTTAATTCTGTTGTACATATGTATAATGACAATAAAGGCAGTCTATTCTAAATATGCGAGGCTGAGTGCTTCACAAAAATGGCCATTGTTGCAAAAAGCAATCAATTTATATGCGTTTAAATGGGCAGGTTCTGTGTGTAACATGAGTGGACACAATGAGTTGCATAGAAAACCTGGAATGTGTGATGCTTCATGGAAAACCTGCATGTCTAGATTAGAAAAACTACTAGGATCGTCAACTTTAACACCGTCTATTTATAGCGGTATATAAGATCATTTCAAGCAATGTTTTTCTGATCAAATGCACCGTCACCTAGGTAGTTTTTCCTGTCCTAATTTTTGCCCCAATATTTTATTACAAATTTGTCAATATTGGAATGGCTCCAAACATGGGTACATTTTTTTTTTTTTTTTTTGCATTTAACCAAAGGTCATCATTAGGTACATCCTGGGGGGAAATATGTCTAAATTTACATTTGATTAATGTTCTAAAATATGGCAAAATGCTAGGTGCCAAAATGTAGCCATGTTCATAGAAACACCCACATCATTTAATTAATGCTTAATTGTCCACTGATTGTGACTTTGGGACCGCACCATCCTCATACAGTACATATGTACACAGCTATATGATCAAGGAGCGGTTTGGATAGTTGAGACACCAGATATTTGTCCTGAGGTGGCCTCACTGTGCTTGCAGAAAAGTCTCTAGTGACAAGAAGGATAGCCATGTATTGTTTTATTGTCAAAAGGCTTCACGGACCGAATAAAAGCTGCTGGAGTCCACCAGTCAGGGACCCAGCTGTACAGTACATATTGTCTTAGATGGTAATCGGAGTGTGGAAATATCATTGCAACCCTGAATTCACAGGACTATGGGAAAATAACTGCTATAATTGTCCATTGGGGTAAAGACAAACATTGTAAAATTTGGAACAGATTGAGCAGCGGCAGAGGTACCAATGTATTGAATGTTATTGTAACAATATGCAGGATTGCTGGATGAATTTATTGTTTTACCAGGAAAAAAACGTGCAAATGCAAAAAATAAATCAAATGTTAGATTGCTGGCTGTTTAAAAGAAGTATGGTGAAATAAGTGCTAATTGTGAAATGCCTAAAAAGAACAAAAAAAGAAAAGTGCCAAGTCGAAAAAAGACATCTGACAACAGAAAAGTTTTATAGAACTGAGGCTGGTGGGCTGGGTGAGGCAGGGATGTCTGTTTATGTGGGTGGTAGTGGTGGTGGAGCGACAACAAGGGAAGAGGTAAAATAGGGAACAACACAGACGAGGCTGTTTGACATAGATAAATTCTGCTTATTCAGAGTAACCGGAGGGTGCACAGCAAAAATAATAGGGCCATTTGTGGAATGGAATGTTGCCAGATCTTACTCTGTTGTTGAGCAGATGCAAAGCCCAAAATGCATTTGGGGACGCTGACATGCACATGCCAATATGGCGATTTCTGCATTTTTATATCCCTTTTTTTTGGAATTATTTTTAGCCTGGCTTCCAGTGTTGACACAAAGCATTTAACCAGGTTCTTTTACTGTGCATTTCAAGAGAAGAGCTGTCGCAAAGCAATCGATAAATCTATACATTCCCCTCTGTTCAGCCACCGTTTATGATTGATTTCCCTGGTGATGTTATTGATTCATGTACACTTCTGTACCCACACCTTTTTTCTAATTGCATGTGAATCAAATCATGCGTAGATCATTGTTGAGTCAAGCCGGACCTTCATAGGTCACCGACAAAGACATACATGAAATAATATCTTTGCGAACGACTCTCATAAAAATCCATCACCCTCAAGAAACCAAGGCAATCTCCCTGAACCAACGCAACAGTCTCACATGACATGTTTGACAGCATCATGGTCAAGCTGGTCCGCACGTGTTTTCCAACCTCTTTGACATTGGTGACAATATGTGATAAGTGTAAAATATTTGATTTATTTTACCCAGAGACATTATCTCTGCTTACAGTTGACAGAGGTACGATCAATTGTGATGGCTTACTCAAGTGCCATCGTAGTGACATTATTAATGTTCAGCATTTACTGTGTGTTTTTATTAGCCTGGATGCTCTGCAGAAAAATCAAACTGCTACTCTGTCAAATACTAGTATATTAAATGTAATTAAGCTAGTTGGCAACATACAGACCTACAGTCAAGGGCCACAATATGATGTCTTCTACCTCAAATCTAAAGCAGACCAAACACCAAATGCAAATAGCACATCAATTTTAACTCATGGTGACAGTTTTTTGCAGTCATAGTGACCAAATACTAACCACCACAGAGCATTTCATCTGTTTGTCCTTTCAAACTAAGTTCCTGGTTGTTTGAGTGTCACAAAACTGGAGCTTTATTTATACATCACAGATGGTTGGGCAAATAAGAAATAATGTCTTCCCATGTCTTCTGTGCAATATGGTCACACAGCTGTGGATCTTGGTTCCATTGTTGGGTAAATCCAAATTTAGCTGTCCAGTTGGCTGCAAACAGCTAGCCTGCAGCATAATTCTTGCACCAGACATCCAAAATACTAAAGAATGTTCTACATAGATTATGTTAGAGGCCTGTTGGATTTTATAACAATGAAATCCACTTTTAAGCTGTTGTACTGACAATAAACCATTCATGTCTTTGTAACACATAGATTAGAGTCTGTTTCAAATGAAAATGTTGCTCTGCTGTTCTAATGTAAAGGCGTTTAATAAGACAGTCTTTATAGCTTTAAGTTCCAAATAAAAACCCTCCAACAGGTTTAACTTACTGAATCACTGAATCCTATGCATTTGTTCTGCAGTTTATTTTAAAATAGACTATAGGTCATATATTTT
This sequence comes from Maxillicosta whitleyi, assembly GCA_029822895.1. Lineage (NCBI taxonomy): Eukaryota > Metazoa > Chordata > Actinopteri > Perciformes > Neosebastidae > Maxillicosta > Maxillicosta whitleyi. The sequence goes on along the minus strand of JAPSES010000102.1, from coordinate 883,453 downwards.
CTGTCAATATATTACAATGTTCCCTAAATTTATTTCTTTAGAATTGAGAGCTGTCAAGTCCTACCACAGATTCCAGGGTATTGAATTGTATAGATATGAAGTATTTATGTCTATTAATGGTCTGTTGGATTGATTTGATCACTAGAGGGAGCAGTGGTTCCCATAATGACGGAAAACTCCAGAGGTCTTTGACCAACAATTCAGGAAGTGACAAAATGGGATGAGAACCAGGAAGAAACAACTTGTAGAGTCAAAGAAACTGAGTGTACTGTTGTTTTCACCACTTGCCATAGCTCTAAAAGAAAAAGAACGGAGTTTGACTATAAAAACCTATGAAGGTAGAAAGTTTTGACTTTTATGTTAGTTATGAGGTTATGTGTTAGTTTTCGAAAAAGCCTACGAGCTCATCTCGACGTGAATCAATATCAAGCAATCAATTCTTGCCAAACAGAGCAGAGTTGTATCACATAAAGCTTTCATTATCATATCTAAACTCAAAAGACCGCTTCCTCACGTCTTGTTTTTGTATTTGTCAATAAAGAAAATAAACAGTTTAGATCAGGGGTGTCAAACGTGCAGCCCGGGGGCCAAAACTGGCCCACCAAAGGGTCCAATCCGGCCTGCGGGATGAATTAGTGAAACACAAAAATTACACTAAAGATATGAACATCAAAAATGTTCAAATATTTTAGGTCAAACCAATAAAACACTATCATAATAAACTATAAATAATGAAAATCACATTTATTTCTTCTATGTTTTAGTGTAAAAAAAAATTTAAATCAAGCAAAAAATTTTACATTTACAGACTAGCCTTTTACAAAAAATGTAAACCTGAACAAATATGAACAACCTGAATGTCTCAAGAGAATTAAGTGTAATTGTACCAATATTCTAGCTGTTATTAAATATTTTGTGTATTTGTAGATCCACTGTGATCTGTACATTATAATGACAATGGCATAAATAGTAAAAATTGCACCTTTTTCTTAATAAATTTCTTTTTGTTCATGTTTTTAAAGGATAGTTTGTAGATGTAAACATTTTAATGATACAATTTTTACTGTTTTTCATGCTAAAACATAGTAATTACACATGTAATTGTGGAATTGATATCATTTATACATTATAATTATAATGATCCGGCCCACTTCAAGTCGTATTAGGCTTTATGTGTCCCTTGAACCAACATGAGTTTAGATGAATTAAATTATGTGAGTGCTTTTCTTTATCTTGTAGCTGGAGCGTTCTCAAAACATGTTCTGGTACCTAACATTCACATGGACCCTTTGTCCTGAGACCTTGGTTCATATCTATGGACATACAGTATGTATCTAAATAGAAGGAAAGGACAACGATAATATTTTCAAATGTTCTGACCTTGGCCTTGGTTGGACAATTCCAAACAGGCCTTTAGCGCAGCTACTGACAACACAAGCTGTACAGAAACCTAAGGTAATATGTAAGTTGTGTGATCCAATGTGCAGCCCCCCCCTCAGAATATCAGTGCTACACAGAACCCCTTGAAGTCTGTACAAAAACCCCTCAACTAAATGCCAAGTAATTGGCCTTTGAGACTAGCAAACCAATAGAAAACCTGAAAATTTAGGAAGTATTTTTCTTACAGACTGCTAGGAATACAACCCAGCAAATGCATGAGAAGAATAAAATCAAGAAATACAGCACAGGGGGATGAACTCTCCCAAATAGAAAATGAGGCACAGACTGCAGAGAGGGAGAGGGTAAGATCTCTAAGGCTCATTACTCCCCTCATCACATGCCAAGTGCTGACCTAGCAGCATCCCAACCCTCCCCACCCCTATCCTCCCCTTGCCCTTCAACCCCCTCCTCCCCCTTTTCGGCAGGTGAGGGGAGTCGCCTGTGCTCTCAGGCACACCCGGCAGCAGCCCATTTGGTCTGTGACACCCATAAAGCAATGCAGTATGGTAGTGCTTCAGGAGCTTTTAAAGCAGCCAATGGCTACTTTAATGGATGGATACACTATTTAGTTTAATTCATGCTCTGTTCAAGCCTTACAGGGAGGATTTGACCTCTCTTAGGTTAAATAATGGTCCCAGCGTAGATGGGTTGGTCGGGGGGCAAGGAGGAGATAAATGCACTGTGACATTCAGCTCACTCCAGCGTCCCCGGATGTGTGATTTGAGGGCAGTCTATTAGGCACCCGCTTTGCTTAAACATGGGAAGAGTTATTAGACAGGGCAGCAATGACTGGGGCCGCACAGGGGAGAGGATGTGAAGAGACGAACAGGTGTGGGCAGACACCGAGGACCATTTATCAAAGCAAAGCTGAAAAGGGATGTTCTGCCTAAATTGTTGGTCTGACAAACATAAGACTCCACTTGCATCACCTAAAACATGCAGGAATCTGAAGAGCAGCAGTGAAAGAATGTGCTTTGTGATGTGGGACGAATCATGTTTCATCATTCAACAGAAGAAATTCCCTGCATTGTATTCATGCCACTAAAATTATTGCTGTATTGGTAAATAAGCAAGTGATTCACTCATTAGATGTATCTGTTAAATATTTGCAGGTCTACAGTGAACCACCTCCCACCACAGAGGATCAACGGGTCAGCGGTTATTCAACAGCCGCAGTAGATAAAATAATCACATCACTTTTGATCTTCTCAGATTTTCTGGAATTGTGCAATGACTTTTTGAGCACCACTGGTATGGAAAGACTGGCAACAAATTGACATTCACATGTGAAGCGTGCATAGTTATCACCTCCATGATACTGTGGGTGTTTCCTAACTTGCAAAGAAGAATTTGTTTTGAATCACAATTTTGGCCTCTTTCTCTTAAAGCACACGAATCTGCCATTTCCATTGTGAAATACAGGTAGCGCTCGGGTTATGACGTATCCGACTTATGTTATTTTGAATTTACAACGCTGTTACTGTACATACGTACTGTATACTGTAGGTACGGTATCTTATTTTTTTACTTTATTTTATTAATATTAAGTATAATACATATATTTGGATAGTTATTTAGAGATTTTGGGGGTATTTAGGGGTACTAAAGGGTTAATTCCGACTTACGCGGAAATTCGGGTTATGTTGACAGCGTAGGAACGGAACTCGTTCATAACCTGAGGATTACCTGTATATAAAAGTAGTGTTAGTAGCTGCTTTTCCATTGGACATGCGTGCACAACTTTACTGATATTTACAAAATATATATTAAAAAAAACATTATTGTGTAAAGTTTTTTTCATTACAATCACAAATGCAATGATTTGTTTCTTTATGGAATGACTTCATCTAAAGATAATAAACATGGCAGCAAACAAATGTCACATTGTTTTACAGATTATTCATAATTATTATATATTAGCCTTCTATCCCATACTATATTCAAAACGATTCAGTTTCCTGGTGCATCCACACATACCGCACCATATTTCCTTCAAAACTCTTCTTCACTTGTATTAACAAATGTCAACATCCTTTATTTTTATTATTACTCATGCGACTATTTGCAGAAACGGGGCTTTCCAATGCAGTTTTGCATGATAGATCATTTGCGCTGCACCCAAAAAAACCACCTCTTTTTTGTTTTGTTGGTGGCTTTGGTCACATATGTGTTCTGTGTTCTGGTGCATGAATACCAATTCTACATAGAACAGCTTTAGGCAAGGCAAATGTATTTGTATAGCACCGTTCATACAAAGGGCAATTCAAAGTGCTTTACAAAAGGCATAGAAACATAAAATTACATTAGCAAAATAGGGGAATAAAACATTCAACAAAAGGAAAGTGCAGAAGCCACAGCCCCTGGGGTTATTTGCCTCGTCATGAGTGCAGTTCGCTACTTGCACCCCCAAAGACTCAAAGAATCCCAGAAGCTCAACCGGTTATTAACTGCTTCTTTTCTGTCCCGGGTCTGAAAAACCTTGAAGCCCAATTGGATTGTTCCACCTGCACAGAAACCCTGGCAGCGGCCTGAGCTGCCTGCTGACACCTCTGAACCTGGTATACCACACACATTTTAAACCTGAATGGCAGATCTAAAAAGAAATTATAACAAGAATAAGACGCATTTTAAAAAAAACAAATTAAAAAAATGATAAAAACAGTCTTAATTAAAATGAAGAATTTCATGTTAAAGTAGAAAAGCACTCGGAGAGCGCAAACCTCCGCCAAGTGCAACACCCCCCAGTTTCAACTCTGGCTGACTGTGACCGAAGCCATCTATGTAATCACTGACTCAGAATAGGCGGAA
>JAPSES010000102.1:846726-879105 GCA_029822895.1 Maxillicosta whitleyi | reverse complement strand
CAAAATTTAATCATCTGTTCCTTGTCTTAGAGCGAACATTTCCTGAAAATTTCATTAGGTTTGGTCAATAATTAACCGAGTTACTGAGAAACTACATTTTTGGCCCCATTGACCCCAATGTTAACGAAAATTTTAAAGTGATCCAGAATCCAGGATTTCTTCCGGATAACCCCCAACAAGTTAATCATTTGTTCCTTGTGCCATTGCCAACAACTCCTGAAAATTTCATCAAAATCCGTCCATAACTTTTAGAGTTATGTTACTAACTAACGAACGGACAAACAAACAAACAAATAGACAACAAACCCAGGTGAAAAGATAACATCCTTAGCGGAGGTAATCAATCAAAACAGTTAAAATTGTGAGGTGCAGTGCAGGTAAAAAAAAAAAAAAAGAAAATTCTAAAGCAAAAGATGTAAAAACAATGGCCAACATCTTCCCTTTTCAGCTCTCCTCTGGGTCCAGATCAGGCAGCTTAAAATACACATAAGTGATTTTACAGTGTTTCATATCCAATCGTAGGGTGATAGTTAAAACTTCCTATTCTGCAATTTGTAACTTTAGCTGTCGGTCATGTATTAAACCCCACCAATGTATCTAAACACACCTATGATAGAGTCTGCATTATGTGGTAGATTTTCTATAGACTATAACAGTCTGCAGAAGTAGGCAGAATTATTGATTTCTTTCAGGCCTGTTGCATATTGCAAATATGCTGCAGGGTAATTTTTTTGTTTTTTTTTTTGCCTAATGATGCCAAAACATTATCAAACACTGCAGGTTTAAACAAAACAAATGGACAAATTACTGTTGAAATGCCCTTCGCCTTAACCTCTTCCTTCATTCCCACATCACAAATGTATTTATTTAAGAGCAAACTATCAAACAGCAAATTTAAATGCAGCTCAGAGTTGTGTTTCTGCCGAAGGCACCTCATAACTCATTTCTTCAATAAATGCTGTGATGGACGTTTTAACTGTTATCATTTGCCGGAGTTTGATTCAAAGGTTACAGTTGTTAAGAAAGAGCATCACACTAAAAAAAACCCACCCCTAACACTTATTTCAAAGTCACATATTCTACAGTAAATAAGGATTCAGTGCATTTTAATTAATACAAAGGCCATCCATTTTTATCATTATTGCCAAAACAAACAACCCACTAAAGTTTAATAGCCCTTGCATGAAGATATAACCACTATTTAGTGCTAACACAATAAACTGCAGAGTAGATTGCTCAAACAGTCATTTTTACACTGGTCTTTGTGAATATTACAGCTGAACAAGACAGTGGCTTTGAGCAACTGAAAAGCAGAGCACAGCTGATCCAAAATACATAAAAAAAATTAACAGATACAACCAATGTGTCTGGCTTTCAATTGAAAATTCCCTTCATGCATCGAAAAAACATGGATCCCCATAATATCGCCATTTTCTCCAAGTTAATTTCTTCATTATGAATCATCTCCTTAGTCTGAAAGCAAACAAGTCCACAGAATGACAATGTACAAAACGGTACCGTGACTTAATGTGATGAAATATTAATTATTTACATGACAATATGCCAGTAATTGTACATGCTAGAAGAAGCAAATTGTCATCAGAAAATACAGAGGTTATTAAGAGCTCTTCCGCAGTATCTGACAAGAACAACTGCTGCAAGTTAAGTCTGTGCATCATAATCTGTTCATGGCGTTCTGTGTTACAAGGAAACTTTAATACATTAATTCAGCAGCTGTGATCTGAATGTTTGTGCCATAATTGAAGAAATTCACTACAGGTGTTCCTGAAACATCACAACCTGGGACGCCATAAAGCACAGGTGTCAAACATGCGGCCCGGGGGCCAAATACAGCCCGCCCAAGGGTCCAATCTGGTCCCTGGGATGAATGTATGGAATGCAAAAATTACACTGAAGATATTAACAGTCAAGGATGGTAAAATCATTTTAGGTTAATTCAATCTAAAGTGGGTCAGACCAATAAAATACTATCACCATAATCTATAAACTAAAAATATATGAATAAAAACTACAAAATTTTCCCTTTGTAAATATTTTTTTATGTAATTTTACTTTTATCTCACCTGAAATAATATGTTTATTTAAATTGTTCTTTTCAATAAATTGCCTGCTCAAAACATTTGGTCTCTTGCTCTCATTTCTTCTGTTTGCATTTTGAAAATCTACTTAGAAACTTCTTAAGATACAACAGCGCAAAACGTAAATTCTTGCAATTTTTTAACTGGTCTTAAGATTTTGATCCGGAGTGTGTATATATCTCTAAGCTCTATGTATTTTAAACAATAGATTTATAAATCTTCCAACAGAAAGAACTTGTAAAGTGAATTGATTGTAATGTGCAGGTGGCTGTGAGAGAACAATTCTTTTTTAATAAATCCCATTCTCATATTAATTCTCAAAAAACCTCACATTTTGGATTTGAAACTGTAAACTGAAACTCCAGCCAACCAGTAATTTTGGCTTCATTTTTCTCTGTTAATCTCTCAAACTTGGTAAAGTTTCTCTACTTTTATGCTGGAGGCATTTTACTTTGGGGACATTGCTTCAACACAAACCAACAGAGCAGCAGATACAATCACAATTACTTAAGTATCACTACAAGAGCAAACTACAACCACATGTTGGAGTATTTTGCCAAATTTCATACATTGAGAAATGTCTAGTGTCCTATTTAACAACTGTCAAAATACACCACTCCAGACCTTTTAAACTGTAAAAGAGAAGCAATTAAGTGACTGACCCTGGCCTGCCAAATTACATGTTTTTCATCACTCTGCCTTTATTCTGCGCTGGAATATTTTCATTTTCACCCCGAGGAGGTCAAGAGGATGCTGTTACTTCCGAAGCAGGTTATTGAGGAGATGTGTGTAGAGGTCAGGCCAAGTTTGGCCACGCTGTCTCTCTCCATCTTTCTCCCTGTGAACAACCTACCATCCGCCCCCATCTGCATATTCCCAGAGTGACAAAACTAGTTAGCTGAGTAATAAATCAAACCTCGGCTGCCCAATTTGGTTTCCTAATGTAATTAATAAGTGCTAAAAGCATTTAACCAGCCATAATTTGTGGATGCCACTTTGAAGTGCCTATTTAAAGAAAACTTTGTGAGTACACGAAAAATATTTTGTTGGCACCGACGTCGCTGCAAATAGTTGCACGCAGCGAAGCGCACTTATCACCATCTCCCCACATTTGTATTAAGATTAAGAAATCGTCTGACGTATCAGTAAATCTCCTCAATTATTGTTTGACACGTTTCAACAAAAGGTTTCATTGAGACGCACCAGATACACACCGACTGCAGATGAGTCCCCCAAATTTCTGTTTTGTCGACGTTAGATGATTACAAAAATGAAACGCACTTTTACTAGACATTTCAAGAGTAAAAGAAAAAAAAAAAACCCTGCTAATCCATAATCTATCGTGCATTACACCAAAAAAGTATCTTTTCTGGTCCTGACCTTTTAATTAACTGCTCTACTTTTAAGTTGGACTGAGAAAATCATTATTGATGCATCCATACAGTACACTCCAGTCTATTAAAATGATTTACTTTCTGGAAAGGATCTATCAATTAAATCTCTATTACTTGAGCCAAATCTTTGCAGTCACTTTCAGACTTGCTTAATCCCCTTCTTGACTTTCCCTCTGCTGCAAACCACTGTGAGGATAGTGCAGACACAAGTGAGAAGAGCGAAAGCAAGAGGGAGGAAGCAGAGAGGGGTGATTGCCGAAGAGCAGAGCTTGTCATGAGTGGATTTATGGCTAGGGAGACAGCGGCAGGAGGCGGGCGAATTGATGGGTGACACATAATCAGCCTCCTTATCGCAGCCCCGCAAAACTGGATTGCATCCAGAGGCTTGTGATCCGTCCGGATTTGGCTAATGTCTCCCACTCCTCTCCTGAGCCCCGACAGCTCTCCGTTATCAGGGCCTGGCCTGGGCTTCCTTTGCTTTCCTGCGACTGCTTCCCCTCCACCCCTCCATCCGCTGCTTCCACCTCCGTGCTGTCTGTATCTTGACACTGTCAGGTGAAGAGGGGACTAAGGGTTTGTTGACCAGGTCTGTCCATGAGCCTCGCTTCCTTTCTCATTCTCAATCCCTGTCTTTTTTTCTCTCCCTACAAGCAAAATCCCCAAATGCTCTTCTCAAATCAGCCTTCTTGTTTGCAGAAAAAAAAAGGTAAACCTCAAAAGCGCTGCTGCTGCTGAAAACAACTAAATACGTGTCTTTAAACTTTTCTTGTTTGCATTTTGTAAACCAACATGCCAGTTTTCGTCCAGGATGTTTATTGTTTCGTGACTAGAGTTATAACAGCTCAAGGAAGAAGTGAATCACAGCTTCACAAATCGGTTTATGGGTTGAAATGGAGCTATTCTCTGACGTAATGCCCTGGGTCAATCACACCATCTCCACAACGCAGTTTACAATCCCTCGCAGAGACGATGAATTTATTTCTCGTGATGAGTCATTAGAAGGGTAAGCAACAAGAGCAGGAATACACTTCAAAAGAAAAGAAAAGACTGCGGTAATATTTATGAGTCTACACAGAACCCAAGTAAACACACAGATATCTACACTGTTAGAAGTCATCTGGGCAGCATCATTTCCATATCACCTACACCGCATCTTAACCGATTCATCCTGCCAAAAAAAAATGTAAAAAATATGTAACAAGATTCCTTTATATGAAGTGTAAGACACACTGAAAACACAACTTTGATGGAAAGTTGATTTTATCACTATAATGCAGTATATAAACTGTAAGTTTAATGCCCCACTTGCCGATTTTTATGTTGTCAAATTGAAATCTCTACACAATGAAACCGATACTTATAATAATGCAGACTTTTTATAAAGACAATAATCAAAGACATCGTTTGATGGCGCTAAGTCATGTGGATCCACTGTTTAAACATGTGATTTGACTAAACCTAAAGCCATCATTTCTGTATTAACGAATTCCAAAGAGCAGAGGAACATCTACAGACTATGTTAGACATATTTTTTCTTATTTCTTTATTTAAGGATCCATATCAGTCTCAACCAAAATAGACTATTCCTCGAGGGGTTCATTCCCAATATTAAAAAATGTATATTTACAAAGCACAAAGAAAAAAAGAAAAAATTATTAACTCATACAGTAACTTCAGCACAGTGGGACTTCATCTCCCTCAGACTTATGGATTCTGCTCAGTTCAGTTTGCAAAAAATTCAATATCAAAATATTTAAACCTGTCCAAAAATAGGTCGACTTTTGGAAAATCATGCAACAAATGTTGGCACTCCATTTGACTTGTGCTACAGTTCATCTGGAACACCTCCCAGAAGAAATACCAGGAAATATCTATTGAAAACATTCATTTCAGCTGCAAAAAAGCAAGCAATTACCTTCAGATACTGTGGATAATTGGCTTCCATTAAGCCAATGAGACAAACTCTACACTTACGATTGAGAAATTATTCACAAACTTCAAGATGGATTTAATAAGTGATGCATTTATGTGACTGGGCTGAGTAGCAGGTGCTTCATATTGGTGTCTTTGCTTTCTGAAATCTACTTACTTTTCTTTTAATGTTACATGGATGAGGACCTTTCTCTTGGACTTTCTAAAACTGAAACAAAATAAGAATGCTATGTGACGTTAATAAGCCGATAACTTTCATCTATGGCCATGTGCTGTCATTTTTTTTTAGAATGTCAGGGTTCCCACTCTTTCCTCCAAAATTTTTTTTCAGGACATTTTCAGCCGTTATAGATTCAAGTTATCACGTCATACACTAATTCGTTCCCTTGTCCCACTCATTCTTTGGAAGTGTTTGCTATAATTTATCTATGAAAAATAATTATGACAAATGTATCGTAGAATAATGCAAACGCACCCACAGATTACAGCGTAACACTCCATTACCATGACGAACTGAAGTTACAAGGTTCAATTGGGCAACTCTTACTTTCTCTCCTGCATTTCTTCTAAAAAAATATTTGTATATTTTCAACAAATCACTGAAAAACAACTTCCATTGTTTCATCTTAGTTAAGACACACAGGGTCAGAAGGCAGCCGTTTCTAGGACGTTTGATCTTTTTTCTCGTTTTCCATGACTGAAAAATTGGTCAGTCATATTCCAGGTTTTCCAGGACGCTTTGAAGAATGTCATCTAAGTCCAGATTAATTTTCTTTTAAAACACAATTCCAAATCTAACAGAGGAATGAAGAAAAATATTCCACTCATAACCACGTGGGAAAAAGCCAACAAAATCTTGTACGTGCAGGAATGAACAAAAACGATATTTGCGAGTGAATCAATAATTCTTAAATTTTAATGTGTGTGGTTTGACCGTATACACTTGTGTTCATTTTGCAAACACTGCCTGAACTTTTTTGGAAACTGTTTGCAAGAACACAGCTGCAGTGGTGCCACTTAACACCTCCTGATCCTGGTCCTCCCTGGTGCTGATGGAGAGGATCCAGTGGATGTGTCTCCATCCTGCTGGAAGGCAAACAGGTGTTGCCAGGGCGGGTCAGTTCTGCTTCAGACTGCACACTGCTTACGCGACTGTGCACAAACCCCAACAATGTGCTACAGATCTGATGTGCAGGACAGCTGAAGAGGAACCTCCTATATGTGGATGTGTTTCAGCTCTCCCAAAAAGTTCCCTTCTTAATATTTCTGCTGCTCGTACACCAAATATGTTCCTTCTTTTCATTTTGCAGATGACTTTGCCGAGATACGCATAGTTCTGTTTCATCAGTGCCACATAAGTGTAGCCTGGAAACCAAACGCATCTGCCTGATAGTGAACGTTAATCTGATCTGGCAGATCCATGTGGTGCGGCTCCCATTCAAACACATATCCACTGAGCCTAAATTTGACAGAACCAATCACAATCATTTATCATTAATCATTTCAATAAGCTGATCCACGAGGCCAGTAACAATGTGAGGATGGAGCTGGACTCTGATGGTGGTGTAAGAGGTGAGTGTTTTCCAAGATCAAGATGATACTGGACAATTCCACTCACCCACTCCTTGATTTGTTGGTCACTCACAGGAACATGTTCAGTGAGACACTGATACTAAATACACTACTGAACAACATGGGAAATCATTCCTGCCTGTGGTCCTAAAACCGTTTAATTCCACCCTATAACCTCAATTATAATCACACACAACTATATATTTGCACACGTGTGTATATTTCTTTAATTATAATTTAGAAATTATATTGTCTAGTACATATTGTACAAATTGCTGTCCTAAATGTGTCTTAATAGTGTTTTAATATGTATATGCTTGTATATTTAGAACATTTTCTTGTGCAGATAGTTGCTTTTTATTATACTTGAATGGAGCAACTGTAACACCCATTATTATATATAATATATACAATATTTCTAGCTACCGAGTGGAAAACGTGACTACAGACTCATTTTATTTTAATGTATCAGTCTATTAAAGTTTTGACTAGACAGGCAGTGATACTGATAAAAAGGGTCACACATTTTTTGGCTTTGGGTCTATTTATTCAGTTTTTTATTTTAACTTTGAGGTTGAAAGTTCCTGCTGAACTATTACAAGTTGACCCCTGCATTAAACTAATCACTAAAAGTCCAATGAAGTTTTGGCATTCTGGAAGGCAAGCCCTGACATATAAACATCAAATGTCAGTGTCCACACTACAACACACACACACAAATTACTATGTGGCATTGATAAGCCAACAACTTAAAAAAAACAACAACAACAACAACAACACACAACTGCAAACCAGTACCAAAGTTTGGACAAACCATAGTATGGACATAGTATTGCTCTTGCAGACACAAATGTTATGAAGATGAGCAGAAGCAACAAATCATGAAGTTCAATGTATTATCTGCACTTTTCCTTTGTTTAATCCTCTATTCTGCTATTGTCTTATGTAATTGTATATGCGTTTCTATGCCTTTGTAAAGCACTTTGAATGGCCTTGTGTATGAATGATCCAATACAAATAAATTTGCAGTGCCTTATGAAGATGTGGATCTGTGCCGACCTTGATCTCCTACAGGTCATCCACTGACTTAAACACTTGTGACTTATATTTAATGTCTCAGGTGCAGGTTCATTGCACAAAACCACGACACAGATGTGCAAATTGAAGTGCAAGACCATCATTATCCCTGTCCACATGCATGGACACATTCTAGAGTTTTTTTATCTCTATGGAAAGAGTTGCAAAAATCTCCATTTTTTTATACGTGGATAAGAGGCTCAAACGCAGCGTGTCTATATTAGTAAGAACAAGGCTTAAGTCACTGCAATAGAACCTTCTCATGGCATCTCTATGACTAAAATCTTCAACAAAACTTGCCCTTTTGAGCTTTAAGTTGCTGCTCAGAGATGGTTGTTGTATATAGTGAGAGACACTTTGACAGCAAACAGAAAAATCAGAATGTGGTGAGGCAAAAGTTACAGAATTCCCATTATTATATACTTTTACTACCATTACCGTGTGTGACACTTTCTCCAGTGTTCCACAGTATTTGACATGACACCATGAACAGGCAGCAAAATAAAACTGGCTATTACTCACAGTAAAATCACATATTTCTCTGAACATGACTGGCAACATTTCATACGACGTATTGTAATGCATAAATGTTGCATACGATACCTTTACGCAGACATGAAAACACAATCTAGTTCTACAACCACTCTAGTGACTAGAGGAGAGGCAAATTACAAAAACATTTCTCATCCATCTCAAATGTTCTGCCGTTTGACATTGTTTAGTTCTTGTTACAGACAGTCAGTGTGCACAACTACGCACATTTCTGGCTGACGAAATGAAAATAAATACAAGGTAACGATACTGATTGCAGCTGCCACTCTGACACTAAACAAAACCAGCCAATGCTGACATAATACAATAAGCTCATTACACAGGAAATATTACATTTACATATAAATTGAGTTAAGTCACAACTCACTCTGTTGTTGCTGAAGATTACTGAGTCTTATCAGTAAGGAACTTTTTTGAGGGGGAAACAGAAAAAAAAAAAAAAAACCCTCTGTTGACATTGAATTATAAAAAGGAACAAAAAAAAAAAAAAAAAACTGCTATTCTTGACTAAATTTAGTTAACAGCCTCATGAAAAACATACTACGCTCCTTAATGCTTTGAGAGTCTTAAGCTGCATAAGGTCTCAAGATTCTACCATTTCTACCTTCACCTGGATGAAAAGTCTTAAGAATAATAACTGATGCTCTGCCTTTCACACCGGTCTTTAAGTTTTAAAGGCTAATGTGAATATTTTGACCTGATGTTGGCTCTGAAGGACATATTATAAGGAGCATGAATATCTGAGAGGATCTCTTGTGTAGACTAAGGGCTCATTTATGCTGTACGTTAAAGACGCAGATGGATAAGGATAGAGCATTCTGTCCATCCTCTGAGTACATTTTATGCATAATTCTGAGCTCGCACATGTGTACCCGAATGGACGAAATGGAGCAGTACGACCGGGAGCAGTGGAGGTGTTGTTGAGATTTGAACAGAATTTAAAAAAAAAAAAAAATAGTGGCTTTCAAAGAGTGAGTCAGTGAAAAACTACTGTTACTATTTATTACAAACTACCCTTCTCAATATTAACAGTAGTATCCACATAGTAAAACCTCCTCTAGCCACCATGTTTATTATTGACTTAACTGTTCTTCTGGTAGTATGGCCAGTATGCTAAATAATAGTGGCGCCCTTTGGTGGATTGTTTGAGAAATGCTTATTCCAATGTACAGGACACACGGAAGTATGAAGGCAGTGACGCATGACAATGTTTGCAAATTATCTACATATACATATGTAAAGGGAGCATAAATGAGCCTTAAAACATTTCCAATTCAGATACACGAGTAGATATTTAGTTTGATGCACCTTAGTCCTACAGCTAAAGGTATTTTTTAAGAGATTCTGTTGTGCAACAGCGACAAAAAGAAAAACAATTAGAAATGGCATCTGTTGTAATTATGGTTCCTACGCAATTAGAATTCATTTTAAGGGCTGGTGAAAGAGGCTGTCAGTTTGCTATGTTTGTTATCCATCTTCTGTCATCGTTTCCACCATCCTTATGAATTTTTTTTTCCTAATATGCAACGGAACAATGCCAAATAGTTGCTACTTTATGAAACCATGAGAGAAAGGAGGGGAAATGACACCGGTAGCGATTGTTTATAGATCTACCTTTAATGGGAAGCAAGCTGAAGGAAGAGGGAATTTGTTGATTTAATTCACCTTTGGATGGTAAATGATTATGCCAAAAATGCCAATGTTCTGTGTTGTCGACAGAATGTATTCACACTGATGGACTGTGGGACTTATGTGGCCACTAGAGGGAGTAGTGAGTCCCATGGAGAGGAAATAAAAACACCACTGGGCTTTTGATGAAAGTGTAAGAAAGTGACCAGATGATGACAACTCTTAAGAAACAACTTCTTCAGTTAATGAAAGTGATTAAAACGATAAGCACTGTTGTTTTCACCCTGGACACAGTTAAATTAAATGGTAGTGCTTCTTCAACATGGGTGAGTTTGATTATGAGGCTTATAATGGTATAAAGTTATTATGCGATATTAACTTTGCTAAGTTTGATTAGAGGCCACCATTAATGAGGGCAGCATTTTAATGTTTCCTTTTAGAGCTTCATAATTGAATCTTAAGAAGGGGTCATATTTTGCTAAACTCACCTTTATTATTCTTTGGTTTATTTATTTGTGTATTTGGGAACCCCAATAGTTAAAAAATGTTTGAATTTGACCTGAATTTGCCAGATGCTGTAAAGAAATTTTTATATTTATTCTGACAATTTTTATATTTATTCTGACCAGTGGGTTTCTACAACCCGTTTCAATTCCTGCTTTATTTGTTGCATTTTATAACTAGTTACATCACAGCATTTGCACATATAAGCTCAATATTTCCAACATTTCTCTGAATACATCATAATTGTTTGTCAGCAGCTGCGTTGTAGACCATACTAAAAATGTGTCCAAACTTTGAGCAGATCGCCTAAAATGTTTAGTTGTTGGTTGTATTAATGACCTCAAGTGGCTCAATAGAACAGAGCACACAGTCAGTAACCTGGAGGGGGTGGGGCATGAAGTGACTCATTTGTAATTAAAAAAGGCCAGCGCTCAAAATAACCTTTCTGGTGTCATTACACAGAAATAGGGTCAAAAATGGACCTGTGGAGTTGAATTAATGAAGAATTCAGACCCAAGCAGAGGATTTACAGTTTATGTAGACTACATGGAAATGTTTTAAATTGGAACAAAAGAAAAATATCACTCCTTTAATGCTGCTTTTTGGAACTTCATAATTTAATTTTAAGATAACCCAATTGCATGTGACTAGATTGGGAGACTTCTTGTATGAAATTCAGTTTGATCCCTTCTAATGTTATTATTCTTTGAAAATAGTGCAGTTGTTTGCCCATAGCTGAAATATGATTGAATTCTGTTGTTTCACTGAGTTGGAGGACAGGTTTTCATTTTCTTGAATGAGTGCCCTATGACTGTCATTTGTTATCACACAGCATCATCCCATATTGATCACTCGGAGTGGTCAGGCCATCTGATACCACCTTGTCTCGGTCATCAACTATGGAGAGATTCAACATCTCCTACAGATCAGCAGTGGGGAGAAAAGCTGCCCGAGAGCACACATCATGTGAAGCCTTTCATGTCAGAACAGTGTCTCAACAATGGACACAATTTACCTCATGAAATATTGCCCAGGAAGAGGAATTCAACTTGTAATGACCCCATACAGTGAATTTAACAGCAGCAACTGTATGAAAAATAAGAACTCTGATTGATCCTTAAGTAGCATTATAAGTTCTTTATATAGAATGTGCCATGAGGTCTGGAAGCTGCCATTGTGCATGTGGTCCATAGGGTCAAACAGTTTGACTTTTCCACCTTCCGCAGACTCCAAGCCTGTTATAAACTCTACAAATGAGCCACCATTGTTATTTAATAATTGCTTAAAAATGGTTTAAAGGCTAAAAGTGATGGCTACATATAAAGATTGTTGAATTCACAGGCAAACCTTCCTTTTTTTCAAACCTTCCAACAAAATGGCTGCTTTAAAGATTGCCGTGCATATTGTAATTTGCTAATTTACATACAGACAACCCACAAATACATGTGAACCTACAATGTGAGTCTTAATCGGACCAACTAAATGGACTAATTTCATATACAATCCACTGACAGTACATACAAAGTGCTGGTAGCTCTGCATTCACTTATTACTGATGTTTTTAATTAATTAAGATGCTACAACAGGCAGAGATCCTGTTCTTGTGGGCTAACCTGAGCTCATGCGTAATTGGAATGCCTGTTGGTTTCTAGAGAATGAGTTGTGGTTTTGCAGCATTGTACTAAAATCAACACCACAGTACAAGACAGCTGATAGCACTCAGCAAGACAAGAACAAGGCCACACAACACGCAATACAGTACCCACCAAAGGTACATGCAGAAAAGTTCGAAATAAACCTTAAGTGGTAGACCCATCCCTACTCTGAAATAGTCTGCCAAGATCAGAGTCCCAATGAGTAAAAAAAAATTACTAAATTTTATAAATAACACATTTTTCAAGTGGAATCTAGGAATGCCGGCCCAAAAGATGAGATTTTGAATGATAGTTATTCTTCCACTACTCAGGGACACAAAGGCACAACTACAGAAACAGGGAATTCAAGTACAGAAATACTGGGGAGGGGGCAGTGCAAGCGTAATATTGCTTTATTCTAACTTTCTATCAGAGTACGTTCGACTCCCATGTCTGCTTAATTTTATCCGTGTGAATGCAACTGTTACATGCTCGAGTATAGTATAGAATAACTTTATTCATCCCACCCTGGGGAAATTTCACAGTTACAGCAGAACAATAAAGTGCGGAGTACTGTGCCTGACTCCAGTTGAGAAGGTAGTCCTGGGTCCTGGCTGCCCGTACTCTAGCACGGTACGTCACCATGTGAATGCGATTTAGGCCCGAGTCTGTAAGTGACCTAATCACCACTCTGACAATGCAAGTGGGTTAATAGACAGACGCTCCTGTTGTCTCCTGAAAAAGCCTCAGATCCACGTGGCAGAAGCTGGCCTCATCACCCAAACCACTCTGTGATGAATCAGGGACGATGAAGGTCGCTCTGCCTCAAACAGGCCAACAAATAGATCAGAGTTTGTCTTCTTCTGACTCCCATGTGTTCAGAATAGCGATAGATTTCCTTCCACAATGCCACCTACTGTTTTGGCCCTGTAACACACATTTGTACTTGTGCACAGGCCGTGTTACGCTTGTGTGAATGTGCGGGAAAGGTGCGAACATATCCAAGTATGGTACAAACTCAGGTACGCTGTGTGAAAATACCCTGAGACAGAATAGTTGATATGTGAAAATAAGAACCGTCTGTTTACCTTTTGCATGAACAGAAAAATACAGTAGCTGTACAATCAATTTGCCTTAGTTGACACAATTTGTCTTCTTATGTAATGATTGTACATATCAAACAAAATAATTAATCTTGTATTCTTCTTGATTTTATATAATTAGTGGACAAAGGGGCTGGGACATCACCCAGTGGTTTCTGAAATCCTGTAGTTGTGAAGTGAGCAGTTTGTGATTTGACCCTTATCTGGGCTATTTGGAGTCACAATTGACAAAACAGGGAGCTCGAAGGGTCAGAGGTGAGCTATTGCTAAGCACTAGTGATGAGGAAACTTATTAGAGAATCCAAATAAAATCAATGCAACCAGGATGACTTCCTGAAAAAAGTTTGGACTTCTTTTTTTATTTTAGTGCAAGTCTATGGGATGCAGTGACTGTCACCTGTAAGCTACTTCCACATGGTTTTCATTTTAGACTCATGAGTGGGTGATAAGGCCAAGACATTAATTGTTCTTTGGGTCAAAGGTCTGCAATGCTGTAGTTGCCGCAAATGGATGATTCTTTGATGAAAGCAAAGTTTGAAGGAAAATATTACAATACAAATGATTTATAACCTTGTCAATGTTTTGACAAAAAATTCTATTCATTTGTAACTCATGGTAGTAAGTATGACACAAAATTTTCTGGGTGACCTCAAACTTTTGAATGGTAGTGTACATTCTTTAAAAGAAGAAAAAATTAAAAGAAAATAACGCCTGAACTGAAGTTCCTTATGTAAAATCTTTCTACACTTTTTGGGGTAATTGTATGTCTTTAAAACATGTAAAACAGACAGTAACGAAAATGAGGAGCGAGGGAAGGAATGACATACAATAAAGATCTTTGGCTAGATGTGAACTGTGAACAACACAATGCAGGCTAAAAGAAGTCAGAATACCTCAAACATCCACTGCTACATTTCAGGACATCTGCTAATGGAAAAACCTGTCCAACAATAATAAATTGAGGTGAAAAGAGGAGGTAGCATGGAAAACGTCCTTTATGACACTGCCGCTCACTCTGGTGAACACACATCGACGCACTCCCTCCCTCTCTGATCTATGGACTGTCAAGATGGATATTTTCTCAAATATTTTATTTTATTTCTGTTGTACCAATATGAACTGCCGCTGACACTTGCTGCAGGAAACGAGGAGTTTGAGAAACCACAAAACACCATTTCTATGTATGAATTAAAGTTTTAGTGTGTTCTCCAAATCTGAAAAAAGCAGTTGGCAAAGGATATCGACTGGATGTCAGGGACAACAGAGGACAACATGCATCTTTGTATGTGCTTTGTTGTTGCTGAGATTCTACATTGGGAAGGATGATTCATATGGTAGTGTGATCTGTCAGCATTGTGGTCGAATCCTTGACATCTTGACTCCATTGGAGGACAGCTTGACCTTTGGAAAGGACGTATGCGGTTAACCGCGGAGTTCAACCCCCTTTCGAAATGAGGACTGTATATTTATGTATTTGTCTGACTCAACACTAAATCTAATATAATCTAGTGTTTAGGTTCTGCCTCTGAAAACACATGGGCCTCCACTTTTTTTCAGAATAAATCACATCCCAGTGCTTCCCCTTAACTTTTTTCCTCTTGGTGTATACGAAGAAAGTTAAATAAGCTAACTCTACAAACAACTCTGCCACACACACAATAATCCAGCTCAAGTGTATCTGCAGAAAAAACAACTGTCAGTTTTGGCCTTGTGATGATTTGTGGTTTTTGGCAGCCTGGCATGCTCATTAAACAGTGGCCACTCTGTTTACCACAATATCCAACTGTGGTGGTCAGAGGTAATAACATCTGCTTGATGAGACATGTTTATATACAGCAGGTACTAAATACTGAGGGAATGAACATGGTTTCCATATTAGCACAACTTCTGACAGCTGTGCCTATGGGAATCCATTTCAAAACACATAATAGTAATAATATTATAAATAATAAAAATATTTGCTATCCATTGCTGGCCCAACTTGTGGGTAACAGAGTATGAAATTATCTGAACGCCCCACACTATCTCTCAACTAAATGAAGGTGCACATCTAGATGCACGAGTATGTATAATTACTATTATATTAAACATTTTTACAGCCCTACTTTGGTTTGAATCATTGTAACATTACCAGGCATGAAAGTGTGAAGCAGACCCAAAGTCCCGAGTACACCTTCATTTGACAGTTTGACTTAGGTTCGCACCTAAACCAATTAAACGTAGGATGGATCGTATGTGTTCCACCTCAAAAGCAATTCATTCTTCATCATATAAGTAAATAGAGGAGGTCTCTGAGAATCCAAGACAGCTCCACAAACATTAACATTTTCATTCTCCTCTCATCGCTAACAGCCCCAGGGAGACCCAACCATGCGTATTCTATTAACAAAAGGCACGCCCAGTGCTCCCAAGTCTCAGTCTCGATTCATACACATCCACAAATCCCTTGGCAAAAGCTGTTTGTGTTCACTAGAGCCTGCAAGAGGGACAGAAAGAAAAAAAAGATGGAAGACAAAGGCAGAAAGAAGAGAGAGATGTAAGAAAAGCTCAAGAACAAACACACTACAGAAAAATGTCACTTTTGCAAAAGTACACAGGCCATGGAGGAGCTTTTTGATGTTCATCTGGGTAAAACTGCTATTTTACCTTTGGGGGCTCAACACTGGCTCCCTCATTACCAGCCGATGCATGAAACAGTCTCCGATCCAACTTTAAAGTTCAAAAACTAGACAATGTTGTGGCATCTTTTCCGCCTGTTGACTATTGTGTCTTCCCGTTTGATGAGCAAATAAAACCCAATAGAAGCATTAGTTTTAGGGCACTTTTGGTCTAGTTAGTTTTGCTTTCACATACACTTTGGAAGCAGACTAAACTTTCCAACACACAACGACACTGTCCTGTCTTCTATATGTGCTGCGTCTTCCTTTACTTGACATTGATTTGTCTATAGACAGGTGTTCATGTGACGTCGGTGTGTTGTGTGGATGGATGAACAGGTTCACAAAATGCCACTATACTGTTTCTACTATGGCATTACTAACAGACTTTAGTTCAATTTAATCAGTCCTCTGGTCTGCAAGTTCTGCCACAACTCAATTTTGACTTCCTTCTTCTGTTTGTGTGTTTTTCTTGTCCTGCTTGTTTATTATTGACAGTGTCTATAAAAAGTATTCACCCTTTGGCTGTTTCCCCCCTTTAATTGCTTTGGAATCATAGTCAATATAATTTAGGGTTTTGACAAGAAAACAAAGAAAATGACCTGAAGCCTACAGTGAAAGCTACACAAAAGAAGACAAGTGCAATGTTCAGGTGTTAAAGCCCAGCCCTGAGTACAATCCAATAGATGTTCCAGTGGTTCCAATGGACAACCAATCCCCAATTCGTCCTGAAAGAACTTGAGTGGTTTTTCAAGAAACAATGAGTAAAATTGAAATGTGACCAAAGGTCCGTCCTTTACACACCGACTTGAATATTTATGGCATCAATGAATCTCTATCATATATATTGGTTAATATAAGAAAAAGTATCCCACACTCAAGATGTCATTGAAACACCTTAAGTTTTTACGACAGGGTGGACTGGTGTGGCATCATTTCACGCAGCAGTACAATAAATGTCAAAACATTTATTTGCATGCAGAGCGGTAATCATTTTCACAGAGATCTTGAATTGATAATGGGAGTCAAACTGCTGCGTAAAGCCCTCAATCACATAGGTCTGGACTCTGTGGAGGCAAGTCAACGTGTGAAAATGACATCTCATGAATCAATGAATCCCAACCCTCTCAGTGTTTATGTTTTCCAGCAAACCATGATGATGGTCGTTGAGGGAATGAAGAGCTCCTCAAAGCTTTGGTTAAGGTTAAATAGTGAAGTTGTTTGCAGCTGAGACATATGACTATAAAAATTACCCAAGGGGAAAATTTTTTATATTTCTGATTAGCCTCATACAGGAAAGGAGTGTTTTGCGAGGCTGTACATATTTTTATTAATTTACACAGCTTTGTAGAAATGCCTTTCAATTTTCATGAGGGCGTTTGTATACTCTTATCAAAAAAACAAAACTAAATCAAATTGACAATAATCAATTTTGGGAAATGATAAAAAGGGTGAATACTATTTATAGGGACTTCTTGCAAGTCCAAACCATCTAAATGTGTCAACAACCCTAACCATGAACCAATCTGATTCAGACTGGGAAATTCTCTTTGTTTTGCCAAGGTACAGCTGTTTGATCCAGACCGCAGTTAGTGAGAGTCAGCACAGTTGCAATTTTGGTTCTGATCAATCTAAAAGTCAAGCCGAACGTCTGGAACAAATGAGGTAGATGTGCAAATGCCTGAGGCATTACTAGTCTGCACACAACTGTAACAAAATTAGAAAGGATAATGGAAGATACTGTTAAAACATAGCAAAGGCTAAAGCCTACAACAATGAGTGATTCTAATGATTAAGCAGGTGAAGGGGGTGTCTAAAAAGGAAGCAACACAATTGTCTGATTTCATGGGATGTTGGTTGTAATACAATTTCTCTGGTCTTGTGTTTCACTAGAAAAATAATTTTCTCTCTAAACACTGTTCAATAATAACAGATTGCCTTTCATTTGTTACCCATGAAACAAGTTCATTATTGTGATTACTTTTTTGTCTTGTTTTTAAATCATTCTTCATCACAATCTTTACTGTCATATACCGTATTTTCCAAATTATAAGACGCTACTTTTTTTCTACGATTTTGACCCTGCGGTCTGTAATATGGCAGAGGCCTATCTTTACATTTTTATGGCCTAACTGCCTCCAGGGGGCGCCCTTAGCAGGAAGCACAAAAGCGAGACAAACACATGGAAGAGGTGATGCTCTGAGGAAGACCTTAAGCTTAACTCATTCACACGCCCTTATCATAGAAAATGCGTGTAGAAATGCAGATGACGGAGCTTTTAAGTTAAAAGCAATCGATCTGGCCATCTAAGAAGGAAATAGAACTGCTGCACACAAGCTTGGCTTCAACTCTGACACTGAAGAAGACTTCAATGGTTTCAGTGCGCAGGAGGAAGATTGGTACAGCAATCAATGGCTTTTATTTTTTTCCCCATGTGTCATTTGACTGCCATGTTACTCCCGTGTTGCAGGTATTGTTTGGGAAAAAAGATGTTAAAGTATGTAAATAAATACTTAAAAAATCTTTCTGTTTACCATCTTTCTGTGTAAATATGTCATGTTACAATGTGGGCACTTGCAATTTATAATCTGGTGCAGCCTAGCCTATATATGCAAAAATATTTTTTTTCTTTTGAAATTTGGTGGGTGCGGATTACATTCAGGTATGTGTCATAGTCTGGAAAATACAGCACTCAGTAGTACTCATGTAGATACTGAGTAGGATGGAAGGAATACTTGTTGGTCTTTATTGGTAGTATTTTCCTGCTTTGTTTTTCTTCAATTACATTTCAGACAGTGTTCCTCTGTCCTAGATCTTATAATCCTCTTCTGTAATAATACACACTTGACAAAGAACAGTGTAAAATATCAGCATGGTGGTAGCACCATTCATATATAAACAGCTTAAAAACGCAAGAGAAAGGGTCGACATGGCCTCAGGCATCACAGTCTATGATTAAACGCTTGAATCTTCCCATGGGAGATATAACAGAAGGACAGAACATTCAGATTTCCATAGAACAAAATCATCAGACTGAAAATCAGTGTGCATCGACTGCTGTCTTTTCCTTTAAAAAAATAAAAAAGAATGACTTATTCTATTCAGCAATCACAGAGTGAATATAATTCTCCCATAAAGGTAATATCCTGGGTTTGTTTCTTTGAACACCTTTTATAAGTTTGCACTCAAAGCACATGAACTCCAGGGATCATTTTCATGTCTGATAGAAATTGAATGCATAGTTAATTTCACAGTAGGTACGTGTGGAGCTACGCGGAACTGCTGATGGTGGAAGTTGTTTGCCCAGCAGGTAAGCAACACATCACTGACATTTGCCTCTATTCATTTGCACAAGGTCTTAAGCCTGCTGTGAGCTAGACCAGTCAGAATAGCAAAATGGTTATATCTGAGGGAAAAGTTGAGGAAATAATCATACTTAAGAGCTGCCTCCTCTGGCAAGTAAGAAAATAAAAAAAAAAAAAAAAAAACTCTAAAGCTTTCATTCAGTATTTCCCAAATAATCCAAACATGTACTTTAATTATTTACTTTTGTTTGCAAAATATACACTCAGAATTTCAGCTGTAAGAGGAAATCTATCTATCTATCTATCCATCCATCCATCCATCCATCATGGGGCAAGGAGTTTGGCTGAAAATGAAGCCAGTGCAATAAGAGCTTACATCCCATAGACCTGGGGCACATTCACACCACGATCATTTGATTGGGTGGGGAATGCTGAAAGATTTCACACGCTCATTTCATTTGATTTACTTTCACACTGCAGTTCTGAAAAGGGGCGGACCAAACAACATCACACACATTACACCTGCAGATTTGAGTGGTGCAGCCTGAAACGAGCACTGACCATCAATTTGCCACGACCGAAAACTGAAACCCATCCCCTTTAACCGACTTATACACCACAAAAACTTCAGTTTATTGCCTCGTTGCTGGACAGTCCTTGCATTTCCCGTTGTAAATTAAGCCGAACCAGTGTCCTAAAAGCCGTGTTTTCAGACGGATCAGAGTTCACTTCACGTGTTTGGTACTCACCAGCGATCAAACGATCACAACAGCCCAAATGAAGAAGACTGTCTGAGGAAACAAAGTCTGGTCCATTTATAGTGGACCAAACAGCACTGCTCTGAAAGCAACCATAAACTGGATTTCTCTCAAAAAATATTAAGTCAATCATTTTAACTCCAGGAGTCATTCTGGTGTCATTTTCAACACTGACCTGGTAACACGTGTTCTAGGACATAGTAAAATTATTCCTGTTAATACAATCCCAGGTCCATTAGAAGGCTTTATATCTACCATTCCTGACTTTGACTGACAGGTCTGTATGACAGCTCATTCTTCTGCTGAGTCAGCCTTTCACCACTTCTATTTATTCACTGAAAGATACTTTTTTCTTGACAGACAGCTTGAACATAATTGTGGTTAGCAAGTTACACAAATATGGACATAAAATGACACGACCTTGACATTGTTAACGCGAACACTTGATGACCATCGCAATTTTTCTACAGCAGTAAGATAGTATTAACTCATACATCGTCCCTTGTAAACAGTTGTGAACCATAATGTTCCATAATATTTGTTCAAATATGGTCACTTTAGGCTCCAAAGTCAACGTGGAAATGACCAAATTATAAACCACTAACTTCAAGACAACAGTTCAGAAAACAGTCTCCACAATTTCTCAACCAAAAAACAATAGTGTCTTCTTTGACTTTAAAAAAAAAAAAAAAAGAAAATAAAAAGGTAATTTTCAATTACAGGCAGAAAAAAAAAAACTATATGGATAACTCTCTGGTGCCTCTCATAATGCACAGCCAGCTAACCAAAATGTTCATTTTTTGATATGTTAATACATTTGCCAATATAACCCAACTGTTTCTTGACAGTTAATTGTTCAACATCAATCAACTGAAATGTAATTTTCTAGTTTCAGTCACTGTAGATTTGTGCTTTCCTTTTTCAACAAAACAGTCATTGTAAAAATTTAGAAGAGCAACAGGAAAACAAAAGTTAACCCAATATAAAAGCTCAGTTAAAATATGAATGGGTTCTACACCCTGTAATGCTCGGGGGGCTTTTATTTTGTAAGCATGTAAGGTGTTGTGTTTAGGGAAACACATTGCAGTCACAAATGACGGCAGATTAAAACCAGGTTTCATTTTAAATTACAATTTCTTCTTACTAGACAGAGGAAATGAGAAATAAAGGCCTGTGTCTAATATAAGTCTTGTTCTGCAGCTGAGACAAACAATGGCCCTGGATAGAATTTGAGGACATGTTATATGTCTGTGGCCTGTATCAAGTCAAAATAAAACTTGACTCAAAACGTAGCCTTCTTTATTAAATCCGACAGACAACAATAAACAAAGAGCAGCATTTGTCAATGTTCATTACTTGTTCATCTAGAGAAAGAAGGGGCCTTAGAGGAAGCAATTTTGTGATCTAGGCAGAGAGCAAAAAAAAATCATATTCATTGTGTAAATTTCCCCAACCCTGTATTGTACATTTGTTTCATTCACAGGGTTAAATGAGCACATTTCATTTTACATCTACATATTATAACCAAACATGTAGCATCCACATTTGAGTGAGTTACAGAACTAGTCCAACAAGTTTACCGTTGCCATTTCTGATGTGACTTTCTTGGACAGAGTACTGCACTGCACTGCACCGGGCTGATAGTGAAAGGTGTTTATCATGTAATGGTATCCACAGTGGAGCCACTGCAGGGCGCAGATAGCAAGCTGCTGTTTTCAGATCAGTTCTGTTCCAGCAGTCATAATGGTTATTGCTATGATTAAAGATGGAGTTCTTGGACCTTCATCTCGTACTCTCTAGGGCAAGGCGGACTGAGGCTATTCATCGCTCATATGACATCAGAGTACAAAAGCAATTGTGTTATCCAACTTTTAAAAAGTCTAGTATAATTTTCATCATTATCGCTTATTCCCCAGCCTACACGCTGTTATGGTTCCCACATGTTTCCTGAAATGCACAAACCTCAGAGTATTTAGGCATTCAAATGTGTCCATGCTCACACACTTTTCTCAGATAAAGTCACAAATAGTGTTCTGGATTGCCCTTTTGTAAAACAGAGGATGAGCAACTGGATCAGAAGATAATCTCAGTATGTAAGGAGTACATACTCAAACCAGATAAACATGTATTCCCAACTTCCCCTACTTTTTTCTTCTCTGTCATCTCTCTGAAGCAGGGTGGTGGGTGGTGCCATCTTCCAATTTCTTGCAAATGCTGTTGAGCTGCTGCTCAAGCCCAGCCACAACCTTGAATGTACTGCAAGAGGACTTGTGATTTCAGAGTAAACAAGACAACACTGCCCCCTACGTGTAAAAAATAAAGCAGCATGTAGGAAAAGCAAGTGAGAGAAAGCAGGAGGAGACGCTTTATCAGCCAGCAAATATAGCCTGCTACAAGAGCCCTTTATATGCTACTTTGGTGTACCTAAATAACAAATCTTTTACTTTATAGAGAGAAAAAGTGTAAACAATGTGTAGCCAATGAAATCTGCAGGGAAATTAAACTGATAAGAAGATGACATCCTATGTTCTATATCTAGTGAAAAAAAAACCTTGTGTCGGTCTTACCAGTAATGGTGAGTCAAGCTCATTATCAAAGCTCTAAACTAGACCAGGACAAACAACTCCATCAAAACAAGCAATAAGCCCATCAACAGCTCTTGAACCTCCTCACTCCTCTCAAATGAAGAGAGACAGTGAAAAGAAGAGGAGATTGTGCCTGGCTGTAGCTAATCTGGTTCTAAGCAGCGTGGGCGGCAGTGGGCAAGGGCACAAAGGGGCTGCTGGGTAAAAAACTGTGGGGAGACAGCGGTGATTGACGGCTATAATTAGCCTGCTGAAGTTGTGCCGACTGAACGAGGCAGAGGGGAGGAGCCGGGGTGTTTGCAGAGCATCTTGTACACTTGGGTACACATAAACCTGCACGTTTTATGCAAACAAGTGTCATAATGTATGGGCATGGAAAGACAATTACTCTAATGAATTTCAACAGTTCACAGAACATGTTTCTTAGCGGACTGTGTGCTATCTAGGGGCAAAACCTTGTGATTTTGTTTCCCGGACTTGCAAACAAACAGAATCCAAATAAACGTGGTTGTAACATAAGCCGTGCTCATCTGTTAAACAAGAATCAATAGTGCAGCTGTTTGGTTCAAGAACAGCACAACA
The DNA here is from genome assembly GCA_029822895.1 of Maxillicosta whitleyi. Classification (NCBI taxonomy): domain Eukaryota; kingdom Metazoa; phylum Chordata; class Actinopteri; order Perciformes; family Neosebastidae; genus Maxillicosta; species Maxillicosta whitleyi. The sequence continues at coordinate 855,722 of JAPSES010000102.1, read as the reverse complement.
TTTTCTTTTTTTGTAAGACACCAGGCACATCTCACACCAACATGCTCTTAAACACAGACTCTCAGTAACGGCATTAGCACAATTTAGAGTGGGGGGAAAACAGACAAGGCGATAATGGCCTACCATGTCAAGGCCTTGAAGCAACACAACTTCTGATCACGTTAATGGAAGTTTTGCACCCCGTCTCCCTCCTCTTGGCTCCTTTTATGTGGAATATCATGTCACTGTCAGCGTGGCCATTAAGGCAGAACGAGGGAGAGAGGGGTGCAAGTCGCTGCCAAATGGTCCAGAGAAATGAGGATTCCATCAGGCTGACAGACCCCTCGCCGGCTTTCTGAAAAGGTGTCATTTGCTTTAATTTGATTGTTTTTTGGTGGACAATAATATGGCTTTTATTTAGACCACCTGCAGATCCATCTAGTCTGCCCTATGGCAAATAGGCTTATGTGCACCTGCATGCAGATTTCTTTTAGACCATTCATTCTATTGAGTATTCAAAGACTGCATTTATGTACAAGGTTTTAGTTGTATTTATCGTACAGTTATAGCTGCGGAGAAGCACCTCCATTAGAGCAAAGAAGTCGTTTTATTACATTCTCTATTAGTCTCTCTATTAGTCATCTAATAAAAAATGATCTAACATCATTTCAATACAAGTGGCATCTGTGTATTTTTGCCCAGAAATCTGTTCACTTGATCAAAAACATTACAATATTGCATCTTCTTCATGCAAGCATCACCTCTAAAATGTTCATTGTGTAACAACTGGAGGAGTATTTAACTGACAAAATGAAAGATTACTATATTCTCAGTCAGAAATAACAACCTAAAAATAAGAACATTTGGGTTTTTCTTACGCAAGAACAAGCCATTTCTCTCGACACAGCAGGTCACCTACACTCTACCATGTTTTTACAGTAGCTCTGAGCGGACTTCCCCACTTCTTTCTTTTTTTCCTTTTATAGCAGATGGCATCAAGCACCAACATGCATCACTGTCACTACTACGTTCAACTGGAGACCAAACATACTGGGCAAAACACACACTGTATCACAGATTTTCATTGTTTTAGCTACTATTTAGAGAAAAGGTGAGGTGAGGAATATTCAGTTGTTCATGATCAGCAATTTCACCATCGGATGCCAGTAAAGATTATACACTGAGGCGTAAAGTTACTCTGTATTCCCCTTACACTCAAGTACAACGCCAAGGTTTTCAGGCCTGGCTGCTGATGCCTTCAACTCTATGGTCATGGGACCGTTTAACCAGGAGTTATCTGGTAATTTAGAAATTAGCCTAACTCATATTTGTTTCATGCAGTGGATTGATTGCTAGCAAATTCTCTTTCTCTCTTTTAGACAAATATTCATCAGAGAAATGACATACAAATGATCGTATCCCATGGGAATTGGCTTTACTAATAGGATAGCGTCGAAACAACTGTCTAACAACTATATAACAGGTCTGACAGTCCTGTATGTTAGTGTGCTGTCATTTTGTAAGCCTGAACTTGAATTTATAAATAAAAATTTAAAACTCATTTATAATTACCACCAGTCTCTCCATATTTCCTTCTAAGGAAACTGGTAATTAAATGAATGCAAGGAAACAAACTCATTACATATCCCTAAACTCCAAAACGCTGAATTGTATAGAACTAATATTACAGTAAATCTGCTGTGGAAATTTGACTTAGCAAATTACAGACATGTCAGGCTAAGATAATTATTACAAATTTGCAGAGGCTTTACACTAATTGTTCACTGTAAGGAACATAAAACATACACTTTATTCCAATGCCTCTCATGAATTCTGAATGCAGTTTTTCTTTTTATTATTTCAGATACTACAAATGACAACTGCAGTCACTGTAAAAACCTCCCATGGTTCCTTTTATGCATAAATCTTCAGAAAACAGCTTGAAGCAGCTAGTAAGTTAGCAGTCTCTGCCATGATTTAGGACAGATTTGCTGTTAGAACCATCAGTACCACCTTGTGACACAATTTAGTGCGCCAACCTCTGTCTTTAATAAAGCCTGATTGCTTCCAGCATCTTCATAATTCTTGTTAGGCAGGAGCTTTCAAAGAATAATCATAACCTAGATCTGTATCACGACATGGGGTGTTACAGGACATTATTTTTAACTTATAATTTAACCCAACGGCCTGTGAAGGAGAATCTTAACTTGGGACTGACACTGCTATTTAAGAGTTGAGACTGGGATATGCACCAAAAGAACTATCCCATTCCACATATCCTAACCCGGTCAGAAGGTAAAATTACAGTTGTTCTGAAATGCAACATTTGACAAGGGAAGCTACTATATGGATAATGGTGCTGACAGCTCGTGTAGCACAGTATTGTTTGTAATTGGTTATACACATAGAAAGTGACAGTTGTGCAGAAGAACTGGCTGATATAAAAAGACATTCCTCTCATGATAACAAGGACCCTTGCCCTTTTCAAAATAGGACAAGGGCCTTCATTTTCATATATAACTCACAATATAAGTTGGGCACAAGTTATCCAGAGCCAAAAAAAAAAAAAAAAAATACAAAAATGTGACAGTATTCATTGTCCTTACATCAATGCAGTTTGCAAATATTTACTGTTTATAGTGGTGTGCTATGACATACTGCTGGAGCACGGTCTTTCCACACGGTGACTGACAAGTACTTATATGCTTGCTGTTCCTTGCTGATACACTGAAAATTAGAAAATCAAAACTTGGGAAAAAAAAATCCATAGGGCTACTAAAGCACTTCACATTACCATCCATTATCCACAGATCCACTGCCACTACAGTCACATGTCAACCATATCGACTTCACACAGTTTTCTACAGCTGCAATGCAATCTCAAAAGCACAAACTTTGCTTTCCTAGCTCTCCAGCTGTGATGATTTAGCTTGGCTGAGCGAGCCTGAGGCTTAACCTGCTCTGTTATTTGTCTTCTTCGGAAAATGTTCACACCAGTAAAGTTATTTGCTGTCAGAAAGGAAAGAAACATGTCATATAGTTAAGATTTGTGAAGCACCTGCAGTGTCTACACTGTTTTGGAGACTAGATACCTTTGGGGGTTTCCACACAGTTCAGTCTGAATCTGGATAGAGTCCACATCAAAATTTCATGAAAAACTTTTTTTTTTTTTTTTTAGACGTGGGTGTAAACCAATGTAGTGTTCCCTACTTCAGCTGCAGGTGGTAGCTTAGAATTTTTTCCCAAGTAATACTTACAGAAAACTAGTTTTTAGCAGAGGGACAGCCAGGAGAGAGGCCACTGCTCAAGAAAAAACAATGGGCCTTGAGCAAGTTACAAGCCAAAGTAAATATTACATTGCATTATGTGTTTGAAGACATTTGAGTCCTGGGTTTTGCAATACCAGACACTTGTTACATAACCAATCTGAAGTACCACCAACCAATGTAGGCTTTTTTTTTTTTTTTTTTTACACATGCATTTCAACAAGGTATCAATCACAGTATAACTTTATCACCCACACCCAATATGGACTAAAAATGTTTTATATAACATTTTAATGTTTTATAGTTATTAGATTATGAGGATGAAACTGTTTCCCAATAATTATCCACACTATGGTGATTTGCTATAGTGTAATTTGTCACATCCATATTGAACTGAACTCACTTCACATAATAACATAATCAATGCATTTAGGCCATTACTTGGATCAAACTAATGAGTACAAATAAAAGCAAGCTTAGATAATGTTTGCAGGAGAAGATATGAATGGAAAAAGGTGCATATGGGGCAGACAAACTTACTAATTTTACAGCTGTTATTGTCCATTTTTATTTACTACTGTATAGGTACACTTTCTTTTGTTTCAAGTTAGCGTTATCATTTCTTTTTATTTATTTATTCTTAACCCTTCCATGGCTTCCCACATCTACATCCATTAAGCAAAAGCAGTGGAATGGAGTCAAACTTACCCCAAAAAACTACAGAAGGAAAGGAAATATAAATAAAAGGAATACTGTGATGGAAGAGAATGTGGGCCCTTTTGTAACGTATATTTTCTCTCTTTTTTTTACTAACTTGTTCATTTTATTTGAACTATTTATCTACTTTCCTTTCATTATGTACTTTGCTATGTACTATAGTGACATGTACAGAACAGCAACATTTATAACACACTTTTCTTCTAATAAAAAAAAAAGCTAAATAACAACAAAATAAATAAATCATGGCTGACATCTGCAGCCAAACAGTGAGACCCATCTCTTTCTTCACTTCACTTAAACATGAAGACAACCACTAGCAACTGAACATATTGTGAACTTGTTTTCTTAGTTGCAGTTTCTTCAGTGGCAACAAATGAAAGGTCTATTTATTTTTACTTTACATACAGACATCTATTGCCTTGGAATGAGCATTTATCTCAAGACACTTGTTCAAGCGGGCATTTTAATTCCCTACCGACTCAGGGCTGCTACAAACCGACTGCACTTTAGAATACCATTTAAAAACACAATTAAATATGATAAAGACATAAACTTTAAAGTGCTTTGCGACTGTCTGAAGAGTGCTGTTAAAGGGATAGTTCGGGTTAGACAATCGAAATGAAAGTAGTCCGGCAAGTTTTGCGGGGGTCCCTAAAATAAAACGTTTTTCTTCTAAAAACAGCATGTGTTCAAAAGAGTGATTTAGTTGAATCACAAAACCAATATTGACGAAAAAGTCACATATTGCAATCGTTTGGCCCTACTTTCTCCCTCTTTGTATTTCTGCGCGCTGCCGCAAGATGACCCTACTCTACCTGTTTCACTGCTGAAAAAAGTTGTTGACTAATGCGCAGGAGTCAGCAGCATGACAGCGCACTGATAGGAAATGAGAGAAAGTAGGACCAAGTGATTACGAGGTGTGACTTTTGAACACATGCTGTTTTGAAAAGAAAAACATTTTATTTTAGTGACCCTTACCGGACTTACTTTCGTTTCGACCAAATCTGGACCAGAACTGGGCTCACAGGACACTGTCGGGGATAAGTCAGTGTGGATGTAATACACTGATGATGGGAATGCCATACAGATTCATGTCAAAAATCCCAAACTATCCCTTTAACAAGGCACCAGAGGGCGCAACTCTGAATTTACATATTGGCCAAGTACCAACAAGAAGAGTTTTTTTGAACAAAGACAGTCATGAACATGACAATGACAGCAGAGCTATTACTAATGCTGATATTGACATTGTTAGTTATAAATATGTCAGTTTTTCCAACTACTCACAGTCACTTAAACAAAAGTTCCATTTCTAGGAATTATTCTTCAAATCTCAACACTGCTCCTGCCACTCCCAGCAGTACTGCCCCCGTTCCTCCATTTGGGTACGTCTCCAAAAGATCCCAGGGGACAGACAGAAATATGCATGTAATTAATGCAGAGGACAAACAGAATGCGGTGTCCACATATATATGTAACATTAAGCATAAGTGGGCCTTTATACAAACTCAAAAGTATTGTGAACTAAAAAAAAAATATATGCAATATTTTCCAATTTAAAATACGTATACATTAAAAAAGATAAATCAGATAAAAGGAGCTGTGTTAAGCTTTAGATTATCTGTGTATTGTGCTGCAGAGATATGAATTCAACAACCCTGTTCTGATGAAAATTCCACATCTCAGTCAAAGATGGCCTTCAAGCCAGAACTTATTACATACAAAAAGATCTGCTTGTCCAATTTCAATGACCCAGATGATAAAGCACCATACATTACTTTCATAACAGAGAATATGGCCACTGCAGAGTACAGACTTGCAAACGCAGAGGGGCTGAAAAAGGTGACAAATTAAATTGCCATCTGGGGACCAGCTGACTAACCCCCCCAAAAAAATAAAAAAAGTCTGATTTTAATGCACAAATCCTGCGCCCTGTTGTACACCGACATGAAAAGTAAGAGAAAATATATTTGCCTCAAGCGAAATGAAAATATTTATTTACACTACAAGCAACACTTGACAAGAGCTGTGAGAGATCAAATAATGACTCAGAAGAGGTAGTGATAACACCGTAACGTAACACATTTAGTGTGGGAAAGAGAGAGACAAGATGGCAAGAGAGAAAATCAGACTGATAATGGGGAGGAAAGAGAGGCCATATCAATAAATCAGGTTGAGTACTGTTTAGTACCTGCACACAGCATGTCTGTTTTATACCTGTATTATTTTACCCCCATTATTAACTATGTAGTTCTGAATATCCAAATAAAGTGAAATTGACTAAAGTAAATCATAAATAAATGACATGACTGTCAAGGAAATTTTCAATACAACTTGGAGGGGCCAGTTTTATATACAGATGTATCAACCGTTTTATTTATTTTTAAACATATGTAGCAGTGTTATTATAATGGGGTACAGTTAGCACAGGGGGGGTAAATTTAGCACAGCCAGGTTGTAAATTCAGAATGTAAAATAGTAATAGATAGACTCAACTGCAATGATGCAAATACTGGTATGCAGCAGCTCATCTTTAGTTGATCACAATAAACAAATCCATCTTATACTGGAATTTACAATTAATAATTACTGACAGTGTAACTGGAAGAGTAACAGCATGCAAACTAATAATCATACATCCATTCACTTTCATTCGACAAAAACTATGTCAACCAGATGAATGAAGTTAACACATGGCTGACTATTATAGTGATCAGAATAATATGGAAAATCAACTTTCCTAAATTTTACTTTTTTTCCCCCAGAAAATCCACACAGGGGTAAATTAAGCAGAGTTCCATCAACATCACTGAAAATTATATTAAAAAAAAATAAAAAGCCCACTTTATTGAGTAGGTTCAGAGTCAGGTGTAGGCCTACAGTGATAATTTTCAACCTCTAGTGCTCAGTGTGCTTTTGGGATCAGTACTTTCTATCCATCTATGAAATATGTGGTTGGTGGCAGAGAGAATACTGTAATAATTAATTAGAACTCTGGAATCAAAGTACTTAATTATAACTATTGGGGTATAATAATACTTAAAAGTGCCAAAACGGACCGTGAAAAAAATTTTGTGAACTGAAAGTATAAAAGCTAGGCCCATCGGTGCAGCAAATGTGAAACATTAGACTGGCACTCTGTGTGAGATATCACTAACAAATTCCCTATGATGCAACCCTAATTAATGAGAAACAATTGATGAAAATCTAGACTACAAATATTAATAAATGCTCATTCCTTTGCAGCAATAATTACCTGAACAACCGCATATATGGGAACAATTCCTCTTCCCCTGTCCAAATGTGTTCTTCCTTAAAGATAGTCTACTATCTCCCCTTTTCTGCCCTAAAACCAGACAGTACGTCTAATATTGTGTAGCTCTAAACCCACTGTTTACCAGCAGGTTTACTGCAGCAAGCACTTAATTGCATTCATTATCTAAAGCTCCAGGTCTGGGCCAAGGTTGCGGAAAGAGATGGGGGATTTCAGTTATCTGTTGTTTATTCAAAAATATATATATAATAATAACTGCCAGTACTGTAGATAGTAAGTAATGAGCACATATTGTGAAAATAAATAATGAAAAGCAAAGGATTTCCTCTGCACTTTTATCATCCCCATTTTCCATACAGAATAGAAATAAGGATGTGTAGGCCATCATAGCTTAAGACATATTGAAAGTCTGGAGGAAAATGGAAGTTTCTTTTGTGTGAGGGGGCACATAATGGAGTTCTTTCCATCCCCTGAGGTAAAGTTGAAAATGGGGATACAATTGAAAAGCACTATTAAAAAAACATTTCACGCGCGCGCACACACACAAAAGAGAAATCTGAATTTACCTATAATGAATGTTCTGTCAGTTAGGAGGGAATTTTATACTATATTTTACAGGAGACTACTTTTATTATCTTGTCAAGACTGAATGTACATATTTATATTGCTCCAGTGACACTCAAATGTCAGCTCAAAAGTAGTGACAAAAATCACACAGAACGTAAGTGAATTTCCTCCATTAAAATCATCATTTGCTTTATTCATACACATTAGCTCATGGTTCTATGTACTGTACATCCTTCTAAACTGAAGATGTCAGGATTCATCAGTAACTAGAGACCAATTAACAGTTTGATCAGCATTAATAGGGCATTTAAGAAACAGTCATTACAGGCACAAGTTTCTCACTGGTAGACGCTGATAGCTAATATTAGGCTTCAAAGCTGAAATAATCAGTCAGGGAGAAAATGAAGATAAAAATCTGTCCCACCTTGATTTTCAGTTACTGTGATGTTCAGTTCCATATTAACTGAGGAATTATTCTGACTTTGTTCAGTGATTCAGACATATACTTGCACTTCTTACTTTGACTAATCCCCTGGCCACATTAATAGATATTTATATTATATATAGACAGAAAGTGTCAAAAAGTCATTTAAAAAAGGGCGATGAAACTAATATGTCTAAAAATAAAACAAAAAAAAAATATACATAGATGAATTACAGAATAATAACAGTCTATCCTTTTGGGTAAACCTGTGTCCAAACATCATTATTAAAAGGATAAACTTATGCCACAAATAGATCTCTAAATGACAAACATTATTCAATGTTCATCTGCAGATGTTACATATAAGGACTCAAACTGGAGCACAAAAACAGTCAGAGAAAAAACAGATTAAAAAAAACCAAGTCTCATCAAGTATGTGATAAATCGTCTTATAGATCATTTAGAAACGGACCTCCAATACTTTTTTTTTTAAGTCTTTCAAGTGTGTCCTTGAATGTATGTGTACATCAGTGAAGTGAACATCACTTTTACAGCTTTACCACAACATAAGTGCTGATCCAGACACCACATTATTCCTTTGAACATCATTCCTTACATTAGTACCATTACTCCATCATTACATTAGTACCATTACTCCATCATTACTTCATCATTCCTTACATTAGTACCATTACATTAGTACCATTACTTCATCATTCCTTACATTAGTACCATTACTCCATCATTACATTAGTACCATTACTTC